>CM035162.1:26380976-26717788 GCA_020205615.1 Panax quinquefolius
GTCTTGAAATAAGTCTCCTCTTGAGTTCTTGAAAACTCTTCTCCATTCTTCGCTCCAATAGAACTTTGTATCTTTCAAAGTCGGTGAGTCGATGGAATAGCGATTAGAAAATCCTTCCACGAATCTCGATAATAACCGGCTAAGCAGAAAGCTACGTGCCTTGATCCTTGATTTAGGTTGTTCCCGACTTTGAATAAGCTTGATCTTTCTTTGGGTCAGCGGATATTCCATGACTTGATACCACGTGCCCAAGGAATGCTACTTCTTGACGAACTCGCATTTCTTCAACTTGGCATAAAGCTTATATTCACGAAGCTTTTGGAGTGTCGACCTCAAGTGTTGCTCATGATCTTCCACGGCTTTTGGAATAAATAAGGATGTCATCAATAAAAGGCGACCACAAAGTGATCTAAATATTCCTTGAATACTCGGTTCATCATATCCATGAAAGGCGGCGGGAGCATTAGTCGATCGAAAGGACATGACTAGGAATTCATAATGCCGTCTGGGAGTTAAAGCCGTCTTTGGAATGTCGTGATTCTAATCTTCAATTGGTGATATCCGGAGCGAAGATCGATCTTTGAAAAGAATTTGGCTCCTTTGGTAGTCGAAACGGTCATCGATACGTGGCAATGGATACCTATTTTTGATGGTGGCGTGATTGACTCCAGATAATCAATACAAATCGCATACTCCCATCTTTCTTCTTCACGAATAGAGCAGGAGCACCCCGAGGAGAAGTACTAGGGCGAATAAAGCGATGTCTAACAATTCCTGCGGTTGGGTCTTTAACTCACGAAGTTGATAGGAACCATTCGATATGGGGCTTTGGAAATAGGTTTTTATGGGTTCAAGTCGATACAAAATTCAATTTCACGCTCTGAGGGTAGGCGAAGTTCTTGAGAATCGTCGGAAATTTATTAACAATAGGAATATCGTTTAAAGCGGCGTATTTTATTTAAATCTGTGACATGAGCTAAGAAAGCTTGACATCGTTTTTCAATAAGCGAATAGCTTTATGGCTTGAGATGTAGTGATTGATTTTAATGGTTTGGTCGTTTGAATTAGCATAATAGGTTGATTAGGAATATGAAAGCTAACCAACCTTACGAAAACAATCAATTTTTGCATGATAAGTAGTTAACGATCGATCCACAGAATCACGTCAAATGCAAGTATTTTTAATGAAATAAGATCGACGGGTAATGTGAGGGGAATTTGAACCAAACAAGACTTATAAGCGATGGATGTAATGAAGGTTTCTCCCAATGAGTTTCCACAGATAAGTCGAAGTCTAATTTCTCGGTCGAATTTAATCGATGGCGCCAAGTAGGAGAAATAAAAGAATGGGTAGAACGGTATCAAATAAAGTATAGACTTCATTAGAGTTTATGATAAGCTTACTGACCTCATTCAGTTCCTTGCTCTTTGGGAGGTCACAACAAATGCTCTCCCTTGCACTCTGGGTTTGAATTTTACGGGATGGCCTTTGGTGCCTCCATCCTAGGTGAATTTGTCTTGATGGCAACAAAATCGAGCTAAGTGACCTTCTCTTCCACAATTATAACATGCTTTGGGCGGCATGGCCTTGATTTGGTGATGTGTCCCTCTCCTCGCATTTGAAGCATATGATAGGTGGTCTTTCTCCTTCCTTAACAATGGGTCTTTGGTCTTGGCGTCTTTCCATCATTGTTGAATCTCCTTTTCTTGAAATGTCCATTCTTATTGTTTGTACGATTACCAGAAGTGGTTACCATATCGGCACATTGATTCCCTCACGCTTGTTGTCCATAGCCTCGATGACTATTCTACATTTGGTATTATAATTTTCTTAAATTTGCTCTCTTTTAGTTCGTTGACTCATTATCGCGCTCCACTAAGCGAGCCCTATTTACAACATCGAATACAAACCACGGTTTATGAGAAATAAGATGTTGGCGTATCTCGACTTCAAACCTCTTAAAACATTAGCGCCATTCTCTCTTCATTTATCCACACCAAGTGGGGCCTTGAAGTGATAACTCATAAATTTTGCCTCGTATTGCGACACGGTCATATTGTTTTGTTCCAACTTGATAAACTCCACCTCCTTCGTATGGCGAATACTTTCGGGAAAGTATTTGTCGTTGAGCAACTCTGGAACTTCTCCCAAGATATCTTGATGCTGGCGGGTTGAAGTCGTTTCTGGAATTCCCACGATGTCATCCTCTCCGCCGACATAAAAAGGCGGCAAAGGGAACCTTTTGCTCCTCGGAGCATCCCAGACATCAAATATCTTGGTAATGTCCTTTATCCATGCTTAGCGGAAGTGGTTTTAGCTCTCCCTTAAACTCCGGTGGTCCCGGCTCCTTGAATTGTTTAGCGGTGTGCTTGAGAGTTTCAGTGTTTCCACCTCGTTTTGGGCGAGTCGCTCTACTTTGTTGCATAAATTGCATAAACCTCTGAACATTTGATCATTCATCATTTAGTCGGTGTTGTTGTTTGCATGAGGATTATCGCCTTCACGATGCACATTATCACGATTATTGATATGTGGTGAATCGGCGATGCTGCGCTCCATTCTTATTCTCAACATTCTCGGATGTCATTTTTAGAGATCTTGCAAAACAAAAGGTTAATTGACGTTTAACAAATTATCTTTATATCTTACGTGAGCCAATAAAATAGCACATAAACTTAGGTAGGTCATCTTAGCGAAAGGTATTCCCGTCTCTCCCTCACAGTACTATTCTCACATCTTGGCGGGGATCATATCCTAAGCTCGATACCAAGCTGTGGCGCCCCCAAAATTAGGTATACATCACCCATCTTGGGTGCCACTTACATAGTGAAATTTAATCCTGACTTATTAACAGCATGGTGGTATGCAATCTGACGTAAGCTGATTTAAATACAAATATACTACTAGATATTATCTGAAACTCGAAAAAAAAGTCCTCATTACAATTATTATCACACTATTTTCAGGAATAGTGAGGACTACTAATCTTATCTTGGACCATCACTCGTTTCCCGACTCGTCCCATATTATCATTTCACAAAGAGAAAGTGAAAGAAAAGGTGAGCTCGACTAGCGTAAGAAATATTATGACTAAGATAATGCAGAATAAATTATCAATAGTCTTGATAATATTAAGCGATAAAATACAATGAAAGAGTTTAAGCTGCGTGAATATCTGATCCATTAAAAATTAGTGAAATAAAATACTACTATCTTTTAGGTTTTAAAAAAAGGATGGAGATAGAATTAAAGACTCTGTGGACGATGTGATGATAGCGGTATACGAGTAGAACCGACTTTAATTGATAAAGTTAAAGCCGCTTTCAAGCTACGCACTGGAGCCGATGCGTATGAGGAAGAAAGTGCAAGAAGGTCTTATCTTGAAGCAAGAATCGATGAAGAAGGAATACTTGAGTCAACTCCGCACTTTGGTTCCTAACGACCCCGATTTAAAGTATAATATCACCGATGGAGGCACACAACACACCATTTGCAATCCATCTCGGGCATACCAAATGTATCATGATATTCGGCCATACATTTTGGTGGAGCAATACGAAGAGAGATAGCGTTGTTTATCTCAAGGTGTCTAACTTGTCAACGAGTTAAAGCGGAAAGCATCAAGTACCAAAAGGTCCATCAGAACCACTTGAAATTCCAGTAATGGAAGTGGGAGCACATTACCATGGATTTCATACTGGCCTTCCTTCCTAAGGTTTCTCAAGGCATTGATGCGATTTGGGTCATTGTTGATAGGTCGACCAAGTCCGCTTCATTTCTTACCGATACGAGAAACTTATACACTTGAACGCCTTGCTTCAGATGTACATAAACGAGATTGTAAGATCGCATGGTATGCCGGTATCCATAGTTTCCGATCGAGACCCAAGATTCACTTCACGATTTTGGGTTAGTTTGCAAAAGCTATGGGCACGCAGACTTACGATTTAGCTTTCAAGATATCATCCTCGACGGACGGACAATCTGAGAGGACTATTCAAACTCTCAAGATCTATTAAGACTCTGTGTCCTTCATTTCAAGGGGAGTTGGGACAAGTTCTTACCATCAGGTGGAGTTTTCCCACAACAACAGCTTATCGCTAGTATTGGCATGGCTCCATTCGAAGCGTTGTATGGAAGAAAGTGTCGCTTCTCCAAAGATGCCGGGATGAGGTGGGTGAAGCAACGTTGTTGGGACCGAGAGTTGATACGTATGACTACTAAAAAGATTCAAACGATCCGACAACGATAAAAACCTCACAAAATCGATAAAAGAGTTATCTTTGATCTTCATCGAAAGGACGTGGAATTCGATATAGAGATCATGTGTTGTTAAGAGTTGCTCCATGGAAAGGAGTTACAAGATTTGGAAAGAGAGGAAAACTTAATCCTCGATTCATCTACCCATTTTAATCCTCGATCGAGTAGGAATCGTGGCCTATAGACTCGCTTTACCGCCAAATATGTCTCGTGTTCATAACGCTTTTCACATATCTATGTTACGTAAATATGTGAAAGACCCGAACCATATTATTGAAGTTAGGGAATCCCATTTAAATAATGGAAGATTTGACGTATGAAGAGGTTCCTGCTCAAATTTTGGATAAGAAGGAACATATTCTACGCCCAAGGTTATACCTCAAGTCAAAGTTTTGTGGAGGAACCACGATGTTGAGGAAATGACTTGGGAGTTAGAATCAAATGAAATCAAGGTATCCTTACCTCTTCGACATACTGTAATGCACGCACTAATTTCGAGGCGAAATTTCATAAGAAGGGAGGTTGTAAGACCCCACTTTTTATAAATAAAGATGAATTTTTCTATAAATATTATTTTTGAATATTATGGAATAAATTTGATATAATGTTATATAGTTGTGGGTAATATTTATAAATTTTGCAAAGTATGCAGTTGTTATAAAATATTCGTTTGGCCTGGGAATATTCTTTTTGTTAAGGAATATTCGTACAATGGCTCAATCATTGGTGGACCCCACAACAGAATTATTGTCGGATTGAGAAAACGACAAAAATATTTTATAAAAATAACGACGGAGGTGTTACTGTTAAAACTGTTGAACTACCCGGTGGTAAAAGTACAAGAATACGCTGCTGGTCAGATATAGAAGACACTCGGTATTGATTATTGATGCTTACGTGAAGTCACTTTCATTTATGCTCAATTATTACTACTGATATTGTTGCATCATATCTCTTATATTATTGATTCAATTATTGTCACAAGATCATCTCAGATAATATGTTATAAGATTAAATCAATAATTGAGACGACAAGTTATAAATGATTAATAATTGTTGAAAGATTAAATATGTGTTATGATTTGTGGTAAGTTTGATTATTTTATGGGGGGCTCTATATGTCATCATCTAAGAGTCTCTTCGTCGATAGTATTTACCTTCGTCAATAGTAATTACCTTCGTCGAATAGTAATTACCCTTGTGAATAGTATTTACCTTCGTCAATAAGTAATTACCTTCAATCAATAGTAATTACCCTTGTGAATAGTATTTACCTTCGTCAATAGTATTTACCTTCGTTAATAGTAATTACCTTTACCAGACGTCGAACCACTTGTCGTTTCACATTATGAAAGCGTCGAACCACTTGTCGTTTCACATTACAAAGCGCCAAACCCGATTCGTCGAAGCCACTTGCCTTTTCACACTAAGAGTCTTTGCTAAGAAATCTTCTATAAATAGAGGCCTAGGGCTTCATTATTTTCACGAATTCATTCAAGCTATAGAGAGAAAGTATAGAAAATAATAAGAGAGAAAGAAGAAGAGTATTTTGTTACTACCTTCAACTGCGATATTCAATCTCCTACCAAAAGTAAGGGGTGTTATTCTTTCTTATTCATGAAGAGAACTGCTGTTATTCCATTGCTTATTATTCTGCTGGAATAACTCAGATATACACCCTATTTACCTTCTATACTTGGTGACATTCTTCTATGATTACTGTTGGAACATCACATCGTTCATGTTTTACACCGGACATCGGTTCCGTCTTTATTATTCTGTTGGAACATCACATGCTCGTGTGTTTTACACCTACCGGTTAAAATCTTTATTATTCTCGCTGGAATATCCTATCTATGTTTTACACCGGATCCGTTCCATCTTTATTATTACTGTTGGAACATCCCCGCTTGCATGAATTTCACTGACTGGTTCCGTTATTTATTATTCATTTGGAATAACTCGTCATGCGCGGCCTATCGCATGCACGGTGATTTCTTTTGTTATTCCATTCTTTATTATACCCAGTTGGTTAAAACTTTGACTTATATACTCCATGAAATTAGTGGGAATATCCTTGATATTTGCGTTTCATCCAAAGATCTTTTCATGAAAATATTCTTCCGATCATTCTTGAATTTTACTCTACAAAACAAAGATATTATTGATAATTTGACGTTAATAATTCCTGGATAAAATAATTCTTGAACTTGTTTTATTGAATTCTTATATCATTGTCATCATCCTCATGTTTATATTTTTTTAAAGTCATCCATAGCTGTAGTGCATAGATGGACTTGGTATGATTATGACCGAGAGACTATTCGGTGTAATCACGACCGTAATGTTACAAATGATGTGGTAAAAATCCTCGGTAGTAGTAGTGCATTGATGGATGATTGTTGGCATGATCATGACCATTAATGAATACACAAATATTCTTGGCTCGTAGTATTGAATAATTGTGGTCGTGATACTAAAGAATATCCTCGGTAGTAGTAGTGTGGGAGATTCGATGATGTGGAATATTTATTAAAGTTTTGAGTCTCACTATAACAAAGATGAAAAACCTTTAAAACCTAAAAGATAGTAGACTTTATTTTCTACTTGACTCTTTTAATGGATTGCATATTCACTGCAGCTTAAACCGGTTGTCTATTGTATTTTATCGGTTTAACATTGTTGAAGACTATTGATAATTTATTCGCATTATCTTAGTCATAATATTTCTTACCGGGCTAGTTGAGCTCACCCTTTCTTTCACCGTTTTCTTCTTGAAATGAGAATATAAATTTGGACGAGTCGGGGAAACGAGTGATGGTCCTGAAGATAGCATTAGTAGTCCTCACTATTCTCGTGAAATAGTGTGATAATAATTGTAATGAGGACTTTTTGTTTGAGTTTGTATAATATCTAGTAGATTTATATTTGTATTTAAACTCACGATTTATGTCGTATTGCATACCTACAGCTTATGTTAATAAGTTGTATTTAAATTCGCACCACGTAAGTGGCGACCCAAGATGGGTGATGTATACCTAATTTTGGGGCGCCACAAGGCGCTCCAAGAAAGAGGGGCTTTCAATAAGAATTTCTCCTTCTTGCCGCAATTAGGTGACCAAACCTCTCCTTGATGAACTTTCTAGACATTGCCAATAATGTTATCTAATAATATTATTCAGATAATATGAATTATTGCTTCGATAATGAAAAATATTGTGTAATGACAATTATTGAAACAACAATGAATATAAAATATCAACGCAAAGAATTATTAAATCAATAAAATATCGAATAAGAATTATCGTAACCATTATTGAGTAATGCCTTTACGTAAGAATCAATAATTGTGCAATACCGTGTGCTATCGTGTTTTAACCACCAAGGTATTTTAACAAAGATTAATTGGTAATAACTACGCCTGTATTTTTAAACAACTTATATTTGTCGCTTTCTTCATCCAATCGCTTTCCATTATGGGGCCCACACACGGTCGCTACTTCGTCGCATTTAATATTCCCCGACAAAGACGAATATTCCACGACCAAACGAATATTCCCCGACAACAATGAATATTTTATAACCACTTGCTTATTTTGAAATATTTACGTATTTTACCCCTAACTATCCACATTAATCAAATCAACCCTTACTATTTCAAAATAATAAATAGAAAAATTAAATTTCATTAATAATAAGTTGGGGTCTTACACGTAAAGATATAGAAATAAGCCCGCTTTCATAAGGAGGAAAGGTTAGACGATCATAATTCTTCACTTACTCCCGAAGCGTAAAACGCCGAAGACCCATAAAAGGGAGCCTTTCCCGATCATCGATGAAAGGAACCTCCTTAGTAGTTTTGGGTCTATGGAACGCTTCAATTGAGTTGGCTCGCAACAAGAAAAAAACATAACATGAGAATTCTAGAAACAACGAAAGAAAGTGAATGAGCATTTGAAATTAAGTGCTTACCATAACAAGAGAGAAGGTATGAAACTTAAATAAGAAGATTGATTTGGGAAAGGAAGATCACTTGACACCTTGGATTCGGAAAGGAAGATCACAACACACCGAAAGAAGAAAAAGAGCACAAGCATTAGAGCCATTCAAATAAAAAGGGTAAAAGAAGAACGGAAATGTGAAAAAGGAGGCCATTAAGTTTGTTCCCCTAGGGTTGACCCGTAGGATTTAGCCACCCAAGAAGCTCTCCCTCTTACATTTAACTTCTCCTTACTCGTCAATCAACTGATTGGAATGAATGCTACTTCACCTAAACATCCAACTAAGATCCTTGTTAAGGTGAAATGGCTCTAATAAATTCTTCCTCCTTGCGATGTTGTCCTTTCTTTCAAAATATCCGAGCCAATGACCTTGTTAAGGTGAAATGGCTCTAATAAATTCTTCCTCCTTGCATGGGTTGTCCTTTCTTTCGTAATATCCGAGCCAGGACCTTGTTAAGGTGAAATGGCTCTAATAAATTCCTCCTCCTTGCGGTGTTCCTTTCTTCCGTAATATCCGAGCCAATGACCTTGTTAAGGTGAAATGGCTCTAATAGATCCTTTTCTAGAATATCCGAGCCAATGACCTTGTTAAGGTGAAATGGCTCTAATAGATCCTTCCTCCTTGCGTTCCTTTTCTTCCGTAATATCCGAGCCAATGACCTTGTTAAGGTGAAATGGCTCTAATAAATCCTTCTCCTCATGCGGTGTTGTCCTTTCTTTGAGAATATCCGGCCAAGATCCTTGTTAAGGTGAAATGGCTCTAATGAGGCCTCCTCCTTGCGGCGTTGCTTTCTCTTTGAGAATATCCGAGCCAAGATCCTGTTAAGGTGAAATGGCCCGGAAAAGAAAAACTACAATCACCTGAAAAGAGAAATCGATGAAACAATTAAGAAAAAATTAAACAAAAACATCAACCAACAAACAAATAATCAATCGATAAAATAAAATAATTATACATGAAAAAAGTTTTGAAATTCCAACTTAAATAAAAGAATTATGAAAACAAAGAAATACTCTTTCAGCCACAATAAAACGTGGATTGTCAGCAATATATCCAATTTATAGCATACTTATAACAATTGCCAAGAATGAGAACAAGCAGTGGTTATCAACTGGAAAAAAAAATGGGTTACAAAATTTGGACTTCCTCGTTTTATTATATGAAGCAACTGGAGTATTTCACTTTTGCCCAAAGTTATCAGATATTAATGTATGTAGAAAAGAAACAAAAGTGTATAAATATAATTACATTAGTGAAAAAAAAATTGGTTACCTCAAAATCTGCTACGTCCCACTATTGCTACAAAGTTATTGCTACCCATTATTTTTTTTGAGGAACTTACTAGCTATCAATCTAGGCCACATAGTTTCTCCTTGCTTTTTCGGCATGGTGAGATTGAAGATCACGGGAGGAAAAATTGAAAGAAGAAGGGTTCGACGTGAAAAGAAAGAATACATTATTTTGTGTTCCTAGCACTTGGCGTGTATGTTATATCATCATTACTGCTCCTTCCTTTTCCGCTCATTCGAGAGATGCATCTAAATAAAGGCAAATAAAAGTTGGAAATATGTGAAGACTTTTCTTATACAAGAGGTGTCTCGAATTATCAAAGTTATAGTCATCCTTGCCCAAAGAATTACCAAGGCTTCATTTGGATGCAAGACGCGTGCTCATCAATTACTCCAAAGACGAAATAAGATAAGTAAATGTTTTATTTATTTTATTTTCTTAAAAAAAGATTTTATTCTATTTTCAAAAATAAAATAATAATAATAATAATAATAATAATAATAATAAATAATAAAAATATTATAACAAGTGTTACTAAAGTCACTAAAAATATGCAATAATAAGACACAATAATAGCCGTAATACACATCACTTATGCATTCACGTGTGTATATATATATATATATATATATATATATATATATGTGACGCCCCCAAAATTAGGTATACATCACCCATCTCTTGGGTAGTCGATACATAGTATGTAATTTAAATACAACTTACTAATATAATCTGTTGTGTACAATACGACATAAATCGTGAGTTTGAATACAAATATTGTCTACTAGATATTATACAAACTCAAAAGGAGTCCTCATTACAATTATTATCACACTATTTCACGAATAGTGAGGACTACTAATGCTATCCTCTCGGACCATTACTCCGCTCCCGACTCTTCCCAAATTATATTCTCATTTCACGAAGAAACGGTGAAAGAAAGGGTGAGCTCAACTAGCTCAAGAAGAAATATTATGACTAAGATAATGCGAGAATAAATTATCATTAGCCTCACAACAAAGTGTTAAACCGATAAAATATAATGAACATCAAGTTTAACTACAATGAACCAAAGAATCCATTAAAAGAGTCAAGTAGAAAATAAAATCTACTATCTTTTATGATTTAAAGGTTTTCATCATCATTATAAATGAGACTCACTTTAATAAATATTCCACATCATCGAATCACCCCCGCACTACTGACCAGGATATTCTTTTTAGTATCACGACCACAATTATTCATGCACTCACGGGCCAAGAATAGTTATGTATTCATTAATGGTCATGATCATGCCAACAATCATCCATCAATGCACTACTACCAATCGAGGAATTTTATCACATCATTTGTAACATTACGGTCATGATTACAATCAATAGTCTCTAAATCATAATCATACCAAGTCCATCTATGCACTACAGACATGTAGATGACTTTCAACATAATATAAACATGAGGATGATGACAATGATATAAGAATTCAATAAAACAAGTTCAAAATTATTTTATCTAGGAATTATTAACGTCCAAAATTGTCAACACGATATCGTTTTTGTAGAGTAAAATTCAAGAATGATCGTAAGAATATTTCCATGAAAAGATCTCGGATGAAACGCAAATATCAAAGATATTCTACTAATTTCATGGAGTATAAAGTCAAAGTTTTAACCAACTGGGTATAATAAAGAATGGAATAACAAAAGAAATCACCACGCATGCGATAGAAACGCATGCATGAGTTATTCAAATGTAATAATAAATAACGAAATCAGTCCCGTAGAAACGCATGCATGTGATGTTCCAACAGAATAATAATAAAGATTTTAACCAGTCCTGTAAAACACACAGCATGTGATGTTCCAATGTAATAATAATAAAGATTTTAACCAGTCCGTGTAAAACACACAGCATGGGATGATGTTCCAATGAATAATAATAAAGATTTTAACCGTCCTGTAAAACACACGCATGTGATGTTCCAATGAATAATAAAGAATGTCACCAAGTATAGGGTAAATCACATGATACAAAAGTTATTCCAATAGAATAATAAGCAATGGAATAACAACAGCTCTCTTCATGAATAAGAAAGAATAACACCCTTTACGAGTACAACAAATAATATTCCCTACCTTAGAAGAACTCAATATTGGAAAAGTGAAGTAGCGAGAATACTTTTCTTCTTTCTCTCTATAGTTTCTCTCTCTGAGTTTCATGATGAATTCGTAAGAAATAATGATGGAATGAGCTTTTCTATTTATAGAAAAACCGAAGGTGGCTCTTGGTCTTAACGAAGGGTCAAAATGACTCTTGGTAATATCAAGAGACAACTACTATTTCATGAAGGGGTAATTAACCTTTGAAACACCATCAAGAGGCGCTTAACTCTTGGTAATATCAAGGGACAACTACTATTTGCGAAGGGGTAATTACTTATTGACGAAGATAATTACTATTGACGAAGGTAAATACTATCGATTTAAGGTAAATATACTATTGACGAAGGTAATTACTATTCACAAAGGTAATTACTATTCACAAAGGTAATTACTATTGACGAAGAGACTCTTAGATGATGACATATAGGCCCCCATAAAATAATCAAACTTACCACAAACGTCTCATAATGAGACTCTTTTTATACATCAAGGATTGAATAAATATTACCACAAATCATTTTATTTTTAATCAACACCTTTTTAATCTTTCAACAATTATTAATCATTTATAACTTGTCGTCTCAATTAATAATATAACATATTATACGATGATGATCTGTGACAATAATTGAATCAATAATATAAGAGATATGATGCAAGAATTATCAGAAAGAATAATTGAGTATAGCTAAGTGACTTCTCACGTAAGATCAATAATCAATACCGTGTGCTACTACGCAACTAACCACAGACATCGTACTTTTTACCATCGGGTAGTTCAACAGCTTTTAATCTGTAACACCTCCGCCGTTATTTTTATAGAAAGATAATTTTGTCGCTTTCTAACTACGACAATACTTCCGCCAGGGGGTCCACTAATGATTGAGTCATCGTATTTAATATTCTTCGACAAAAAAGAATATTCCCACACCAAACGAATATTTTATAACAACTTGCTTACTTTGCAAAATTTATAAATATTACCCACAACTATAACATTATATCAAATTTATTCCATAATATTCAAAATAATATTTATAGAAAATTCATCTTTATTTATAAAAGTTGGGGTCTTACAATATATATGTAGCTGATGCACATAACCATAGTGTTCAAATGAAAAAGTATGCATGAAATCACCACTAAAGCAATTTTATTGCAGATTGCGATTCTTTGCCTTTGAAGCCTTACTAGCCCCAAAAATATTGGGCAATTAAATGTGGCAGACTTTGGCGTAGCAGACTTTGCCGTAAATTGAAAGGGACTGTGGCTAGCATGATTCATGCAGAAACATATGATTTTATTTTATATGATTTGATTTATATATAAAAAAAAAAAAATCTCTTTTCAAGAAAATAAAGATTTGATTTGATTTTTTTTAAAATAAAGAAAGATTTTATTTCAATTTTCGAATAAAATCAAATTTTATAAAATTAAGATTTGATTTTATAAAATTAAGATTTGATTTTATTTTGGAAATAAAATCAAGATTTGATTTTATTTTGAAATAAAATTAATGTTTTGATTTTATTCCCAAAATCTTTGAAAGGATTTGATTTTCAAAAAATAAAATAAGATTTTATTTATTAATTAATTTATCTTGATTTTATTTATTATATATTAATAAATAAAATCTTATTTGAACTTTTTAGTGTAGGCATGTATTTATGCAGGGACTACGGCGGGACCCAAAGTTCTTCCCTACTTGAAGTTCTCTACTATGGCAAGGTCGTATGTAAAGGTTGATCTTAGTGAAAAGGATTTAATTTTGGTCGTTCAAATAATAGGAAATAAATATTGAGCAAGATACGTAAAATTTCGTAAGATTTTTTAAGATGTCCAAGGAAGAGCCTCGCCAGTCTTGCGCTTCCTAGGGTTTAACTCTAAGGGTTTGGCTCCCAGGAGTTCCCTCTTCAGGACCATTGTCTTCAAGACCTCGTAGAGTGAAGTCCCCACAAAATCGCTCAAAGACTTGCGATTTTCTTGCACGACGATCGTCTATTTGAAATCGCGACTCTCAAGCAGGGGGCAAATGTGGGCCCAAGTGTAAAATTAGGGTTCACATGACCTAATTGAATTGAATGCACAATTAGGGTTCCACGGCTTCATTAAGGGTGCAAATTAGGGTTCGCATAACCTAATGAAATAAAGACGGAAAAGTCGAAAATAAATGTACGAGACTGCGCGAAAGCCTCCACGTGTCCCGAGGCGTAAGACTCGTGGAGGCGGCTGCGCTTGGGAATTGATTGAGGATTGGATTGGTGGCTAGAAGAAGGACAGTGGCAATATGGGCATTACTCTCAAGGACTAAAGGGTATTTACGAATTTTCAAGGCATGTGCCTTGCATGACTACTTTCCAAAAAACCTTATAAATACCCCTTCCATTCCATTTGGAAAGGGACTTCTCTTCGGACTCAAGACTTGGACTCTTGGAAGATCAAAGGGACCCTTTTGGTGACTTAAAGGCTTGAGATTCCACCTAAAAGCACCAAAGGGTTTTGACATTCTCTCAACTCAAGGACTCAAGAAGGCTCTTGGAATCCTCACACCCTAACACGGTTCCCTGATTCTAGGAGTTCGCCGCGTCGTTGGAGTAATCGCCACACAATCGTTCTCCCCTCTTCAATCAATCAATCAATTCCGTACTTTTCGTGGATTTCTCTCTCCTCACCAACACAAAACCCTAACCCTAGCAAGGTCTGATTTCCTTCCTTACATCAGATTAGAAAAAGTGAGTGTTATTTAATGGACAAAAAATAGTGAGAGAATCAAAGTTATACTACCTCGCTCATAAAAGATTGTCATTTAAGGTTTTGGCACATGGATTAAGAAAGCATTATTTACCAAGTAAAATTTATTTCTAATAAAATATTGAGGATATATAGCGCCATACAAATTCAAGATAAGCGATTAAGCCCACATACATTTATTCCATTCCATGAGTACTCTCTCTCTCTCCCTCTCTCTCTCTCTCTCTCTCTTCTCTTTCTCTATCTTAGATCTCTATAAAAAGCACAACAAACCTCCCACTTCTTCTCACATCAAATCATCACAAGTACTAGTAGCTAGCTAGCTAGATAGTGTTTTGATCAATATAATGAAACATTATTACTTGCTAGTACTACTTTAGATATACAGAGGGTACTGCTAATTATTTGGGAGCATTCCAAGTACTTAGGGTTTGTCTGGTGAAACAGCAACATGAACAGATATTTGATATATATGGCCTGCAGGGGGTGTTTATGGGGGTAAGCTAGGGAGGTGACAGAAGAGAGTGAGCACACATGGCCTTTTCTTGTATGTATTCTCCATGCTTGAAGTTCTGCGTGCTTACTCTCTATCTGTCACCCCTACCACTTCACTTAAACTCTTTCTTCTCTCTCTCTCTCTCTCTCTCTATATATATATATATATATATATATGTATGTATGTATATATATATATATATATATGTGTGTGTGTGTGTGTGTGTGAGCTTGGGAGCATCTGGAATTTAGGGTTTGTTTTTGTTCATTTGAAGATAGGGACTGGTGGGGCAATTAAGGGAGGTGACAGAAGAGAGTGAGCACACATGGTAATTTCTTGCATATATGATGCTTGAAGCTCTGCGTGCTCACCCTCTATCTGTCACCCCCATCTCGTATGGCCTCTTTTGTGTGTCTGTATTGTGTGTTGAAGCATCCGATTTAAAATCAATTGGTTATGAGTCAATTCAAGTAGTCCAAATGGTTATATATATGGAGTCCTTATTTGTGCAATATTAAAATTTATATCTTAACATACCCTCAGATATAGTTGCTTATCCATAAGATACCCTCAGAAATTTGGTTTTTTGCATGCAGCACCCATAAGATGTAATTGCTTATCTGGCCAAAATGTTAGAAAGTATAGTTTAATATTGTATATCATAGTACTCTTTCTGTTCTAAAAAAAAGTCTCTTTTTAAATATTTATAAGAATATATTTTGATTTCATATATTTTACCCTAAATTTGTTGAGTGTTTAGTTAGTAGTAATAGTATGATAATGGAGTTGTCATAATAAACTTGAGAATATAATGTTATTTTATACTAAAAATAAATAAATACTCTTTTGTTGAAACAAAATTATTGGATAAAAGGACCTTTTTTGTTGATCGAAGGGAGTATATGTATAATTGTTTAGCTAAATTCATTTTTATTTCCTTTCTTTCATGGTTTCTGAATTCCGAACATAGCCTAATTATGTCCTGTAGGGAGATCAGTAACTTAGGAAGAGGGATATATGGTGTATATTCTAATCATTCTTCAGTAATCACTTGTTCAGATTGAAACTATATATATATATATATATATATATATATATATATATATATATAACTTTTAAAAAATTAAAATAGTGGATAATATAATATGGATATAAATATAATGATGAACATGTATAGCTAGCTTGATGTATCAGGGTTTTTGTATTGAATTGATAGTTTCTTTTTGGGGTACATATATCTAAACGTGAATATTATATACTGGAGTTTTGTTTGTCTGCTTCAAGATTAATTGCTCAATCAATATTTCAGTCATTTAAATTTTTGTTAGAGAAATAATAAGGTTAATTAATATTTAATTAAGCTCATATAATTAACTCATTTTGTCTTGAGATAACTCCTAGATCCCAAATTATTGATTTAATTGATCTCTGAATCATGTTTTGTTGATTCCAAGCAACAAGGAAATCCTAAAGAATTTGGAAATCATATATAAGCTGCAATTTTTTCGGGTATATATATATATTCATTTCCTTCTCTTCTATATTAATATTATCAAAATTTTGTTGTCTATCATGAGCATTATCAGTAGCCTTATCACCCTTTTTTAACTTGTGTGTCAAATTTTAAATTATTTAAATGGTGGCTGCATGCAGATCAAGAACCCTTATTTTTTTGTGATAAATTGGTACGTAGTCTTTTAGATCTTGGAGTGATGTCTTAGATTGGGGCTTTTATTATTTTTTCTACTCCTCTCTTGTATGTGTTGGTGGGAGATTTTTTTTATGATAAAGAAGTGTTTCCTGACCTTACGATCAGACTATATCTCCACTCTCCGAACAAGTTGGTGGAAGACTTGATCATTTTATTCACTCGACAAGGGTTCTTTTGGCATTATTTAGTGCAGGATGCACAATATTCATCAACTCGGTGCTCATTTGGATGGTTTGAAGATTTTGGATATTGTTTAATTCCTTTCCTACTAAGAGAGCCACAGACTTGTACTCATTATTGCCATTGAATATTAGCACTTACCAAATTTCCAACTTAGCAGCTCGTGTTTGGAGTTGTTAGAACTACTACTTCTTTAGCTTGTTTGAAGTTGTTAAAGAGAGACAATTATGTATGTGTATATATATATTATCTTCTTTCCTCTGGCCTATCCGATGACTCTTATTCCTTTTTGATTGGAGGTGAGAGTTAGGGGAGAGTGCTTGTATATTTTTCATCTTCTTTATTTTGGCCTGTCCGATGACTCTCTCTCTCTCTCTCTCTCTCTCTCTCTCTCTCTCTCTATATATATATATATATATATATATATATATATATATATATATCGGGTTTGCCCGTTATAAATATGTGTATATTTTCAGTTCAATCAAGGCTTAACCTTTCTGGAAAAATAAGTAATCTATGCTATCAGTAAGGTTTTCTTGCATGTGGAATACTTCCTCCGTTCTAAAATATAAATATAAGCTCAACTTTTTAAAGTAAATTTAAAGCATTTTAAAACTTAAAATTGATATTTATTCCTTTAATTTTAATTAATAAAATGATAAAATTTGTAAATAGTTTAAAAAGTATTACTCATGGATAATATTTATTATTTCATAATTTTTGATGAATTATCTTAATTTTGAATTTTGAAATTATTTTAAATTAACTTTAAAAAGTAATAATAATAATACTTTAAAATACTCGTATAAGAAGATATTCAAGAATGTTGTTTTTCTCATAAAAGCCATGCAGATATATAAACAGCCCGAGTGATGTTGTTTAAGATTTATACTAATACGATTTAAATAAGGTTCATATATGCCTGTCAACTTCCTATATATATACCACTAATTTGAGAACATTGATTTAGAACATTGAAAATTCCTTATATACACATTCATGGACGTACAACTTGAAAAAAAAATTGAATTAGTTTATTTATTGTTATTTTGATTTTACTTTAGCACTGAATTTATTGATATGTATTACCTCACTCTCTTTACGTGTTAAACTAGTGGTTAAAATTTATTGTGGTTAAATTTCATGTTTGTTATTCATACATTATGTGATGCTTGTATTTCAAATACAATTTCACCTTCATGTAATGTTAGTGCATATTATTATTATAATTTTTTCACAACATTGGGTATATTGTAATTCAAAATGTGAACGTTTAATTTAAGTTCAAACTTTCTATATACTTGTAATTTTTTACCATAGTGCATGTGAGTCAAAAAACAAAGAGAAGAAAAGAAAGAAATTAAGAAAGAAAGAAAAATTATATATATGATCCCTTTTGGGTATTGCTATGGATAATCCCAATGCTAATTCAGTCTTGGAGTTTTAATTTTTAAAGCAAAGAAAAGAAAGTTAAGAAAATTAAAAAATGAGGGGTACTGTCTTGGAGTTTTAATTAGTTAGAAGAGAAAAGTAAGGAAAATACATTTTGAGGTAAATATATATTTTTCACTAGTTACAAACAAATTGAACTGTTCGTGAATTGGTTCTCGTCCGGTTCGATCGAGTTTGATGTCTTGTCAAGTCAAGTTCGCGCATAATTTTATATTCGATTCGATCGAACATGCATGTTCGATTCCATGTGGTTCGGTTTAATTTATAAGAAGTTCGAGTTTAATTTATAACATGGGTTTGAGTGGTTCGATTTCTTACATGCGAAATTTATTAACCCACTTAGAAGTTGGAAATATATATAATCAGCCGACGTGGTTCGTCAAAATGTTCTCGAACTTGATCATATTACATGCGAACAATTAAATGATTAACGATCGAACTCAATGGGTGTTGGTTCGATCATTTTACTCGAACATATTCAAGTTCAACTAACAATGTTCAAGTTCAGTTCGAGTTCGATAAAGTTCAAATCATGTTACTCGAATATGTTCGAGTTCAACTAACAATGTTCAAATTCAGTTCAAGTTCGATAAAGTTCGGATCGGTTGGATTCGTTTGCAAGCCTATTTTTCATTTTTAAAAAAAGAGATGGAGAAAAAAAGTAAAGATCTCTACTCTTCTCTAACTTTCTTTTCGTTCTTTTTTTTCTATTTTTTTCTTCACCATGTAAAGGGCGATATTTGAGTTTTATATTCATGGTGTGTACCTATTAAACAAACGAATATAACTTATTTCTATAAAAATTGCTATTAAAAATAAGAAGAAGAAAACGCAAGGGAAGAGGTGCATGTGAAAACATGTATTTGACTGCAATATATAATTTGGAGGTTTATTTTTTGCTATTTGTGAGTTTGGGAAGAGAAACAATAAAAAAAATTAAAATTTTGAGTGAAAAGAGAGTGAAGAAAAAAATTTACTTTCTTCCTTTTTATGTTTGTGAGTTTTAGAATAAAATTTTAACTTAAAACACCATATTTCATTCTAGAAATTATTAAATTTATTATAAGAATAGTTTAGTAACGTTTTGTATTGACATAATTATTATTTTTTGTTTTGTTCGAGTTCTAACTATAAAAATTAATGTCATTTTATGCCATAAACGATTACCATATGATTATATATCATATTAAAATACAATTTATTTTAAATATAAACATATTCATACAAATTGTTCTAAATATTAAAACCATTAATTGTTGTCTACAACTCAATTATTATAATTTTGTCAGACTATTAGCAATTTGATGATCTCTCTCTAGCTTGAGCCATTTGACGAAAATGTGTTTAAGAAATATATATTTCTACCGAATTTTGTGAGCTGCTTCCAACATCTAATTGCTCACTAAATTCAGGTATCAAGTATCAAGTTTTCATTAGTATACTCCTTGAATAATTCATCTACTTTATTTTACTTCCTTATAAAGTTGTACATGTATTACTTTCACATATATTTTTAATATTTTCACATAATTTTTTCTCATATAAATTTATGAATTTACTGTTTAAAATATATATCTCCTCCTACTCCAAAGCTAGAATTTCGGCATGTTAGTGTATCCAGAACATAGAATTTCTCTAATTGCAAACAAATTTTATTATTTTCAAATAAGAAATAAATAAATATTAATCTCAAACCATAAGATATACTAGTTACCTCCTTGTGTGTTGGAAAATTATTTTCTTGCCATAACAAATGTGAAACATGTACATATCAAAGCACGTAACGTACCTAGAATCCTTTTGCATATGTATGTAATTCACCTAGCTAGAATATATTAATTATATTCGAATGACAAGCAGCCAATAAATGTACATGATCAGTAATTAAAACTAACAAATATAATTGGGATAAAAGTAAAATAAACAAATATATATTCATCAAAATATGACGTCAGCCACCCAATAAAATATCAAAGGATACTAGATTTTTTTTCCCAATAACAAATTTAGAATTTTTTTACAAACTCTTTGAAATTCTTTACAAAATTTAAGGAATTTTTTTTTAAGTATATTAAGGATTGTTAAAGACTAATTAATCAAACAATTTTTCCCAATAACAAATTTAGAAAATTCACATTAATTATAACTTAATAAAAATATTCCATATTAGCATAAACAGAGAGAATCAATTTAACAACTGGTGATGTGGGTAATCAATGATTCATATATATAATCAGGATCAAAAGTCTACGAAATCTGAAAAATAATTTTTTTAAAAAAAAAGATTTACCCATAAATACTCCCAAATAGAACGAACAATAAAGTATAAGTCATTGAAATTCTTGTTTTGGTACAGTCCTATTTAAAATTACAGTGGAGGTTTTAATTGATAATAATAATGATCATATGTTTTTGCGAATTCCACTCTAAAAATATCATACAATTGAAATATCTGCTGACGTACTCAAATGAGTTTCACTAGAAATAGTCTAATGACAAACCCGTTTATATCAAGTTTAGATCTTCTGTGGGGGTACAAAAAAGGGTGGGGTATCTTAATGGTTTATAAAGTTTAGATCTGAACTATACTAAACATATCTTAATGGTTTACAAAGTGAATTAACTAACTATTTTTGTCTTTGTGAATATTTGAAGATAAAAAAGGCATTTGAAAGGCCCAACTAATCTGCAATGAGGTACATAATATTCAACGCCGATTTTGGAATGCACTCTTCCTCCCTATTTTTTGAGAACCAACTGCTGATAATGCTCTGAGAATCAACACTTGAGGTCCCTTCAGGCCATCGATCGGCCAGCCTAAAACCAAATTGAGATGCAGCTGAAAGTATAGATGGTTCATCAACTCTGCGTAAAACGTGACATAAAATAAGAGCCGGTTTCAATTCCTCTTTGATGCTTCTACTCGATGAAAGCAGTTCCCTTGCATGTTGCAAAGAGGGGTATAATTGCTTCTGCGACATAAGTTACATCCGTGCCCAGAATGACCTCGAACCCTACATCATTCAATTTCTTGATTTCTTCTATATGCTCTCTGTTACCCCATTCTAGTCTCTTCACAATTAGCTTGGCTAGAGAAGATGATTGGAGATTTGAAGCAACATTTTGGGACAACAATTCAAGTGCTTTTTCATCTCCATCAGTGGTAACCACAAAGTCAGCAGATTTAGTGGAAATCATTGAGCAGATTCCCCCACACCCACAACCCAGCTCTAACACACGTTTCCCTGCAACAATACTTTGATTTGCTGCAAGGATGGAAGCCATAAGCCGAGCTGATTCCCATAGCATCAAACCAGTTGATTTGCAGGTTTGTTGGAACTCTTTAGGAAGTACTTTTATCTTGAAACTCCATTCTATTACGTTCACATCAATAATCTAAGAGGAAACAATACAAACAAGAGAATAAGTCGACAAACCCGAGGAGAAGTTTGGTATATGTATATATAGCTTGCAACCATCAAGCCCCCTCCCCAACCTATAGGAAATAAAAATATCAAGGTGTCTCTTCACATTTCAGTTGAGAGGCACTAAACAATATAGCCATATGAATATATCCCTCCATCCCAATTTTTATGCCAGTAAACTTGGTAGAAATTTTTTTAGAAAAGGAAGGTAGACTATATTATCTAGAGTCTACCCACCCTTTAATTGTACAGATCAAATGACATCATTAAAAGGTGGGGGGATCCACATGAATTTTCTCTATTCTTTTGATGGGTAATGAACTTCATCCCAATTATACTTGCATTCAAATGGTAAAACTCACAAACATTTGGAAAGGAAATGGAAAGTAGGACATAAAAACTGGGACAGAAATAGCAATAGATTATGTCGTATTTCAACAGAATATGGTAGACATAAAAAGCTAAAAAAATGTGTTACCTCGTCATCGGGATTTGAAATACCAAACATTTCAACAGCCATTCCTTCAGACATGTCGATTTCATACCCAATTGCTGGGTCCGTGAAATTGTTCTCAAGCTTAGAACTCTCCTTAGCGAGGAGTTCTAACTTGATTTCAGTTTGTTTGCTCACACCATTTAAGTGGAAAACAGCTTGGACCCATCGCCTGTAATCAGAGGACAATCACAATTATATTGCTGAAAACATGCACATATACTCGCTTTTATTTCTCCTCTATTTCATATTTTACAACAAAAAGATTTAAAAAACGAAGATATAGAAGAGAGATATACAACAAAAAGATTTAAAAAACGAAGATATAGAAGAGAGATATTTTGAGAAGTGAACATAAAATTTGTCGTAGCATAACAATGTTTTTTCAATATACATCAAGGAATCACCTGCAGCTCTCCTTAAGGTTTAAAACAAGCTTTTATAACTACAGGAATAATAATTCTATAGTGTCATGTTTCTGAAACAAGATAACATTATGCAGCAGCAAAGCTTAAGCAATGTTAAAATAGAGACAATCTATTTATTCTATAAAATGCAAAAAGAAATGTTCTCAACTTTCAATTAACTGTTGTTGGGTACTATGTACCTTTGTAGGAAATGTGGCAATACAAAAGAAGCTGCAGATATGCCTAGTTTTGCAATCCTTGCCTATGCTCATAACCCATAGGAAATAACTAATGCAATCACAATCTTTAGCAAAAACCACCTATATGATCACTCACCGATTCATTACTATTTCTCGTGAACGATTTTCCACTTGTTTGCAGCACAAACCCTGCTCTTTCATATCAAAACCATTTTCTTTGACCAAACTTGTGAAGAACTCTTCGAAAAGTAGAACGCAGCTGCTGGAAACATAAATGGTGACACTAATTAGCTGGACATAAAAGGTTACTGATACCTGTAAATAAATAATATATCGACTGACTAGAACTTACAGTGCCATCACCTCTGACATAGAAGTTATCACTGATCTTTTGATCCTTTGAAGCAAGTCTTTCCTGTCGATAAAACATCCAGCTAGTAAATGGAAGCAGCATCACACCAAATACACACCTATGTCAAGTCTCAGGGAAAATAATAGAGTCCCAATATTTAGAGGGGTTAGTCTCATGGTTTTTATTTAATGAACCAACATTGCCAAAAAGATCTAAACTTTATTTGTATGTCTGTCAATTGTAAATCAATTGAGTTTTTTTTCTTTTACAAGTAAAGTATATATCAACTGTATATAAACCGAGCACAGCATTTAAATTAAAAAGGATATTATTACAAGGTTTTACCAATATACATCACAATAAGGGAAATCGAAGCTATAAGCACCCATTAAAAGAAATCTGGGATGAAACATTAGAAGTAAACCTGAGCAAGGTCCCCAGAAGCATAGTCGCGAAACAGCACACAACCATTCGGCTGGAAAGAGGGAAAAATAATGTCATATTAAAAGTGCTTAAAGGTAGAAGTAATAAACAATAAGAAGAAAACCTATAGTTTTCAAGAAATTAGCTTTTAAACCCTGACCTTTTTTCTTTCGCAGACTGGACATGAAGTACAATAAATTATGTCAATGGAACTTTTCTCCTGTTCGACCGAGTTACTAACAAACATCAAATTAAATTTGGTCTCCCCCTCCTCTTTCTTTTTTTGCTCCTGTTCGACCGGGTTAATGGAGATATTAGGTAGGATTTGGGTGGTGGTGGCCAGATCTAGTGATTTGGCAGTCTTTAGGTGGTGCAATTATGACGTTTAGGTAGGAGTGGTGTTGATTGTTAATGGCAGTGTTTGTTCACAGGTCATGGTGGTCCTTTTTAACGGCAGTGGTTTTTGGATGGCTTTAATGGATATATAAGACTTAGAACTGGGAGCAGTGACCAGATCTAATGACTTGGGGGTTTGAGGTGGTGATGTTTAGGTTGGAATCGGTGATCTTCATTAATGATGCTAGAGATGGTTGTATGTAAAAGTGGTGCTTTTGATGGCAGTAGTTTATTTGCAATGGTGGTTGGTGGTAGTCTGTAATGGTGGATCTCGAAAATGAGAAAGACAGAAAAAGAGAAAACAGAGAGAAAGAGAATGACACTGCCAGTGGTGGCTGAAGGCGTAAAGCTTGTGGGATGTGGCGGTTAGGTAACATTCGGTGGTCACTAGGTTTTCATGATCTAATGAAATGATGAAGATGAAGGAGAAGAAGGCTCATTTGAATAATCTGATAGATTCCTTTTGTCAACTCAGTCAAACTGGAGAAAAGGTTTAATTGACATAATAGAATGTGATTTAGGGGTCAATTCCCAGAATATAAAAGGTAATCTCATAAAAACTTAAGTTTTTTGTGCATTTAGTATTATGTAGGGGAAAAAACAAAATGTATATGCAAATGATGATTTTGAATCATTTTATTGTGGCGTGTCATACCTTAAGCACTTTTTTAATATTTTGCATCACTAGAGACGTCTTCTCAGGGGAGACTGCAGATAAGACAAAGATCTGCTTAACAAGTCAGCTTCTTACTTGACAGCACAAGAGTTCAAGTAGATTCAAGGACTAGAATAAAATGTAATTGACATGCTACAAGTAAAAAAGCAATTAAGCAACTATGAATGAAGCAAACTGCTATTCAATTATTATTTCAAATTTTCTGTACAAAAGCTTTATCAAATACCATGGTCACAATGTCAACTGAAGATGGAGATATCTGCTTGCTTAGGTCATCAGCTGTCAGGTCACAGACAAATGCATTCACCCGGGTCTCTATGAAGTCCTTATGCATCTGCAATGAGCAAATAGATTCATTAACGCAAGAAGGATTCATTACCAACCAGTTCACTAAGCATAATTAATTCTCTAATCAAAACATACAGCACGGTAATTTGGAACGTCCCCTGCACTCTTTAAGGATACAAATCAAGATATTATACTGCTGCTACTCACTAAAGTAGCAGCAGCACAAGATCTTGATGTGTATATTTAATGAGGAAGACTTCAAAACATTATTTTGAACCCAGGAAGAAGATGACATACAATGATGATCAAGTTGTGGCAAGTTTCATTTTTTTTAGTAAAAAATTATTTTTCAAGACTCATCAAGTGATCGACCCCATCTTTATTACTTATTAACACTAGTAAGTGAATGGCACAATCAATGTAATGGTTCCAACAATTTACAAGTTATAAACCTAAGGATGAGGAATTTCTCAATCGCATATAAAGATAGCAATTATTGTGGTAGAAACCGAACGATAAGCAATCAAACCTTAACCAAGTTCACAGCACATGGTGAGAAATCACATGCATGAATAAATATATCGGGATATGTAGCAACCAAAGGAAAGATTGTGTTTCCAGCCCCACAGCCAACCTGTTCAGCAACAACACTACGTGTAATTAAACAGAAGCAGTTTAAGCACTTATAAAGAAGTACATGGCATTTAAAGTAATAATAACAATAGTAATGACTTCAAAGTCCATACAAAAATAGCTCACACCATATAGTTGTTTATTGAATGTGCAGACCCAATTGAAGAAAATTATACTAGTACAAGGAAACAGACACATCATAAAATTGAACTATACACCAACACGCAAAAGAAAGGTAGTGAATTATAGCAGTGCTTTCAAATCTATAGTTGGAGATGTTACCTACATGGTTCTCATCAATACGAGTATATTAATCGGATTGTAAATACTAATAATGACTCATCAAATGCAAAGTTTCAAAGTAAAATCTATATAACCATGAAAACCAAAAGCCTATTAGCCAAAGATGCTCATCATTTCTCTTTCCAACTCAAACTATCAACCCCAGTTTCATCATGCCAAGATCTAATACAGTGAAGTACAACTGAATCAAGCTCTTAGACTGGTCAAAATATGGATGGCAAAAAAAATAGCAACGAAAATAATTACATTCAGATCGAGGAGAAATTTAAAAATAAAAAATATATATATAAAAAAGAACTCAGTTACGTTATGCAAATAAAGTTAAATAAAAGGCATAATGAGAAGGATCAAAGAAACTTGCCTCCAAAACAACTTTTTCTCCTGCTCCCTGAAAACACAAAAACTAAAAAAATTGAAAAACAATTGGAAAGATAAGCAGATAATATAAGTCATTACCAAAATTAATCATCATTATTGTCTTTATACTAACAGAAAAGTAGTGTCCCCATTCCTTGTCCAAGTAGTGCCGATCCTTGAAGAACTGATGAAAGAAACATATAAACCTATTCTTAGTCATTGGCAATCAAATAGCAATAGGGAATCATTCAAGGTGCTGTTAAAAATATTCAGAAAGTGGATAATTCAGTCTCAAGACCCCACCAATGCACAGGTTTAATAGAGCACTAAAAGACTCAGTTTTCCAAATTTAAGTTTTAAAACAATAATTATGTAATAAAAAAGATCAGTCTGAACCATTTTAATTTGCTAAGATTTCTATACAGCCCCTGTTGTAGAAGTTACAGTAAATTTCTGTTGTAAACTAGCAGAATGGGTAATAACCTGTTGCTTTCATGAAGATGATAACAAAATAGCAAGAAGCAGTTTCTTTTAATAGTAATTGTAATAATGGCTAAAATTGGGGAAAATCTGACTCTGTCCTGATGGCGTTTGTAGAAATTATATCCCAATACTTCTTCGCTTCTCTTTCATACTTCTCTGCCATATAGAAGTAGACATTGAAAATGACTGGATCAGTACATGCAAGCTCTTGTGCCATACACCCTAGCGAGAGGCGTGTGTGTGTGTGTGTGTGTGTGTGTGTGTGTGTGAGAGAGAGAGAGAGAGAGAGAGAGAGAGAGAGAACCTCTCCAAAAAGGGGAAATTTCACTGCTTGGGGTAGAATATATCTGTATCTTCGGTGCTGGATGCTGCTTCTGCTCCACACCATCTTGTGCATCAGATGCCATGCCAAAGCTATTATAAGCATAATAGGTATAAGAACACTATTCTAAATTTTGGATTTTTACAACAACCGATATATAAACAGAGATTTTGAAAAACAAATTATGAATATTAACTATTACTACATTTAATCCAAGTGTCAGTCTTGGTCTTTCACTTGGTATATCCTATAAGAGAAATTTTCATGTTAATACTCCCACTTAAAATTTGAATTAATCATGGTAAAAATTGCTAAGGACTTTGGTTTAGAACACCCTCTCATGAATGCAAACCACGTAATGTATAGATTGTTTCCCCAAAATTTTTATTTTTTACACTTCCAACTAGTACCCTCGGTTTCTTTTATCTGTATGAGTTAATATATTGAGCACATTAGTCAAAGAAAAACATAAGCCTCTCCAACTTGGAAAAAGTGAGAAAAAGGAAAGTGAACAACTTTTGAGAGGTCTAAATAACACAAGTCAACTATATATACTCCTAAAGAATTCATCACACTATCCAACATTAGAATTAATTGTAATGTAAGTTAATAAAAAGTTCTTATCTTGTTTTGTATTCTTCTTCATTTTCCTTTACCTTATTCTCCCCTCGTATTTTCAAATATTCAAACAAATAATAATAGAATATACTGTGTATCTATTGCACAGCAGAGTTCATTTTAAAATTGACCAAGTGCATAAAGGAAAGGGCATTCTCTTTAACATTCCTAAACCAAATAATTTCCATTTCACAAGTTAATCAAGGATTCGAGTTTCCCACATAATCAAAAACGCAACATTTCAATAAAAGTTTCAAAAAATTTGAATTTGTAACCCGAACACATTTTCCCATACCCATTTCTTTATATCTTATAAGGGAAAATTAACAGTTAGATGATACTCTCATGTTATTTAGTCGTGACAAATTCAGCTGGGATAACAATATAATAAACCGGTACTGAAAGTAGCCAATTTAAGTTTAGAATCTGACCACTATCAACTAGGCAGATATAGCAGAATAGGTAATTTTGTCGGCCAGAAATTAATTTTGGAACATAAATCAACTAGATCAGAGATTAAGGTGAAGAATAAGCCAACCTTATAAGCTGCTGCGCGCCTTGTGGTTTCGATTCTGTGTACCTTGTGGCTCAGTAGGTCTGCGGTTCGGGAGGGCTTTCAGGGACTGGCTATTCCTGGAAAAAGTGATACTGATGTTCTGAATCCGGTTGATGCTTATTTTCCTTTTGTAAAAAGTGATACTATGTTCTACATATTGACCTTCGTCTATGTAATACAGCATATTTACTTTAAAAAAATAAACCTATTTTCTTTCTCTAAAATGAATATAAACCCTATTTTCTTTCTCTAAAATGAATTAAACCCTAATGAAGGATTTTTATTTATTTATTTTAAATTTAATCTTTTCATATATAAAAACTTCTTCGTAAATCTGAAAATGAGACACGTTTAAAATTTTTGATGTTTTTATATTAATTTATGGATATAATTTATGTTTATCTAAGATCGTTCAAAAAAAAATATATACGGTTGTTGTTTTTAACGATTAACGTTTAAGACTAATTGTATTATTGTAAAAAAAGAATTATTCAGATTAAATTTAATATTTAAAGTATTTTTCAAAAAACTTATAAATTGTTTAATAATATATTTTACTCTAATTGTATTATTGTAAAAAAGAATTATTCAGATTAAATTAGTTGATATTTTTTATAAGAAAATGATATATTTTACTAGCGTAAATAAATAAGTTGATAATATTTTAAATGGAAAGTTTGATAATACGAATGTCCAATTACATATATAAATTGTAATCAAAACAACTTGATTTTACGAACAAACCTTATAAATTCATTGCTGCATATATGCCTTTAAAAGAGAGCATATTATGAGATGCACAGGTCCTATACACTCCTTCAAATAAGTATAGAAATTAAAATCTATAAACATCATAATGAATACTGAATAAAAAAATTACAATTGAAATACAATTCCTTATCATGGTAATTATCATACTAGCATGAAAGTCGATATCAGATGAAAAGTTGGATTCAATCATGAAGGTTCCTATACTTCCAATCAAAACAACTTCTATGCGGCACATGGACGTTATTCATTTTTCATTCATCGTTGCAGATACACCTACAACCAAGAGAAATTAAGAGATGCAGAGAGATATTAGGAGAGTCTTCGAGATATTATGCTAATTAAAATTATAAAATGAGCAAACAGTTCGAGTTTTATTCGTACTCGTTCGATTCGACTTCGACTCGAAATATAAATAATTATGAACAAATTTTAAAGTTTCATAAATTACTTGAACCTCCTCAAATTAGAATTTTCTATTAATCTCAGGATCATATCCATTTGTTCAAATGTTTAAACGAATATGAACAATAAATAATCATCAACTTTTATTTATCATCAATAATCTTTTGGAACATCTAATTAACCAATACTTCGACCTAAAATAACCAATTGAATCTCATCCAACAACAGAAACACTTATAAGGAATTAGCACAACAAACCAACTCTCTTCCATACTAAAAAGCAAATGACAGATGACTAAAAACAACTTCAAACACCTAGTAACTCTTCTTTCTGCTCTTAGCACTTGCACATTCCATAATCAAAAACTTTATTATGATACATGGAGAAACAATGTTCCAACCCTTTGCATTTTTTTGATCAATTAGCAGACAAATAGTTCAAACTAAAGCATGACACCGCATCCATTTAAAAACATTGATTCTAGCTACATCAAAGAATTGCCAAAAAAAAATAAAGAACAAAGTAGAATAGCCTATATGCATTCACAATGCACATAATTCATTAAAAAACTTACCATTAACAAACACAGCAGGAGAGCTAGGGATGCTCCATTAGATTTGAAGGAGTAACATCTTCCTGTCTGTCTTTCACCAAATTTACTGGCTGAAAAGCCAACTGCAGGCAATGGTACCCAGCGATGGGAATCCAAAACTAACTGGAGTGAGGTAAAACGCATTACCTCTAACCAACGAATAACGATAAACTGCTAACTTCAAAGAAAATTTTCAACTTGAAGTTGTAAACTGTATGTCAAGTACAAGTCCACTTGAAACTACAATCATATTTCCAATGAAAACCATAAAATTTAGTCAACAAAATTTTAACTAATTAACTACAAGTATACCTGAAAATTCTCAACGGCTGTACCCATATTCTTTGAAAATAAGTTGAGGACTGCCCTTTTAGAAGGTCCATAAGTCAATTCAACTATTAGATATTAAAAAAAAAAACACTTGATATCGCAAATAAATTAATTAATGTTCCTTTTTCTTTTCTTTTGTTTTTTTGGGACATGAGAAAAAAAATTAATTTTTCCTTAAAATTGACTTGGTGTAGAGTGAAAAATGAATCTTACATGCAACTTTATTATATTTTCATGAGTTCTTAACCCCATTATTAAGACTAAGACTATAAGATCTTTTAGTATAAGTTCAATTCCTACCAATATACTAATATAGTGTTAGTTTATTTTTTTTTTTTTATTTCTTTTTTTGTAAAGAGGCCTTTTTATAAAGAGTGAAAGATGATAACTCCCAGCTCATTGAGTCATCCTCCTCAGATCTTGAGCCTTCATAGAAAATGAACTTTTATAATAAAAAAAAATAAATAAAAACATAAAAATAAAAATAAAAAAAGATTTATGCAAGATACTAGAGACAGACCCCTCGCTAAGAATCTTAATAAGATGTTTACACAATCATCTTCTACATATATATTTGAGACTTATTCATTGTTCTCTTCTTCAATAATTAAATTTAAGATCACAATTTTCTTCTGCTAATACATAATTTATAAAATGATATAAAATTCTTGAAGAACGATGAGATATTTGTGGTCATAAAATTTGTGTGAAAGACTTTGCAATGGAAGGGTTTGGCTAGTCTAATTTGTCCTTTTTCTTTTTCTTTTGTCAATGTATCTAGTCAGTCCAGTGTTGCTTGACCAGAGGCTTCACGCCTTTCCATATTACATCTACAATGACGCTGTTTCTGTAATGTTTGCTCATGTTCAAAAGAAGAAAATATGTCGGAGGCCAACTATTGAAGAAACTTTTCTATAGAAATTTGAGAGCACAAAAATCTTGGAATCAGGTAAATGAACACCCAAATGTACACCGGAAAATATATTAAACTCTTGAGCCTTTAATACCAAGAAACTTTGTGCTTACTGTTTCTCCAGCTCCACTGATCGATCAGGCTTCAATATCAAGGCATGCTACCTTCTTCTGGAGATGTGTTATTAGTCTTCCTTGAATCCTAACAATTCATAAGAGGAAAAGATATATAAGAATCTAAAGTAACTTTGTTACTGAAGTATGTAACAAGCAGTTGTTTAATTAGATTACTAGTTAATTGTTAGTATGTTTCTGCATCACTTAATCACATTTCCCTCTAAACCACTCTATGATTCAAGAAAACTGAACTCTGAATCTTCTAGTCATACTTTTGGTGAATTGTGCTTTTAATGTTTGCCTTTCAAGCAATTCCTTCACTTTTGTTACCGCAACATGGTTCAAGGTGCATTAAATTCATTGACAGATTTAAACAGCTACCAATACTTCAATTTTAGTGAAGGTGTTTAGCAGTTTTGAAACTTTACAAATTAAGGAGACAGATTTTTTTCCCCTTTAAAGGAATATTTAGTGATAAGAATGTTGCAGTCCTGAAACTATCAAGACCATGTATATATATATATATATATATATATATATATATATTATGTATTACTGGAAAATCATGAGATGTTGGTCTCACACTTCTCTTAAAAAAAAGGTTTCAGAAAAACCTGGCTTAACAGTATGTGCTTGTTCCATAAAAGAACCATGCACTTTAATGTACACAAACCTATATTTAAAAATGTAATCATAGTCAAAATCACTATAATTTTAGCCTATGGCGAGAATTACCGACTTGGAAACAAGGAATATTTCCAAGTGTTAAGTATAGTTTATGAAAAATAAATCATGTAAAACTTTGACCCCCCTTTTTCAGAGAAGAAATTACTGATATTAAATACTGAACTAACTGGATCAAATTCTTGCTATACCCCTGGTTTGAACCAGATTTTAAAGCTAATTCTAGGAACCCAAGATGTTTGCTTTAAAAAGTTGAAATGCATCAAAATTTATGTTTGTAGTAACTCACTAACCTCCCTGGTATTTTCTGAGCTTTTCCGTAGACTCGACAATGGAGAATGCTGCACATGGCTATGACTTGAGTTACTCCTTCCACGTTCTCCTAACCGGCTAAGCTCTGGCAAAACAACTGTACCAAGATCTGGTCTGTCTTTCCTCTTTAGTTCAGCACATTGAAGTGCAAGTTTTGCAAAGGCAGTAGCCTCCTCAACAGGCCAATCTGGCACAGTTGGGTCAAGCATATCTGCAAATGCTCCTTCTGCAATGGACCTCTCCACGTGGTGAGTGAGACCCATTGGGGCCTCAGAGTGAGAATTTGGAGTAGCATTACTCCAAACGAGTATATATCTGACTTAACAACCAACTTACCTGTTTGCTGATATTCAGGATCTATATAACAAAAAGTCCCTGCAGCTGAAGTCATGCGATATTGAGTGACATTATCACCTGCTGCAGCTGGGACTAATCGTGATAAACCAACATCACTAATTTTACACTCATAGTTATGGTCTAATAGGATGTTGGCTGGCTTAAGGTCACGGTGCACAAGGGGTTCTGGTTTTGCATTGTGCAGAAATAGAAGCCCAGTTGCAATCTCAGCTGCTATTTTGAACCGTATTCCCCATGGGATTGGAGGGGTGTTACCTTTTCGAAACAATCTATCTTCCAAGCTGCCATAATCCATGTATTCATATATTAAACATCCATACTGGGGACAGGCGCCTAAGAGGAGGACCATGTTTGGATGCCTCATGGAACATAGGACCTCAATCTGCATATAACAGAAACACCTTTTACAAGAAGAGACTTTCACAGATTTATTTTTAGATAAAGTAACTTGAATCACATAAACTAAGGCATGTTTCCTTCTGAAATTCATCAAATTTTGTTGATTACCATAATAAGGGAAAGCCACAACACTTCTAAGGGTATAGGACTATGAGAAATCAAATTTGTCATAATGAGGTGAAAATCAATTGCTTAAGTGATTTATGTAAAGTATCTCAATTCCTTTTGTTATTATGGGTTTATGATTAGAGAAGCAAATAACGCAGCTATTGCTTTAATTCCTAAAGTGTGAAATCCATGGCAAGTTAATTATTCTAGACCTCTATCCTGCTACAATACAACTTATAAGTGCATTTTCAACATTATTGCTACCGGGATTGAAGGGTTTTAGATGGGCTTGTTGATATTACTCAAACTGCATTTATTCCTAGAAGAAGAATAAATTGGTAATATCTTGCTATCTCAGGTCTCTATAGAAAATACCCTAGGGATCAGATTTATTATCCTTCTAAATGTGCTATTAAAGTGAATGCCACGAAAGCAGTGTCAGATGAAATAATTACAATTGATATGCCTACTTGCTTTATTTTTCCAGTTTCATTATCCTCCATTTATATTTTGATGCTTGTAAGTGGAGCCTATTCTCTTGTCATCTCAACCTTATCTCCAGTTGTCTAGTGCCATGGTTTGATGTTTTACAGTGATGATTTTAATCTCGATTGTTCACCAGATTTGTGTCAACGGTTGGTTTTGTGTTTGTTATAGTTTAAACTGTCTGATTTGTTTGTCATAGCTGATAGACTGGATACAGGTCTTTATATCAGCTTTACCCTCTGTTGTTTTGGTTTTTAGACATGTATAGGTATCTTGGTTTTGTATTTCTGTGATGTGTTGATGGGGCGTGCCCCTTGTATTTTTTGTACTTACTTGGTTTATTACGTGAAATTAAACTCAATTATGGGGAAAATATATGTTTCCTTCCATGCCAAACGAGCATTTTATATATGGAGTAATTCTCAAGTGTGATACCCACCAAAACCGACATTGCATTAGGAAACTATCACCACCATGAAAATTTTGTTTTAATATGTAATAGAAGGTTTCAAACTTCTATTTTTATTGCTCACACCAGGGTTGTGGTCCATGTAAGTCAAATACTATGCTCTACCTGTGCAAACAATCACCCAAAAAGTTGTATTCTGAGCTCATGTTTCACTAAGAAAATGTAGTTCTATGAAGATTAAACAGTAAAAGAACATCATACCTCTTGCTGGAATTGCTTTTTCCCTTGTACAGCACCTGATCCAAGAACTTTAATGGCGACTCCGGTGTGGTCAAGCTTGCCTTTATAAACAGGTCCATATCCACCTTCACCAATCTTTAAGGAATTTGAGAAGTGATCAGTGGCGGCCTCAATCTCTTCCATGGTGTATTTTCTGTAACGAACATCATTGTTAGATAAAACTTTCAATGCTCGGGTCTTTGCTTCTCCCTCTCTCTTGGCCTTCAATTCTGCATATTTTCTTCTCTCTGCTTCCATGCGAGCTAGCTTTTGAGCCTTCTCAGCTGCTTCGGTGGCAGCTCTGCGTTTAGCCTTTTCCATCTTCACCAAGGCAAGAGCTGCCTCTTCAGCAAGTTGTGCTTGTTCAAACATGCAAGCTTCTTCTATTTTCCACTGATGAATCTCTTTAACCTGAAATTTAGTGTATATATAAGATTTTAAAATTTACATCTTTTCTGTGATAAGTTGATGCCACAAGCTCATGGCTACAATTCTCCCCGGAAACTTCCTTAGACCAGTGCTCAGCATTTCCTATTTTTTACAAATTTTATCATGGGGTTCTTTGTTTGAAACTGAAACAAAAATGAACCATTTTTACAGGACATATTCAAAAGATCCCTTGATGTGTAAGGTTACCTTTTTTTTGGCTGTAACCGCTTCTTTGCAAGCTGTGTTATACATGCCTATGGTTTGCTTCAGCTCAAGCTTCAATCTTCTCAACTCGGCTTCGATATCTTTCTGCCAACCGAGCAATAGAAAATGTCAGCCATTAAGTTGAGCCATTTCATATGGAAATCACTGTCATGTTTTCTACACTTACAGAAGACAATGAGTGAGTTTCCACCATGGCAGAATCTGATGAAGTGGTAGAACCACCGCCTAGGGAATGACGGCTAGACGAATTCTTCTCCCCCCTGAAAGATCAATATTGTCAGTCAACAAATTAGCCAATCTATTCTTGCACCTCCTACTCTCAGATAGTGGACTTCTCTGATCTGCCCTAATAACCATTGTGCTGTACTCATCAGAAGTTCAAAAGAATATGACTAAAAAAAACTTCTATAGAAAAGATATCAGAATAATTTTTGTTCAGTTCTCTTTCTCTCCCCGCGTATTTCCTTTTCACATCTAAACTTCAGCTATCCAATTCGAGAAGCAATGACACAGAGTTCACAGAAAACTAGATTTATTGGGTGAATTAAGTCTACACTATCTATTCCTTTTTATTATGTACCTGACTTCTTCCTCTGTTTCAGAGTGCTCTGTTGAAAAACGAGATGGCATTTTCTGATTTGTATTTTGAAGATTGGACAGATTAGCTGCAGGCAGTAAAGCTGGTCGGACAGATTTTACATTGTTGTTTGCAATCACATACACTGAACAAAACCCTGGTGCAGATTCCTTAATGATAGTCGGAATATCATGGCTCCTACATTGCCAGTGTAAGCAATAGCATTAGTATTTAGATCTTGTGCATGTGTTCGTGTGAATAAAGAGAGGGGGGGGGGAGAGAGAGAGAGAGAGAGCAACTTTTGAAGATCACTTCTTGTTGATGCACCAAGAACAATATTGGTGATGTTGTTCTCATTTATGTAGTCTAGAAGTGCCTTCGAAACATCATTACCATCAAGAACAACGCTTCTCGCTTGAATCTGAAACAGCATTCAAAATGAATTGAAACATTAGTCGAAATGCTACATGGTCTTCTACATTGCATTATATCAGCAATTAACATACCCCTTTTCGTCCACAGTATGTATGGAAGGCTTTAAAAAGCCGTTGCGTAGCATCAATTGATTGACCATTCCCATCTGGAGCACTACCATCCATATCAGCAGTCTCTGCAAAGTGTCCCATTGTAAATGCAATTAGAGCCGCAAACATTTGTTTTTGATTCTGAGGCACAACCAAAATAGTCATGGTCTGTAAATGGACAGACAAGGAGGCGCCACAGTACCACAATGGCAGTGGTGCAACGGCTCCGCGGGACCTAATTAATCTCACAGATTTTAAGTTTGAACGGGTTAACATAAATGCAGTCTTAGACTCAACATAAAGCCTCTAGAACACACCTCATTGAGCCATTTTTCATTTTATACAAGGAAAATAATGCTTCTGACCATTTTCTTCTTCTTGTCAATAGATTAGGTTTGTTCAAGTTCATCTCCCCCGAAACCCTTGATTAAAAATACCGAATTGGTTTATTGGGTTATGACCTTCATCCCTTTCTGTAATTTTAAATTAGTACCATTAATTAACAAAGAGTGCTACAACTATTTCTATTTCAAAATGCCAGCAAGCCAGCCAGCCAGCCTAGCTAGATTCCTGAACAAATTCCCAAAACTTTCCTGATACCAAAATGATCAAAAACAAAACACCCACAATCTTAATTTTCACACCTATAAATCTTTAATTTTATTTTTTTCCAATTGTGTAACAACTCGTAAATAAAATAAGATCAAAAATTAAGAAAGAGGGCACCTACTGTGTTCTTTCCTGACATGAATGAGAATAAGAGATAGGTCTTTGTTCTTAATCAAGAGATTATTGATCGCCCATCTAGCAGCATACTGGCTGTTCTTATCTCTATCAATAGCCACCGCCACGACATTGTTGTCCGGAGCAACGCTGTCTTCAGCTGCTAGAAGGCGATTCATTTTGGAGATTGAGGGGCAACAATTAATTCGTAATTATTGCAAATAATGGACGATTATATATGTTCAAGCCCTGATTGGGATGAGAGAGAGAGGGAAATACTAGCTCCACCGGAAATGGAAGAGCTTAATCGCCATCTCTGACTCCCCCACCAGGTACCACCGCCGGCAGCCGGAAAAAATAATTGTATTTCTAATGGAATCGGAAGAGAGAGAATTGAAATGGTTTCGATTCTCTCTCCTCCAACTCCTCCTCCGAGATGGAATGCCTTAACGAACAAAACCAACATAACTACCTCTTATATTGATTTATATGTTTCCCTCTTTCTTTCCTTTTTTTTTTGTTCCCTTTATTTATTTATTTTCTTATTTTGGTATTTTTCACTTATATATTATATACTACATGATTTTAATTTTTCTATATGACTAACTATTAGCCTCTAGTATTTTTTTGAGAATTATTAGTCTCTAATATTATTGGTAACTTAAGAGCATGTATATTCTGGTTATTATAAAGTTAATTTTATAATAAGTTTATTAATTAATCAATACATTACGGACACGCAAGAAGAGAGATCAATTCTCGCCTACGTATCGACAATGTATTAATCAATTATCAAAATTAACTTCATGTTAACCACGCTATCTAAAAAAATATAGTCTTGTACTGCTAGGAAGATTTCAAGTTTGAAATAAATACACTCTTTCAAGTCATATTGACTTTTCAAAAAATATCACAAGTTATTGATACTCTTGATAATAGAATTACGGTTTTTATATACAATTTGTTCATCTCACATGTTTAGGCGTGACAATATTATGAGACATTTTAACAATTAAGACTTGTTGGGCTATGACTATTTGGGTTTGGTCGGAATGGTGGATTGCAATCCACATGAGGACGTTTAAACCCATGTAGGAATCTGTTTTGGTAGTTGGAGTATTTTAAGGAATTAAAAACTCTTAATTATATTTGGTTTCTAAATTCAGAATGAGGGGTTGGGATTTGAATCAACTTCCTTAATTTTAGGAGATCTTATACAATCCCATTAAGAAATTACATGTAAGACCCTATTTTTTTATGAATAAAGATTTAATTTTCTCTAAATATTACTTTGAATAGTAAGGTGTTGATTTTATATAATGTTATAGTTATGGGTGATATGTGCAAATTTTGCAAAGTAAGCAAGTTATCATAAAATATTCGTTTGGTCAAAGAATATTCTTTTTGTCGGAGAATTTTTGTACGACGGCGCAATCATTGGTGGACCCCACAACGGAATAACTGTCGGATATAGAAAGCGATAAAAATAACCTTTTCATAAAATAACGTCAAGACTTTTACTGTTAAACTATTGAAATACCTAGTGATAAAAGTACAATAATACGCGTTGTTCCACAATGGTACGCGTTATTGCACAGTAGCACACGGTATTGTACAATATCTATAATTATTGATACTTACGTAAGAAGTCACTCATTTTCATTCAATAATTATCACAGTAGTTGCTGCATAGTATCTTATGTTATTGATTTAATTATTGTTGCAGTATCATCTGCACAATATTTTATATTATTAAAACAATAATTGAGACGACACTGTTATTCATATTATTATTTGTATTATTGACAATATCTAGAAAGTTTTGTCGAGAAAAAAGGTTATGTTATTTAATTGCATGACTATAAGGAGAAATCCTTATCGAAAACCCTCTGTTTCCTTGAAATCATGATCTGGTTGTCAATATCGTGAGTTATTATATTAATGATAAATAATTGTTGAAAGATTAAAAATGTGATGATTGAAGATAAGTGCTTTGTGGTAGATATTTATTCAATTTTTGATATAAATACAAGGGTTTGTCATGAAGTGTTTGTTGTAAGTTTGACTTATTATTCCATAGACCCCATGTGCCAATTTGTCAAATCTTCGGTAGAAAGTTATCTCAATTTTGTTTTATTATTATTATAATAGTAATAAAACAGAAATTATTGTTTCTTTCATATTTTTTTTGTACTCGTCAATGGATATCATTTCTTTCATATTTTCTCTATTATGGTACAAAATTATTGTTTGTTTCCATAACCTTATTATTAAATGGTGAAAATTCCTGAAATTAGTAGAATATCTTTGAGTTTTGCGCTTCATCTAGTATCGTTTCACCGAAATATTTGTTTGAACCTTCTTATTAAATTTTAATATTTTCTGTGAGATCCCAGATTTTATCAATAAAGATTTAAATTTTGTTGAAATAATTTTTAATATTATGGTGTGAATTTAAGATAATATTATAATTGTGGGTAGATTTATAAATTTTGCAAAGTATGCAGTGGTTATATTATATTCGATTGGTCCGGGAATATTAGGTTTAGCGAGGAATATTAAATGCAACTACTCAATCATTGGTGGACCTCATAACAAAATTATTGCGGATTGAGAAAACGACAAAAATATTTTATTGAAATAACGGTGGAAGTTTTACTAGTAGTTCTTTGTTGAACTACTCAGTAGTAAAAGTACGATGTACGTGTGGTTGCATAAGAAGACACTGGTATTGATTATTGATCTTTATGTGAAAGTCACTTCGATTCCATTATCATTATCGATTAATAATATGAATTATTATAATGATAATGACGTTTTGTTTTATTCGATTATTAACGTAATAAAATGAAACATCTTTTATATAAAATAGATACTTTATTAAAGTTATTCTATAAATAGAATATATTATATTTTATTACGTATGTTAGTGTTTATATGTTGTTTTGCGTAGTATTGCATAGTGTTTGCATAGTAAAATGTTTTTATATAAATAGAATATATTATATTTTATTTAAAAGATTTTTCTTTAAATATGGAATCGTCGATTAAAGTAAATCAATCTGGACCGTTTCATGGATTAATTCTTATGCATTCCATTTTCCTATAAATAGAAGCTCATTCCTTCATTATTTTCTTACTTAATTCATCAAACTCTAGAGAGAGAAATTATAGAGAGAATATAGAGAAAGTTATAGAAAGAAGAGAAGAGTATTCTGCTACTTCACTACTTATATTCAGTTTCTTTTACTAGTAAGTGGGTGTTATTCTTTCTTCTTGAAGAGAACTTATACCATACCATTCATTATTTTTCATTGGAATAACTCAGAAAAAGTGGTATACCCTATACATAACTCATATATCGGCATACCCTATACTTGGTGAAATCCTTATGTTATTCCATTCATATTTATTCTCATTGGAATAACTTTGTATCACGGTTTACTCTATACTTGGTGACATTCTTCTATTATTCTGTTGGAACATCCATGCATGTGTTTTTTACAGGACTTGGTTCCGCCTCTTTATTATTCTCGTTGGAACATCCTGTGCGTGTGTTTTACAATTTACTGGTTCCGTCTTTATCGTTCTGTTGGAATATCCTATCGTGTGTTTTACACGGATCTGGTTCCATCTTTATTATTCTCATTGGAACATCCTGTCGGTGTAATTTCACGACACGGTTCCGTTATTATTATTACATTGAATAACTCCGTCTTCTGTCAATCGCATGCATGGTGATTTCTTTTGTTATTCCATTCTTTATTATACCCAAATTAGTTAAAACTTTGACTTCTATACTCCATGAAATTAGTGGAATATCCTTGATATTTGCTTTTCATCCAAAAGATCTTTTCATGGAAATATTCTTCCGATCATTCTTGAATTTTACTTTCTACAAAAATGATCATGTTGACAATTAGACGTTAATAATTCATGGATTAAATAATTCTTGAACTTGTTTTATTGAATTATTATGTCATTGTCATCATCCTCATGTTATATTATGTTATCTTTGGCTTACGTACATAGATGAACTTAGTATGATTATGACCGGGGATCATTCGGTATAATCACGACTTGATATAAATGATGTGACAAAAGTCCTCAATGGGCACAGAATGCAATTGATGGACAATTTTTGGTATGATTATGACCGGGGTGATTCGGTATAGTCATGACCATTGATAATTTGATGAAAATCCTTGGCCGTGGGTACGCAGGGATGATTAGATGTGGTGGTTTATTTAATTGTTTTCGAGTCTCAATGATAAAAATTGATGAAAACCTTTTAAAACCTAAAAGATAGTAGACTTTATTCTCTACTTGACTCTTTTTTAATGGATTGCTTATTCATTAAGAGATTAAACCTGGTTGTCTATTGTATTTTATCGGTTTAACAACATTTGAAGGCTAATGATAATTTATTCTGCATTATCTTAGTCATAATATTTCTTCTTGGGCTAGTTGAGCTCACCCTTTCTTTTCACCGCTCTCTTCAGAAAATGAGAACATAGGCCGAGACGAGTCGAGGAACGAAGTAATGGTCCGGAGGATAGCATTAGTAGTCCTCACTATTACTGGCGAAATAATGTGATAATTGTTGTAATGAGGACTCTTTTTGAGTTTGTATAATATCTAGTAGACAATATTTGTATTCAAACTCACGCTTTATGTCGTATTATACCACGACGATTAGGTTAGTAAGTTGTATTTGAATTTATGTACCATGTAAGTGGCGACCCAAGATGGGTGACGATACCTACATTTTTGGGGCGTCACGGTTGGTATCGAGCTTAGGGATATGATCCCCGCTAAGATGCTAGATAAGAACTAGGAGGGAGAGACGGGAATTCCTTCGCTAGTATGACCTACCTAAGTTTATTTGTTATATAATTGGTCGGTCAGAGTATAGGGATAATATTTGATATATTAATTAACCCTTTTGCTTCACAATTCCTTTCAGGTAATAAGAGTGTAGTTAGGTCGAGCGGGGGTAATAGTGGAATAGAACGGTGGTCATCATTTAGTAGTTATATTTGGTGAATCAACTAGGGTGAGGCGAACCCAACGTTGGAAGAGTGTTTTGCCACTATCATACAAGATGTCTAATGACATACAACCTCGTGTTATCATAAAAGACGAGGTTGTGCTTCATCCACTTCTTTGAGTATATTTACGAGCACTACCTATATGATCTAGGTGTTTGTTTGAAGTATAATTCTCAATTTGAGACGAAGAGAGATAATGATAAATCAAGAGAAGACTCACCATTGGGAAGAATATGATAGTAATCTTCTCATTTTCTTTTTGGGGTCTATTGGGTAAACCAAGGATAATTACGTGCAGCCATATGATATCTATCATAACCTGAAGCATGGCCTCCCATGTGCGAAGGTTTCCTTGAGCACTTCCCAAAGATTCTAATTTCTAAAATAGTTTTTGACTATACATTTATGTAAGGTGTCATTGTGACGTGCTATTCAGGTTAAGGGATAGAAAGTCAAGGTTGGTATCAATGTGACGTCTTATCCAAGTCTTGGATAAAATGTGATTTTGAATAATATTTCTATCATTAATAAATTTCTTGACGTATTCTTGAAGATTTTCTAGCCTACCCTAGGCGTGAAATCGAATTTTGTAATGACCCCAAAGACAAAAACCCATTTCTTAAACCCTCAAATATTTCTTCAACTAAATGAGCAGTTTACGTGGTTTATGATGAAAGTCATAATAAAAGCATTGGAATAATGAAAATCATGGGTATTCGTGGTATTAGTAAGTTTTATGATGAGTTATGTTGGTTAGTATGTAAAAACATGAAAGTTTCTTAGAAATCACAAAGAGTTGAAAATCGATTTTGGTGAAAAACGTAACATGAAATTCAATTGACCATATCTCCTATTATATTTTGAATTTTGAATGTGGTCAAGTCCTAGAGTTAGATCTATGAGTTACCTAACTAATCCAAGTGGAATTACTGGAAAAGGTGTTGTAGATTTTTGTGTGGACTGATTTTAGCAAAGGAGGTCAAAGCTGTAAATTTCGAAAATGCTACTGCCTGAAACTTTAAGGGACTGTTTCGGCCACTTAAATTATGAGAAATTTCTGGCCTTTTTGGGACATGAAGGTATATGGTATAAAAGTACCTCCTGTCCAAAAATGAGCTCATTCGACTTAAAATGAGCAAGTTATGACTATTTCAATATTTGGGTTTTCCCATTTAAAATGCTATAACCGGAGTTCTATAACTCAGATGACCATGAAATTTAAACTAGAAGCTCACGTTAACATGTGTAAGATCCTGCCAAGATTTGGGAATTTTGGAGTTAAACTTGAGGTAGCTAATTTCTTAAGGAATTAATTAGAAATTGATTTTGAAAATAGTAAATGAATTTTAAAATTCCGAGAAAATATATTTTCATTATGGGACTATATTATGCTAAATCCCAGAAAAGAAATATTTTTGGGACTAATTTGGTATTTTTTCATGAAAATAGTTTAATTCTGAACATATGAGTTAAATATGTTATGTGAAGTATGAAAGTTGAAAATAGGATATTATGACTAGAGAATCCTATATAGAGTATATGCATATTTTTGAGAGATTTGATAATTGGTGATGATATCTTATGAGTATTACATTTTGAATGATTAAATGCATTATATGGTAAAGCGTAAACAATTAAGATAAATTATTTATAAATTTAAGAAATGATTAAAATATTGTTATAGTATTAATGATATTAGATTATGAGATTATTAAGTGATTGATAACATGGGGATATTCTTGAATCCTCGGATAAATTATATTATAAATGTTTAATATTTATCCTTTATCTCATTTGATTGATTCTTTATATCATTATCCTCACGCTTATATTATGTTGAAAGTCATCTCATGGCTTTTGTAGTGCATAGATGGACTTGGTATGATTATGACCGAGGATTGTTGGGTATAATCATAACCATAGTAATGAATACACAATTATCTTTTTAGTAGTAGTGCATGGATAATTTATGGTCGTGATACTAATGAATACACAATTATCTTTAGTAGTAGTATGGATAATTTGTGGTCGTGATACTAATGAATACACAATTATCTTTGGTAGTAGTGCATGAATAATTTGTGGTCGTTATCTTAATGAATACACAATTATCTTTGGTAGTAGTGCACGGATAATTTGTGGTCGTGATCTTAATGAATACACAATTATCTTTGGTAGTAGTGCATGGATAATTTGTGGTCGCAATCTACTAATGAATACACAATTATCTTTGGTAGTAGTGCTTGGATAATTTGTGGTCGTGATACTAATGAATACACAATTATCTTTGGCGTAGTGCATGGATAATTTGTGGTTAGTGATCTTAATGAATATCCTTGGCACATGTAGTGCGAGGGATGATTCGATGATATGGATTAATTATTGAAATGAGTCTCAATGATGAAATATTAATTCATGGATGTGGTAAAAGTCATCTTTAGTAGTAGTGCATTGATAGACTTGGTATGATTATGACCAAGGATTATTCGGTATAATCATGGCCAGTAATTGAAAACCACGAATATCCTTGGCGATTGGTGCATGGATAATTAAATGGTCGTGATCTATTAAGTCGTCTCGGCATTATTGGTTTTACAGGTTGTATATCTTTAGCTTTTGTAGTGCAAAGATGAATTGTTAATGAATAGCTTTGGCGGATTTCAAAGATGAATTTAATATTTTAAACGATAAAGGTATTTAAGGTATCCTCATCTCTTTATCATACCAGTGCGTCGCACCTAATTTAGAAGGCGAAATTCCATAAGGAGGGAGATTGTGAGATCCTGAGATTTTATCAATAAAGATTTAAATTTTGTTGAAATAATTTTTAATATTATGGTGTGAATTTAAGATAATATTATAGTTGTGGGTAGTATTTATAAATTTTTGCAAAGTATCAAGTAGTTATATTATATTCGATTGGTCTGGGAATATTCGGTTTAGCGGGGAATATTAAATGCAACCGGCTCCAATCATTGGTGGACCCTGTGAATGAATTATTGTCGGATTGAGAAAACGACAAAAATATTTTATTGAAATAACGGTGGAAGTTTTACTTGTAGTTCTTTGTTGAACTACTCGGTAGTAAAAATGCGATGTCATACGTTGGTTGCATAGTAGCACACAGGTATTGATTATTGATCTTTATGTGAAAGTCACCAGTTTTGATTCCATTATTGTCGATTAATAATATGAATTATTATAGCGATAATGGCGTTTTATTTTATTCAGATTATTAACGTAATAAAAGCGAAACATCTTTATATAAAATAGAATACTTTATTAAAGTTATTACATAAATAGAATATATTATATTTTATTATGCATAGTGTTGCATAGTGTTTTGCGTAGTATTGCATAGTGTTTGCATAGTAAAATGTTTTTATATAAATAGAATATATTATATTTTATTTAAAAGATTTTCTTTAAATATGGATAGTCGATTAAAGTAAATCAATCTGGACCGCTCATGGATTAGTTCTTATCGATTCCATTTTCCTATAAATAAAGCTTCATTCCTTCATTATTTTCTTACGAATTCATTGAAACTACAGAGAGAAATTATAGAGAGAAGCTATAGAGAGAAAGTTATAGAAAGAAGAAGAGTATTACTCGCTACTTACTACTTATATATTCAGGTTCTTTTTACTAAAGGGGTGTTATTCTTTCTTCTTGAAGAGAACTTCATTATACCATTCATTATTTTTACTGTTGGAATAACTTTGTAAAAGTGGTATACCTATACATAACTTTTGTATATGCGGCATACCCTATACTTGGTGAAATCCTTATGTTATTCCATTCATATTTATTACATTGGAATAACTTTGTATCACGCTATTTACCTATACTTGGTGACATTCTTCATTATTACATTGGAACATCCTGCATGCATGTGTTTACACCGGACACTGGTTCCGCTCTTTATTATTCTCATTGGAACATCACATGCATGTGTTTTTACAGGACTGGTTCCGTCTTTATCATTACATTTGGAATATCCTATCTCATGTGTTTTACCGGATCCGGTTCCATCTTTATTATTCTGTTGGAACATCCCACAGCGGTGTGAATTTCACCCGACTGGTTCCGTTATTATTATTACATTGGAATAACTTTGCCTATGCGGGCAATCGCATGCATGGTGATTTCTTTTGTTATTCCATTCTTTATTATACCCAGGTTAGTTTAAAACTTTGACTTCTATACTCCATGAAATTAGTGGAATATCCTTGATATTTGCTTTTCATCCAAAGATCTTTTCATGAAATATTCTTCCGATCATTCTTGAATTTTACTCTACAAAACAATGTCATGTTGACAATTAGGACGTTAATAATTCATGGATTAAATAATTCTTGAACTTGTTTTATTGAATTATTATGTCATTGTCATCATCCTCATATTATATTATGTTATCTTTGGGCTTACGTGCATAGATGAACTTAGTATGATTATGACCCGAGGATCATTCGGTATAATCACGACTTGATATAAATGATGTGACAAAAGTCCTCGCATGGCACGTAATGCGTGATGGACAATTTTTGGTATGATTATGACCCGGGGTGATTCGGTATAGTAGTCATGACCATTGATAATTTGATGAAAATCCTTGACCAGTAGTACAGGGGATGATTAGATGTGGTGGTTTATTTAATTAAGTTTCAGTCTCAAATGATAAAAATTGATGAAAACCTTTTAAAACCTAAAAGATAGTAGACTTTATTCTCTACTTGACTCTTTTAATGGATTGCTTATTCGTATGATTAAACCTGGTTGTCTATTGTATTTTATCGCTTTAACATTTGTTGAAGGCTAATGATAATTTATTCGCATTATCTTAGTCATAATATTTCTTCTTGGGCTATTGAGCTCACCCTTTCTTTCTTTATTCTCTTCTTCAGAAATGAGAACATATTTGGAGACGAGTCGGGAACGAAGTAATGGTCCGGAGGATATAAGATTAGTAGTCCTCACTATTACGTGAAATAATGTGATAATTGTTGTAATGAGGACTCCTTTTGAGTTTGTATAATATCTAGTAGACAATATTTGTATTCAAACTCACGGTTTATATCGTATTATACACCTGCGTTAGGTTAGTAAGTTGTATTTGAATTTATGTACCATGTAAGTGGCGACCCAAGATGGGTGGCGTATACCTAATTTTAGGGCGTCACATTTCATTCGGTACTATTCACGGGATCTGATGCACCGAATTCTTATTCAACGAATACTATTCACGGATCTTATTCACGACAAAATTGGTTTCTTTTATGTCCAAATTATTTTTGATACATGAATATTATTCTATAATTTTATCCCACAATTGGTGATCATGTTGACAATTTGGACTTTCTTGAACTCTGGATAAATTAAATTATAAATCTCTAATATTTATCATTGATCTCACTTAATTCATTTCTTTATATCATTGTCATCATTTGCATGTTTGTATTGTGGTAAAAGTCATCTTTGGCCAGTAGTGCAAAGATGATTGTTGATTAGTATGATTATAACCAGAAATTATATATTTGTATAATCACAACCTTTAATGTTACAGATAAAGCTTTGTGGTGAAAGTCTTTTTTGCCCCGTAGTGCATAGATGGACAGATGTTTGGCATGATCCTGACCACTGGTGATGCAAACGATTATCTTTGGCTCGTAGTGCATAGATAATTCGTTGATTGAAAATAATTATTGATTGGTGTTACATGGATAAAACATTGATGATGAACTTTTAAATCATAGAAGATAGTAGACATCATGCTCTACTTGACTATTCTAATGAATTGTTATTTTCGCTGCAGTTGTTGATCTAAAACTTGTTTATTTATTGTATTTTATCAGATTTTTCCCCGTTGAGAACTAAGGATAATTTATTATACATTTTCTTAGTCATATATAAAATTCTTTAATGGGCTAGTTGAGCTCACCCTTTTCTTTCATCGTTCTCTTTAGGAAATGAGAATATAGACGAGACTAGTTGAGGAATGAAGTGATGGTCCGAGATAGTGATCACTATAACAGTTTTTATTATGTTGTAAAATAGTGTGACAATAATTGTAATGAAAACTTAATTTGAGTATGGATATTGTCATATTATGTACGGTGCAATATTTTTATTCAAACTCACAACCTATGTATTGTTGTATTTTATACGACAATTGTATAAATAAAATTTGTATTTGAATTATGTATCATGTATTTTTGACGACTCAAAATGGGTTGTGTGGACCTATTTTGGGGGAGTCTCATTACACCTAATGAGGAACTCTAATCCAATACGGAAAAGGACACTAAGAAGGTGGTGAGATCACTATAAATACAAGATTTTACACTGATTCTAAGGTACATACAATCTATTATTATTTTTCAGCACTGAAGTTTTTTGCCTCCATTGTTAAACATTGTTTAGCATATACTTATTCTCACACCGGAGCTATTCCCCAGCGGCACAAACCGTCAAACTTTTGGTGTGCTTACTATTTATGTGTAGGATTAGACGCGTTTTTGATGATTGAGGCGCGTGGACGAACCTTGACGTTAACAATACTCATGGTTGGGCGAGTCTGATGTCTTATTTTGTCCTACTTTTTGGACGGAAGATATTCATTTAATATTTTTATTATTATTATAAATTATAATGAGATTTATGTGGTGTTTGATAAAACTGAGCAATTAAGATTTAAATGGTTAATACATCTTAATAAATTAGATCATCTGAATAAAAAAACATTTGAATCTAAAAAACTGTTTGATAACTAAAAAGTGTAAAACATTTAAATGACACTATTTTACCATTTTAACCCTCCAAGTTATTTAAATTTTTTATTTGAATGATCTTAAAATTTGAAATTGAAGGAGTACAATATTTGTTGAGGCTATATTTGTCTATAAATTTTAAATAAACTATTAAGAGCCAGCTCTTAATACTTAAGATTTGAGTTTCTGTCTTAACGATTAAAAGACAAAAAAAAAATTCCAAATAAAATTTATCTGTGATCGAATTAGAAACAAATAAATTAAGAGTCATTCAGACACAAACAAATATTACCTTAATATAATTCTCATCTTGTTAAGATTGTTTTCAAAAACAAAACAAAAAAAGACTCCCTTGAACTCGTCCATTTTTTTGCTTATACCATTTGACTGTGTGTTGTACAAATTAAAAGGGATATTTTTTTTATTCTATCGGTGGTTAAAGGAGATTCTTGTGTCGGTAAAGATTGGTTGGTTGAAAAATAAGAAGAAAAATTATATGCGAATATGATAATTGAAAATAAATATTTTATAATTTCATTTATATATAATAATATATATTTGATGTTAGCCAACCCCACTGGCCATCTACCACAGTAGAGTTTCAAACCTTTTGACTTTTTTGGTCTTGATTTTGACTATCAACATAAACGTTTCTATTATTTGTGGATGTTGAGAAAAAATGTACAAAAACAAGTTGGGGGTATTACAGCAAAATCTTGAAATTTTTAAAATAAATTAAATTTAAAAAAAAGGCACTTGCTTCTCTTTGACAATTTTCTGCTACTGTTCAATTACTGCAATTTAGCCCCACTTTATGATCATTTCTGACCAACTTTATTATCTCTCTTTTTATTTTCTAACAAATCTCCACAAACAATATCTTGATTCTTTAATTGTTATTGGAAAATGGTTTGATCACAAACTTTCAAACTCAATTTTATTCAACAATGAAATACTCCTTCCGTCTTTAAAAGAATGATAAAATTAGAAACATAAAAAAAGGTGTATAACGTTTTAAATTTATTCCTAATCGCCCCCGCAAAATTATATAAATTAATGAGTAGTTTTAATTTATTTTTTTATATTTAATAGGTACCTCAACTCATCTTTTTAAGATAGAAAAAATTATACATTTAGTCATCGACGTAGGGAGTATATAATTTTCTATTTATGAGATGTTTAGTTGAAAGAAGTTATACAACTATCAAATTTTACTTATAAAAATATCAATTCTCTCGCTTTATTATTATGTACTAATAAACTTGAATTTGTCATGAAGTATAATAATAAAAATAAAACAAAAAATATGATTATTTAATCGTTTGCGGTAACCAACCTAATTAATTAAGCAACCTAATTAATTATGTTATCATGGCGTGGTGTAAATGCTTCAAAGACTCACTCAATTGGTCATTAATTTTGGAAACGAGTAAACTCCACTCTCTCTCTCTCTCTCTCTCTCTCTCTATATATATATATATATCGTGCCTCCGACACTGTATAGACGGTTGAATTTATCTCAAACTTTGAACGATTCAAATGATTTATTAAGTGAGTGAAAAATTTAAAATCATTTGTATTTTATTAAATAGATATACAAAAACATGTTTCCTTTTCTTTCTCTCCTCTAAACATTTGTATGCTTATTATTGTTTGTAGTAACAATTACATCTTCAAATACGACACTTTAGTCCATGTGTCTGAAATTATAATTAGTTGATATTTCGTCATACATACCTTGAACCAAATAGTTATAAATAAATATTATTATTAAAATAATTATGTTTAAAATAATAAAATACATGTTGACAAATCTCACAATAATATTAATTACGACCAATGTAAAATTCAAAAATGTAAGATAGAATAAAAATATCATAATTTTTATATTCAATCACGTTAACATTTTGGGAACTGATACCTTCATATAAAAAATAGATATTTTCACATGACGTGAATAACGAATGAATTCACCACCTCTATGTAAAATAAGTTTATATAGTTTAACACGTGAAAATATCAATAATTTTTTATTATTTTTTACTGTGTTACATAAAATTATGGTAACGCATGACGAGACTTCCCGCGTAGTTTATCTCTCTTCTTGTAAGTAAAGTCACCGTCTTTACCTACATTTCCCTCGAAACTTCGTCAAATCCCAAACCGCGCGTTCACACTCGTCTCTCTCTCCCTCCTCTACAAATCCACCTGTTCTTGTCAACTCCCATTTTCTTTATGCATCATTATTTATCACAGTAATCGACAAACCCATAAAATATATTCATACATGTATATATACGCGGCAGCTGAATTCTATTTCTCGAGCGTTCACACTTCCAGTCAAACATTTTATCGAACACTTCAACGGCAGTTACTTTTCCAATTCTCCCTCTTTCTTCCTCTCCTCTCCTCTCGCTATATGAAACTCCCATCTTCCCACGAAGAAGCTGGAGCAGCTGCTGATTACTCCTATTTCTACAATTTGTTTATAGATACATTCGATCAAATGAATGACGGGTCAATTACCAGAAAAAGGCAGGGAAGAAGGGGAAAAGATGAAATTATAAGCAATGAAAATAATGAAGGTGGAGGGGATCAATTGAGCGTTGAAGCAACTGGGTTGCAAGGAGGGGTTGTTAAGACAAAAGCGTTGAATGAGATTATTACATCTTTGTTGTTGCTTGAGGATCAAGAAAAGGGTGATAAAGAGGACAGGGAGAAAGCCCAAGTGGAAGAAAAGGATTTGTTTGAGGGAATTCACAAGAAAAAGACCAAAGTTATGATGGAGTATTACTCTAAATTACAGGATTACCATGAGAATTTGGATCATTCCGATGGGATTCGTAAGAGAAAGTCGAGGAATGTTGTGGCTGCTGCTGCTGCTATTGCTGTGGCTGATGTAAATAATTCGACTGCTGCAGCTGCTGGTGGTGGAGCGGCAGGAGGAGGCCCTCAGAGGCGGTTGTGGGTGAAGACTAGGTCGAAGGCGTGGTGGGATCAATGCAACAGTGCTGATTTCCCTGAAGAGGAATTTAAGAAGGCTTTTCGGATGGGGAAAGATACTTTTGAGATGATTTGTAATGAGTTAACTTCGGTTGTGGCGAAAGAGAATACAATGTTGAGGGATGCTGTGCCGGTTAGGCAGCGTGTTGCAGTGTGTATATGGAGGTTAGCAACCGGAGAGCCACTTAGGCTTGTGTCAAAAAGGTTTGGCTTGGGGATATCTACTTGTCATAAGCTTGTTCTTGAGGTTTGTTTGGCAATTAGGACTGTTTTGATGCCCAAGTGTCTTCAATGGCCTGATGAGGGGTCATTGAGAAAGATTACGGATGAGTTTGAATCGGTTTCAGGGATTCCTAATGTTGTGGGATCGATGTATACTACCCATATACCGATAATTGCTCCTAAGATTAGCGTGGCAGCTTATTTTAATAAGCGTCATACAGAGAGAAATCAAAAGACTTCATACTCGATTACAGTTCAAGGGGTTGTTGATCCAAATGGGGTGTTTACTGATGTTTGTATTGGTTGGCCTGGTTCCATGCCTGATGATCAGGTTTTAGAGAAATCTGCCCTTTATCAGAGGGCTAATGGAGGGCTTTTGAAGGGTGTATGGATTGTTGGGAGTTCTGGGTACCCTTTGATGGACTGGGTGTTGGTGCCTTATAAACAGCAACATTTGACTTGGACTCAACATGCTTTCAATGAGAAAATTGGGGAGATTCAAAGGATTTCTAAGGAAGCTTTTACAAAGTTGAAAGGGAGGTGGTCTTGCTTGCAGAAGCGTACAGAAGTGAAACTTCAAGATTTACCGGTGGTGCTTGGGGCGTGCTGCGTTTTGCATAATATATGTGAAATGAGGAATGAGGAGATGGATCCAGAGTTGATGATCGAGCTCATTGATGATGAGATGGTTCCTGAGATTGCATTGAGATCCGGAAGCGCAATGAAGGCTAGGGATTCAATTGCTCATAATCTTTTACACCACAATCATGCTGGTACTTCTTTTTTGTCCTGAAAAGGAGTTGCAACATTTTGTACTCTGGTTGTATTCTTTTGTTTCTGCATATTACATGCGGCATTTGTGTTATAGCCTGTAGGATCATAGTGTTGCCCCTTCTTCGGATGGATGAATATTGTCTATCTAGGATTAAGTTATACAATAGATTGCAGACACAGGTTGTACCCTTAGTTCCTATACTTGAATTAACAACAATTGACTGATCAAAATAGTATTGGAAATACATTTGTAGCATTATTGTTTATGTAATAAAAGTTAAATAATTGATTCAAAGTTAATGTTTTATGAGCATTTTTAAGTTGTTGAATTGCTTCTCAAAGCATGATGTGATACCATGTAAACCACCTCTGCCCCTATTATGCTGAAACTGTTAAATCATGGATCACAAGTTGTGGCTAAGAAATTAGAATTTATGAAATTGGTTTTAAGAAGATTTTGAATATTATATATGTAGACCTGGTGCATTAATATGATGGAACTTCTATAGATTACTTTCTGCCTAGTCAGTTTCTCATGATCTCAACATACATACTACCTTGATTTGGTTTTAAGCTTGTTGACATTAGGCAGGTAGAGGTAGTATCAAATTCACTTTCAGTGTTGTTAGTTATCAATTAAGCCAACTTCTAGATTGATTTTATGCGAATTTATGATTAGGGTGCAAGAGTGTCCAACATTTAAATTAGTACTCCCTCATTCCAAAATTAAGATACAATTTGACTTTAAAATAAAATAAAATTTGTGATTAATAATTTTTGTTATATACTATACGATTATAATAATTGTATCAATTAAAATTAAATAAATTCACATCAATTTAAAGTTTACTATGCTGTCGTTTGATCTCAAAAATCAAATTGTATCTTTTATTTTGGAACGGATGGATAAAGTATATCTTATTATCAACCATGAATTATGAACTGCAGTAGAAGTACTATTGGCTGATTAAGATTTACAGATTATTGAAAACAAGAAAGGAAGGAATCATTGGTTCAAATCTTGGAATATATCTATCCTACTGTGTTCAATGAACACTTTCCGTAAAGAATTTAATGAGTGACATAAGGTAAGTGAAATTCCAAACATACCCTTCTTTAATGCACACAACCCCAATTTGAGAGAGCATTGAAGAAAAAAGGGACAAGGAAATTATTCTAGAAAGATTACTAACACCGGGTTAGTGATATTCTTTTTATATTTAGAGGAAGACAATGCTAAGTTCTGATAGATTGATTAATACACTAATAATAAACCAAGTCTCCTCCTTTGGTAAAGTTGTTAATATGGTACTAATCTTTGGTTTGTGGTGATATATCTGAAGTCATCAAGTAGTGGCGAATCCAACTTTTTGAGAGGTCAAAATTTTTAAACCAAATGGCAGACGACATCAAATTGATTGAACTATAATTAGGGTTTCTGGCTCTTAAGAGTTGGAAATACTAGGAGGAGAATCCAAAAAATGGAAGAATTAGATATCAGAGAAGCTAGAGTAGAATTGTAGTTAATGTTTTGGGCAATTATCAACATTGCCTTTGCCCCCCTCCTAATTCCGCCCACTTTGACCGTGATATATCTGGTTCCGCTAGTGTCATCAAGTCCATTTAAGAGGACAAAATTAAGAATAGTTAAAGATTAAAATAGGTTTTGTTAAATGCTTGTTTAGAACTTTAGATTCCACATTTTGTCTTCCTTTTTATGTATAATAATAATAATAATAATAATAATAGAAATCATGTCTTGGCTTAAACAAACCTTAACCAGATGTGATAGCAGGGCAGCAGATAAACAACTTGCAGGATGGCGTAATTCATGCATCCCTTTCACACTAGACCAGACCAGACCAGACCAGAATTTCCTAAAGTTTTGTTTAGGTAGGTAGTAGTACATGTCAGGATTGAGGCATGGAGCTTGCTCTTTGATGACAATATTAATATGCCTAATAAATGTTGTTATCAGTATACCTAATCAGTGACTTCACCCCCATCACTTTTCTTATATAGTAGTACTACCACTTCAATTTGAATAATTGTTTTTTTATCACTTTGTCAAAAAGCATCAGCCTTCATCATTTCAACCCCATGATTGGAACTTTCCCAACTCTTCGGCACCAGTAGAACACAACGGTACAAGGGTATGGGGCCCAGGTGGAATCTATTATCTTAGACTTGTAACCTGTATTGATTTTCCTTTTCATTACAATTATACTAACTAATAAATAGACCAAACAATGTTGATCTCAATGGAACATACATATAATAAATATATCACAATTTTATTTTTTCTTAAATTTTAATACATCTTAGGATAGGTATTAAAGATCATTTGGCAAAAATTAATATAAAAATTGCGGCTTCACAATACATTTTCAAAATCTGTAATACTTACTTGCACTATTTTAAAGACACTTGTAAAACCAACGGGACGGACAGAATTTCTATATGCCTTGCCCTAAACTATTCATTCATTATAGCAAGAGCTTCCTGGAAGAATTATTCCAGTTTATATAAACTGGAAAATAATACAATGTTTCTCAAGGCCCTTCTTTTGCAAGTACGACAAATAACTTTTATGCCAAACAGTAAGCTAAACCCACAACAACGCTCTGCTACTACTTCTTAGGCAACCAACCAACCAACCCACAGAGTCTACAAAGTTTATAGCATACAAGTCTTCTGTATCATAGCTCTCGGACATACCGACCAGTATCCGAGGACCGTTGTGATCACCGAGTAACCCCAAATGGTAGCTCTTCATGATCAGATGGCGGCCGGAAGGGAAAATGTGCAAATATTATCCTCAAGACAGGGGAGTCCGGTTTCTTGTTGTCAAACTTGTAACCTGAGGATGATCCCACATAATGCAACCAAATGAAGTTGTCAAAAAGTTTATAATAGAACGTGGCAATTCATTCAGAATATTTTTATTCAAATACACATTGATTTCCAAGTTCCAACAAACTCGTCAATATAATCCAAAGTATTCTAAGTTTATGAAATAACTTAACCTTGTAGAGCTTCCAAAGCAGTTAATAGCAAACAAGGTCAAAATAATCCAAAGTGCATCTGTAAACTCAACAAAACACAAAACCTTGGCCTTATCACCAGTCTGCAATAAAACAATTTGTTAGATTCAGAAATAATTCGATTAAAAAAAGTTAATTGACAAAGCCAATAATGCCATATAAGTCCTCGTTATTAAGGATATCTCAGAAGTATCATGTTTGAACTGGCCTCAATTATACCAAACCAGCCTACTTTCTCTTAATTATCATTTAAAATATAAGTCCTTGTTTATCATAAAGACCTCCACAAATCACAATCAACTTTACAAAGTAACTTACTGTAACATAAAAATAAAGCCACAAACCTTTCTCTGGTCCGACTCGGTCAGGGTCACAATTAAAGGTAAGCAGAATAATGATATGCTGTCTCTATCCAATATACAGCACGTCAATATAATATATAGATATGCTCAAATTCTTGACATAATTACAATATGGAACACTACTCGATAAATTGAAAGTAAGCTGGACATCTATTATAATTTATACAACAATGAACAAGATGAAATGTCATACTTACCCGTCTAGGCTCCTTATGAACAACTCTAATTTCTCTGAAGCCAATGAAAGGGCGAAAAAGATCTAAAATTCCAAATCAAGGAATAAATACATGATCAAAACATTTCACTTGACAGATACCTTTCACAAGAATTCATAATTTTATTTTAGTTCCAAATAACTTGCAAGTTCACCTCCCTCCTTCATTATGGTCACACGAGTGGATTTCATATGTAAGCTCAATTTTCACATGTTACCAGGAACAAACTACACAATTTTACTTTGTAGTACTTTCAAAAGGCACCAACACATATATTTAATAGTGCCTTAGGCACCAACGAGATGTCAATCACTAAAACATACACGCATTAATAAAAGGAAGGATACGGCCTACTTCCCTTCTCGAACAGTCATTTGGAAGCCCATCGACAAACAGAACATTTGATTCCTTGTTTACAGCTGGAAGGCCATCAACCATTCCAAAAGAGCTTGGCCTTTCATTTAATATGTCAGGGACACTAGGACTAATGCCTAGAGCAACATCTCTTCTTGGGCCAAGCAAATTTGCATCTTCTATAGGAGTTGAGTAGCCTTTCATTCTTGTTCCAGTCATGTATCCACCTAAAGCAGGATCAGAACGAACACCAACACCCATGATATCATCTACGCCATAAGTTCCAGTCCGGAATGATGAGATCTAAAAATTAAAAGAGTCATTCTCAGTCATCAATCTAGTTATTCAACCGTGTGCCAACTTTATATTGATGTTCCATCATTACAATTAAGACAAACTTTAAATTGATGTTCTATCATTACAAGTAAGACAAAATTGGTAATATAACCTTCAGTATCACAATCCAAAGTTGTCATTATCTTCTTATCTTAAAAAGTGTGTACTCCAAAAGTGCAATGTTTAAAACATGTGATGTAGCTCAAGAAAACATCAACTGTGTGAAATACTTACATCTTTCTGCATGAAATCTGATGAACTGCCATGCAAATCACCGGAGGCCCACGTATGATGGGTTGATAATATAGGCGCTGCAGATGGCAAGTAGCCAGGAAAGCTTGATGTTGGAATGCTGGCTGCTACAGTAAGCACGATTAATCAGGGGGTTATACGCATATCATCAGAGAATGATTACAGAAGAGAAACAACAGATTTAGACGGGGGGAAAAGGTGAAACATTAGAAAAACAATGTAAACTGTGAAAGAAAATGAGAGTTGGCCGATCATGACAACAGAAATCTAGTGTAAAGGATTTTTTTTTTAAAAGATTAAAAATGAAAGGGGATGACAAATGTTATACTCCCTCCGTCCCCAAAAGGATGGCTTAAGTGACAAAAAAATTGTCCTCAAAAGCATGGCTAAAGTGCATAAGTCAACTAGATAAAATTTTACATCGACTCATTTACCCTTGGCCATTATTACATCTTAGCCAAACAGTAAATCAATCACATCACAAATGAATGGCTCAAATCAATTCACTCTCTCCCTACAAGCCCAAGAGTCGATTCAAGCAATTAACACACATACCAATGCAACGGCAAAATGAAAAATAAATTTATACCCTCTCTTCTTACTTGACTACCTTAATTTGTGCGAAATATAGACTTAAGCATCCTTTTGGAGATGGAACGAGTATAAGTTAATAAAATAAATAACCCCTTTTTAGCTGGAGACGAACCTAGTTTTCCACGTCTCAAACCAACAGTTTGTGGGCCATTAATCCTCTTAGGCCTTCTTGGAAAGTATTTTAAAATCCCTCAATTTCATAAAAAAGAGTCTCATTTTCACTTATAATATTCAACTTGTGAAATCATAAAATTCAAAATTGACTTGAATTTATTTGATTTAAGTTAACAAAACCAGAATATGGCTTCGGTTACCATAAATGCCATATTTCATCAAGGGACTGTCGCCAGATCTGTATGTGAGGGACATTGTATTCTAAAGAGTGTGTGAGCTCCAGTGTGATTAGTCCATACATTCCCTTATTCACATATATATAGAAAGACTTAGCTTTAGCCACAATGTAGGCCAATTGGGATTTACTTGGTGGAGGGTTTCCCTTGCGCCTTAGCCAGGACATTTGGGCTTTGTTTATTGGGCCAATTTGTTGAAACCATATCCTAAAATTACTCGTCGCCAAGGGTTCATTCTGATTAACAATCATCATGTAAACCAAATCATGCAGCTTCAACTAAACCTCAATAAAGTCACAAAATGAAACCTCCTATATCCCTCACCAATTTAAAGAAGTACTATACGCCAAACCACTTCACAGCATAAACAAGGTGTTGTACACATCATTGAATTGGGCGCTTCCAAAGGCTTTTTCATAAAATGAAGCATGTCCGTAGGCTTATTTGGATAACGAAGCAAAAGCCTTCAAAATTTTGTTCTACATTACTTCCCTATATCATTAAAGTGACAAAAGCGATATGGGGGGAATGTTAGGATATGTTCTCACCAGTCGGGCCCAATAACAAAAGCCCAAATATCCTATATGGACATTGCTTAGCCCAAGGAAAATCCTTCAACGAGTACAACTCAACTAGAAAATATTGCGGCCAAGACTAAGTCTCTTTATAAATATGGAATAAAGCAAAGACATTGACTAAGCACGCACACCGTCTAAAATATAATTTATGTAACTCTCTTACATACATTTAATGCATTTGCTTTGTATGTCTGTACTAATTCCTACATCGGAAACTTTCATGGTGTCAAGTGTCAACAGACGTTAAGTCGCCAATTTTCTGCGTTGTGCAGGCTACAAGATCCGGTGGCGACCCCCTTGTCAAAATATGGCTTTAACAGTTACAAAAACATGAATGATAAAAGTAGTTACAAAATGATATATGAAGATGTTGATGGAAGTTAACTAGTTATTCGGACCATCTATATCTATACATGGTGAATCATCAATCATTCACATCTAGCCACATCAATTTGTATCCACTTATAGGATCATTATTTTTGTAAGCCTAGTACTTGATAAAATCCTAACTGTTGCAAATTATTAAAAGGTGCTACTAATTACAAGTTTTCAAAGCTTACAACAATTTTAAATTTTAGGATTTTATAATTTCAAAAAAGTCAAACTCTTTTTGTAGAATGAAGGAGTATCTCTTAAGTCTTAATCCAACCATTCCATTATAAGGAGTATTATTATGCTCACTATTACTGTATCACAATCTCTATAACTATATTTCTCTCTCTCCCCCCCCCCCCAAAAAAAAATTAATCTATCTCTATCTATGTAAGTTTATGTCGTCCAAGTGAACTTTAACCCAAACGGATACTGATCAGGCAAAGCTCATGTCAAATTAATGGAGAGCCTTGTCAAGGGAATTCAAACATCAATACTTATATTCATACATACACTCTCTTTGTATATACAAAATTCAACAACACATTCGCCAATTTTTTAAAACAAAATTAGGTGCCTTGATTGTGTGATAATCGAATATGAAAATGTAAATTTGAGTGTATAAATGAAATAATAGAATTAGGGTTAGGTCATAACATATGAATATCAACGAACAAAAGAACGAACCTCTTACAGCGGGAGCACCGTATCTCCAGTAGGGATCCGTCATCCGCCTTTCTTTGCTATCTTCTCCCTCGCGATAACTGAAGAGCTCTGCAATTTTCCCTAGCATAGCATAGTAGTTCTTAAATTGTTGATTATCGCTGGACCGGCAAAATTGGCCCAAGTCCGGTGGCCGGTCTGTTCCTCAAAAAACGAGTTTTGAGGTTCCCGTCAAAGGCCCGGCCCGTTTGGACTATGCCAAAAAATTTGTCATAAATCAATATAGACCCGTCGGTCAGGTCGGCCCGTCTGTCAAAAAACGGGTTTTAGACTTAACTTTTTCATTCCGTCAAAACTCCGGTCGTTTTAACTTGACCCGACCATAGTCCGACCCGTTTGGGTCAGTTCGGCCCGTTTGTCAAGTCTAATTATCGCAGTTTGTTCTAGGAATACTTATAAGTTGGTCAAACCAGTAATTTGATACTCACTCCGTCCTTTATTACTATTTTAAATAATCCAAGTTAAATGTTTACTTATTTTAAATAATCTATTTTTTATAATAATTTGTCTATAATACCCTTATTATTAATTGTTATATTTTTATTCACTATGCATATTTACGGAGCATCACTAGTAATGTCCAAAAAATTATGCAATTAAATGAGATTTTAAACATGAACAATTTTATCGTTTTAACTTGGGACGGAGGGAGTAATACTATTTTCGGATATGATTTATTTTTCTACTTGAGTTTTAAGTCAAATATATATATATATATATATATATATAACTAATTTTAAAATGATTTATAAATTATTTAAAATAAATTAGTTTGACTAAATATAATGTCTATTTAATTAGTCAAGTAAATAGTCAAAATGACTTAATTTTGATCCTATGACTATGTTTGTTTGAAAAAATTATAATTTTATGATTGATCACTTGTTTAATAAATATTTTTAAAATTTAATATAAATTGGTTTCTTAAAATTATGAAATAATATTTTGACATCACTAAAAGATAGAATTTATATGCCGAAGGTTTTTGGTCGTAGTACTATTACTCAACTCATGTTAACCATGAGATTGAGGATTCCAACCTTGGCCTAAGACAGAGTATGTGGGAGTGTGTTCAAATTAATAAAAAAAATAAAATAATAATAATAATTTATACTCCAAAATCTTAGTACTATTCAATTTAGGGAATTGATATCTTCACCGACTAGTTCATATTTCCGTAGGTGGACTCCACTTTTTTATTAAACTTAAGTTTTATTGTCTAATTTGCTCACTTGCTTTATCCATTTTACCCAAACCCTCTCCTTTCCTCCTTCTTCTTGAACATCTCACTCTCAATTCTCAAATGATATTAATTCTATTTTCTCCTTCAAAAGTTGGAGATATATTAAATTTTGAGAAAATTATATATATATATATATATATATATATATATATATATGAGTGTTTAAATCATTTATTTGATTATTAATTACGTGAATAAATATTAAATTAATTTATATATATATATAGAAATGTGTAATAATTATGCCCTTTTTATAATTAATATTAAATACTCCTTCCGTCCCAAATTAATTGCTCAGTTTTGATTTTTTAAAGTCAAATTGACCATTTTTAAAAATAATTTTTTTACTATTTTTGCTAAAATATAGGTGAAGAGATTATAACTAAAAGAAAGTATATACAATTTATTACTAATCCCAATTTTTATAATTTTAAAATATATTTATATATCTTAATTATTAATTCTAAAAACAATTAATTTGACTTAAAAAATCAAAATTGAACAATTAATTTGAAACAAAGAGAGTATCATGTGCGGATAAATTTCATAATTACAATTTGACATAAATTTGCCGTACCGCTTAACATGGCTCTAAAAATTTGAAGTGAAGTTGTAAAATCCTAATTGAGGAACTCGTGCACACACGGGAGTGCAGCCCTTTTATAGCACGAGACTATGTGCATTGACACCTCATTACTGCCCCCTTATAATTATATACCTTCACGTCCCCACATGGCAAGTGGGTAACACCTCCCATCAATGCCAATATTGCCTGGGTATTAATTTACACTAATTTCACTTTTTTTTTGGATGTCTTAATTTACACCAAGTTCATTAATATTATGAAAATGAAATTTTGACTTGATTGAAGCAATTTATTTTTATTTTAATGAATTGTTTTATTATTATTTTCCATGTATTTTTTTATTTGTCACTTATAAATTTTAAAAATGCATGAATGACTTAATTTTTATACTATCACAGTATTAAATATTAATTTATTTATCTTTTATCCTCCGGCCAATTTAAAATGTCACCTTTAAAATGATAATATTAAAATTTTATATTTAAGTCGATCAATAAGACAACATTTGCTTCATAAAATATAAGGATGATGATATATACACACTCTATAGTAGGGGTGAGAATGATGCGGTTTGGTACGGTTTGAAGTCGAAACCGCTTAGGTGCGGTTTGATAAATCCAAAACCGCACATGAAACCACTTGTGATTGGTGCGGTGCGGTTTTAAAAGTGTTGTGCGGTTTTATTTGGTGCGGTTTCGGTTCCAAAACTAATTGAAACAACAATTGATATAAAATAAGCTCTCTGTTTTCGGAATTGATATAAGTTCATTAATGTAGACAAATACAACAATGAAAACTATAAACTATCTAAAATGTAATTTTTTTTGCAACAACTTCTTCATTACATGGAAACTCGTGGAATATTTTCTAAATCAAAATACAAAATGAGCAATTAACTTCATAAGTATCTTTTAATTTCTTGAATGCGAGAGTAGGTGCGGGACTTTTCTCGATCTTATAAGCACTTATATGAATGCCAAAAGTTATGTTCCATGTTCATCCATAATGTTTGCACACCCATACATACATAAATAAAATAGGAAAATGCCATCAATGAGAGGAAAACAAGACGTCTGATAAATAAATAAAAAAACTAGTATAGTAATTTTGAGTTGATTTCATTTACACAATACCCCCACCTTCATCATTAAGAAGTGCATACTATTATGTAAAATTAAACCACCAAGTACTACTACGGTTGGACGAGAGATACTAATTAAGCTACACAAGATAGTGCCAAACTCATTTCTCCCAAATTCAGCAGCATGCGCGGTGAATGGTGAATGGGGAATACATACATACACACATACACACATATGGTGCGGTTTCGATTTTATGGTTGCAGTTTTGGCTAGTAACCAAACCGGAACCATAAATTTGGTTATTCAACCAACCTAAAACAGCAACATACGCCAGAAAAGTTGGTGCGGCTTTAATTGGTGCGGTTTGTGCGATTTTTGGTGTGATTTTGGTTCCAATTTGGTTACTTGCTCAGCCCTACTCTATAATGATAATTGCACACTAGATGTTAAAGTGACTAAACTAACCTCGATAAGTAGAATACCAATTGGCACAAATTTTATTTACCTAATTTGCTCTTAAGCCATTTATATTGTGTATAAATTCATTATAATTTGCCTTGATCGTAATAATATGATTATTTGTCTCGGTTTCTAAATCTTTGTAATTTATGTATATTTGAAAGATGGTTATTTTATTCTTACTTTATAAATATCTAAATAGCTTGTAAAAAATCCCTACCATGTTAAATATTTTTCATCAAATATCTTGTAAAGTAAAAACCAAAAAGAGAAAAGTGTACAAATTTTTATAAATATTAATATATTTAAAATTATGTCATTTTATTGAGTAGTTAAGTTCGCCTAAAACATGCCTTAGATTACTTTTTTTCTCTCTCTATATATGACATCATAGTTTAATTTAGAGATATCTATATGCATTTAATTTGTTTCAATTTAGTTTAACTTAAGCCTATTAACTTTAGATAAATAAATATATACTAAACACTCAAGATAATTTATTTATATATATATATATATATATATAATGAATGTCAATTTTCATTCTTTAAAAAAAAAAATTGTATTATCTTACATGAAAATGTATTATATGCAATAGTTGCGAAGCAGGAGGCTTTAGCTTTGAATCTTGACTAGACTCGACAAGCAGGTGAGGCGAGACGAATCACAATGTGGTAGAGGCGGAACTATGAAACTAGTCCAAAATGGCCCTTTAGTTTTTGGTGGGCTAGAAATGTGAGTTCGTGGCCCGGGTTGAGCAGGCCCCACGGGCTTCTCCTTTTTTATTTTTTTTATTTTTTTTTGCAAACTCTTTGCTACACCAGAAATAGTAATAATAATAAATATTAAAACTAATAAAATAATTAATAATAAGCAATAATACAAACAAACACGATTAATTAATTACCTACATTAACTACATATGTGAGACCCCAAATTTTATGAAATAAAAGTATTCAATTTTTCTATTTTGGTAAATAGTTAAATTGATAAAAGTTTAAAGTTAAGGGTGATATGTGAAAAATTTTCAAAGTAGACAAGTTGTCATAAAATACCCGATTACTATTCACTCTAGTATTGTTCATTCGAGTATTTGGGACACTTTTTGTGTCAAAATACTATTCACGAGTTACTATTCACGGATTACTATTCACTCGATTACTATTCACTCTAATATTGTTCACTCGGGTATTTGGGATACTTTTTGTGTCGGGGTACTATTCTCGAAGTACTATTCACGGGGTACTATTCACCCGAAAAATATATTTCTTTTCGGTTCAAATCATTTTTGGGTACAATATTATTCCATGAGGAGATGTGCTAATTTTTCTTAATCAGTTGGTTGAAATTATAATAAAATCAATATGGGTCGTTGGTTTAAAGTTTTAATAGTAAAATCTTTTTATATAAAATGTAATACTTTTATAAAGTTATTACATAAATAGAATATATTATATTTATTATGTATAGTATTTTGCATAGTAAAATCTTTTTATATAAAAATGAATACTTTTATAAAGTTATTCTATAAATAGAATATATTATATTTTATTATGCATAGTGTTGCATAGTTGCTTTGCGTAGTGTTTTGCATAGTAAAATCTTTTTATATAAAACATAATACTTTTATAAAGTTATTAGTTTTATTAGATTATAAATAGAATATATTATATTTTATTTAAAATATTTTGCTTTAAATATGGATCGTCCAGATTAAAAGTAAATCAATATTGACTGCTCATGAATTAGTTACTATACGATCAATCTTCTATAAATAGAAGCTCATTCCTTCATTATTTCTTACGAATTCACCTTGAAACTCTAGAGAGAAATTATTCTTCTATAATCTTGGCGTATTTCTTTAGAGTTTAAGAAAGCTTTGGCAGAAGTGCAGTTTTCTTCGAGTATATCCTCGCCTACCAAATTGAAATACTCTTCTTTCAAAGGTAAGGGATATTATTTGTTGTATTCGTAGGGATATTATTTGTTGTACTCGTAAGGGATATTATTTCTTTTGTATTCATGAAGAGAACTTCAGTTATTCCATTCTTTATTATTATGTTGGAATAACTTTTGTTTATCTGAAGTCCGCATACATGGTGAAATTCTTTTGTTATTCTATTCTTTATTATTACATTGGAATAACTCATTGCATCTTGATTATCTATCGCATGCACAGTGAATTCTGTTTTTATTCCATTCTTATTATTCATTGGAATAACTTGTTTTATCAAATACCGCATACATGGTGAATATCTTCTAATATTCCGCTTTATTATTTTTTGTCTAATATCACATGCGTGCGTTTACTGTGGACCTAGTTCCATTATTTATTATTCCGTTTAATATCCATGCCCTGTGTTTTACGCCTTAACTGGTTCCATTATTTATTATTCTTTCGAAATATCATGTATGCATGCGTTTTAATGACCGTTCTATTATTTATTATTCGCTTTGGAATAACTTTCATGCATGCGATCTATATCGCATTTACGGTGAATCCTTCTATTATTTCATTCTTTATTATTCTCATTGGAATAACTTTTATGCCATGTGGATTACCGCATGCGTGGTGAATGATCCTTCGTATTCATTCCTTATTAAATTGTGGAAATGATCTGTCTACGTGGATTACCGCATGGCGACACAAAAATCCATTTGCAGTTTCATATATTCTATTATACTCAGTTGGTTAAAGCTTTGGCTTCTATACTCCATGAAATTAGTGGAATATCCTTGATATTTGCGCTTCATCCATTATCTTTTCATGGAAATATTCTTCTGAGCATTCTTGAATTTTACTCTACAAAGCAGTATCATGTTGACAAATTGGACGTTATTGGTTCCTGGATAAATTAATTTATAAATCTTTAAAATTTATTCTTGAACTTGTTTTTATTGAATTATTATGTCATTGTATTCATCCTCATGCTTATATTGTGATAAAAGTCATATTTGGCTTATGTGCATAGATGGACTTGGTATGATTATGACCATGGATTATTCGGTATAATCATGACCGTAATGTGAAGAATGATGTGGTAAAAGTCCTCATTGGTATGTAGTTCATTGGTGGACAGTTGTTGGTATGATTATGACCAGAGATTATTCGGTAGAGTCATGACCATTGATGATTACATGAATATCCTTGGTAGTGGGCGAGGATGATTCGATTTTATTTATTAAAATCGAGTCTCGGTGATAAAGTTGATGAAAAACTTTTAAAATCATAGAAGATAGTAGATTTTATACCTTACTTGACTCTTCTAATGGATTCTTATTCCGCTTGCGCTTAAACTTGATGTCTATTGTATTTTATCGCTTTAACATTGTTGAAGGCTAATGATAATTTGTTACTCGCATTATCTTAGTCATAATATTTCTTCTTTGAGGCTAGTTGAGCTCACCCTTTCTTTCACCGTTCTCTTGAGAAATGAGAACGTAAATTTGGGACTAGTTGGGGAACAGAGTGATGGTCCTAGATGGTGCATTAGTAGTCCTCACTATTCTGTGAAATAGTGTGATAATAAATGTAATAAGGACTCCATTGAGTGTGGATATTGTCTAGAAGACAATATTTGTATTAAAACTCACAGCCTTTGTTTTGTTGTATTTTACACGACTGTTGTATAATTAAGTTATATTTGTATTCAGTACCTTGTATCTGGCCCGAGATGGGTGATGTATACCTGTTTTGGGGGCGTCACAACATATCTCAATCAATTAAAATTTTAATAGTATTATAAATTAGTATTATTAATTAATTACCTACATATCTTAATTATAGTTAAAATATATTTAAGATAGCATTCAAAATAAATAGTTGTTATAGCTCAGTTGTTTTGAACTCTTATTTATTTACTTACAAGTCTTGTGTTCAAGCCTCACAATCCACAAGTAGCATGTCTAATCTTGACAGTGCTCAAAATAGGATGCGTTTAATTTTAGTCAAAATTAGTTTAAAAAAATTAAATATTATACAAATTGCTATTGCAAATATATGTAATAGTGTTGAGAGTGTGTGTACTTGCCTAATTTTGACAAATGTATTTTATATTGTAAAAGCTCAATGGTAAAACAAATAATTAGTGAATTTGGAAACAATTTACCATGGATAATTTAGTCACTCAAATATATTTGGGTCTTCAATTATTAACTTTGGGTGCAATATCATAATTAAATTACGAGAACCTAGGCCTATCACTATTTTATTAGTGATCCACACGCGCGTAGTCGCGAATGGGCCTTCAATTGACCACTGTCACCAATTGAAAAGACTTCCTACTTGTTTATTATGGAGATCTTGCAACATACTTTGGCGGAATAATGCAATCTAGTATGTGACGCCCCCAAAATAGGTATACAACACCCATTCTGAGTCGCCAAATACATGGTACAGAAACAACTACAACTTTATTAATACAATTGTCGTGCAAAATACGACAACACTTAAACTGTGAGTTTAAATACAAATATTATCATCTAGACAATATCCACACTCAAATAAGTCCTCATTACAATTATTAATACACTATTTTACAGAATAGTGAGGACTACTAGAACCACTTCTAGAACCATCATTCCACACCCCCACCTAATACTCGCTACATTCGGCTCCCGAGAAGAAAAATAGAACAACAAGGAAAAGGGTGAGCTCAACTAGCTCAGTAAAGAACATTATGACTAAGATAATATAAAACAAATTATCGTTAGTCTTCAACAGGGAAAAATCTAATAGAATACAATAAGTTTTAAATCAATATTCGCAGCGGAAATAATAATTCATTAGAAGAGTTAAGTAGAGAATGAAATCTACTATATTCTATATATGAATTTAAAAGTTCATCGTCTATCTTTTATCCCTGTAACATCAATCAATATATATCTGGAATCAAATATTCATCTTTGCACTACAGGCCAAAGATATTCATCAGTAATCATTCATTTTTGCACTACAGGCCAAAGATATTCAGTTATATCATCATTTAGGACTGAGAATGATGAAAAATATTTTAAAGAAAAGCGAATCCAAAGAAACAAAAGAACAAATATTAAGGATTCGTACTTTAAACAATCCAAGTTCAAAATACTTCATAAATAACAGTGTGGAGTAAAATTCAAAAATGAAGACCAAAACATAGATCCAATCAAAGATAGGAATCATAATGCACAATCTTGGACATAGAAAAGAAAATTTAATTTTTACGTGAATAATTGTCGATTCGTGAATAAAGGCTGAGTATCGTGAATAAGAACTCCAACACTAAAAGATAGAAATTTCACAAAAAAAATCATCATGCTTCGTGAATAGTACTGTGAATAATAAATGTGGCGCCCCCAAAATTAGGTATACATCACCCATCTTGAGTCACCGATCGTGGTACGTAATTCAAATACAACTTAATAATACAACCTGCTGGGTATGCGATACGACAAAAACATAAACTGTGAGTTTGAATACAAATATTGTCTACTAGAGATTATACAAACTCAAAAGGAGTCCTCATTACAATTATTATCACACTATTTCATAGAATAGTGAGGGACTACTAATGCAACATCTAGGACCATCACTCTGTTCCCCAACTAGTCCCGCCACGTTCTCATTTCCACGCCAGACATCGTATTTTTTACTACCGAGTAGTTCAACAAGATTAACAGAAAACTTCCGTCGTTATTTTATAAAATATTTTTTGTCGTTTTCTCATCGGATAATAATTCCGTTATGGGTCCACCAATGATTGTGCCGTTGCATCTAATATTCCCCGATAAAATATTCCCAGACCAATCGAATATAATATAATGACAACTTGCATACTTTGCAAAATTTATAAATACTAACCATAACTATAACATTATCTCAAATCCACACCATAATATTAAAAACAAATATTTCAAAAAAAATTAAATCTTTAATCATAAAATCTCGGGTCTCACAATCTCCCCTCCTTATGAAATTTTGCCCTCGAAATTTACGTACGTACCTAGTATGTCGAAGAGGTGAGGATACCTTGACTTCACTTCAAATTCTAACTCTTGAGGTATAACCTTTGTGCGTCGAATATGATCCTTCTTATCCAAGATGTTAACACGTATCTCCTCATACGTTAAATCTTCTGATATCTCGTCCGGTTCTAAATTAATAATGTGGTTCGGGTCGTCCACATATTTACGTAACATCGATACGTTAAAAATGTTATGAATACGCGACATACTTGGCGGTAAAACGAGTCTATAAGCCACATTTCCTACTCGATCAAAGATTTCAAATGGGCCAATTAAATTGAGGGTTGAGATTTCCTCTCTTCGTCGATTCTTGCTTCTAGAATAACGCCCTCTTGAACCTTCTTCTTCTTCACATTCATCAGCTCTGAGTATGTAGATTGAGCAGTTTTAACTTTATCGATTCAAGTCTATTATAATCGTATATTCGTTATCTTCACGTAGGTCCCTAGAGTCTTTAACTCTATCTTCATCATTTGTAAGTTATACGAAATGGGTCTTTGTGTTAACAACATCACACTCATAAACGCATACGATCTTCTACTCAACGCGTCAGCTACCACGTTCATTTTTCCCACGATGATATTGAATGTTACGATCGTAATCTTCAACAGCTCGAGCTAACGTCTTTACCACATTACTCGTTCATTTTAGGTGAAGAAAATATTTGAGGGTTTTAGAAATGAGTTTTGTACTGGGGTCAATACAAAATTCGATTTCACGCTCTAGGGGTAGGCTAAGAAGTCTTCAAGAATACGTCAGGAAATTTATTAACGATAGAAATACCATTCAAAATCGCGGACTCTCATCCAAGACTTGGATAACACGTCACATTGATACTATCAACTTGCCATCGTCATTCACGACGTTGCCTACAGAAAGTCTAGCTTCGGTGCATTCCACACAAGAAAGTCAACAACGAAAGGATCGGGGCTCTTTATTTATGGCTTGATATGACAATGATTGACTTTAGTGGTTTGGTTACTTGAATTTGTATAACAGGTTTGTTAGGAATATGAAAGCTAACAACCTTCCGAAAAGAATGATGAGTAGTTAACCAATCGATTCCTAAAATCGCATCAAAGGAAAGTATTTTCAAAGAGATAAGATTGACAGGTAACATGAAAGTGTTGATTTGAACAAGATTTATAAATAGTGGAGGTAACGAAGGTTTCTCCCAACTGAGTTTAAACAGATATATCAAAGTCTAACTTCTCCGGAGTTAACTTTAAACATTGAACATAACTAGGTGCAATAAAAGAGTGAGTAGAACCGGTATCTAACACGGTATAGACTTCGCAAGAGTTTATGACTAACATACCCGTGATAATTTTCTTCAGGTTCCTGGTCACGAAAAAAAAATGCTCTTTCTTAAACTACTGGCTTTGGCTTGTCTGGGATGCCTCCATCCTAGCTGAACTTGTCTTTGGTTAACGACAAAATAGGGCTAAGTGACCTTCTCTTCCACAATTATAATGTGCTTTTGACGGCATCATGCAGTTTGGACTAATGTGTCCCTCCCCTCCGCATTTGAAGCATATGATAGGTGGTCGTTCTCCTTCCTTAACAACGGGTCTTTGGTCTTTGGCGTTTTCGTTTTGAATCCATCATCATCTAATCTCTTATTTTGAAATGTTACCATTCTTATTATTTTGATTGTTGATTCCTTACCTTATTGTCCAAGTATTATCACCGTTATCATTTCATGTTTTTTTTTTTTGTTGCGTTGACTTTCGTTATCGCACTCCACTAATCGAGCCCTATTTACAACATCCTCGAATACAAACACGCTTTATGAGAAATAAGATATTGACGTATCTCCCGACTTCAAACCTCTTAAAACATCCGCGTCATTCTCTCTTCATTATCAACCAAGTGGGATGCAAATCGGGATAACTTCGGCAAACTTGGCCCGTCTTTACGACACGGTCGTGTTGTTTTGCTCGAACTTGATAAATTCCACTTCCTTCATGTGACGAATTCTTTCGGAAAGTACTTGTCATTGAATGTACTCTTGGAACTTCTCCCAAGACATCTTGAGTGCATCAAAGTTGGAGTACGTTTCTGATTCCCACCAGTGATCCGCCTCTTCAAGCAACATAAAAAAGGTGGCAAAGGGAACCTTTTGCTCCTCGGAGCATCCCAAGACATCAAATATCTTGGTGATCTGCTTTAACCACGCGTCTCGCTTTAAGTGGTTCTGGTTTCCCCAAAACTTCTGGTGGTCCCAACTCCTTGAATTGTTTAGCGGTGACCAACCGTGGGTTGCCATTGTTTCCTCTGCATTATGAGCAGGAGCGCCTTACCGATGTGTAGCATGAATTCTAAAAAGCTCCTAAATGTACCCTCGTTCGTCAATTGATCAGTGTTGTTGTTTACAGGAGGATTATCACCATTCTGTTGCACATTGTCCTGATTATTGATCTGTGGAGAATCAACAGTCTCCTATGCTCCATTGCTTATCTCATCATTTTCAGATGCTATTTTCAAATACTGTCACAAAACAAGGGTTAATTAACATATCACATATTATCCCTATACTCTGACCGACCAATTAAATACCAAATAAACTTAGGTAGGTCATACTAGCGAAGGAATTCCCCGTCTCTCCCCTCCTAGTTCTTGTCTCACATCTCAGCCAGGGATAATATCCCTAAGCTTTGATACCAACTATGACGTACCCAAAATTAGGTATACATCACCCATCTTGAGTCGCCAGATACATGGTACAGAATTCAAATATAACTTAATAATACAATTGTCATGTACAATACGACAAAATATCAACTGTGAGTTTGAATACAAATATTGTCTACTAGAGAGTATACAAACTCAAAAGGAGTTCTCATTACAATTATTATCACACAATTTCACAGAATAGTGAGGACTACTAATGCACCATCTAGGACCATCACTCTTGTTCCCGACTAGTCCCGACTTTCGTTCTCATTTCTTGAAGAGAACAGTGAAAGAAAGGGTGAGCTCAACTAGCCCAGTAAGAAATATTATGACAAAGATAATGCAAAATAATTTATCGTTAGCCTTCAACAGTGTTAAACCGATAAAATATAATAACTATCAAGCGAACAAGCAATCCATTAGAAGAGTCAAGTAGGAATAAATCTCTACTATCTTCTATGATTTAAAAGGTTTTCATCACTTTTTATCATTGGGACTCAACTTAATAAATAATCCACATCATCGAATCACCCACACTTTTCTGGCCAAGGATATTCTTTAGTATCACGACCACGAATTATCCATGCACTACTACTTAAGATAATCATGTTTTCATCAACTATTCCCCGATCATGCCATAAAACAATTTATCTTCGCACTATGGCCAAAGAGAATCCATAGCCATAATCATACCAAAAATCGTCCATCAATGCACTACGGGCCAACGAGGACTTTTTCACATCATTTGTAACATTACGGTTACCATGATTACAATCAATAATCCTTGTCATAATCATACCAAGTCCATCTATGCATTACAGCCATAGATAACTTTAAAAAAATATAAACATGAGGATGATGACAATGATATAAGAATTCAATAAATCAAGTTCAAGAATTAATTTATTCAGAACTAATAACGCTCAAATTATCAACACGATCGCTTTGCTTTGAGAGTAAAATTCAAGAATGCTCGTAAGAATATTTTCATGAAAAGATATCGGATGAAGCGCAAATATCGAGGATATTCCACTAATTTCATGGAGTATAAAAAGTCAAAACTTTAACCAACCGAGTATAATAAAGAATGAAATAACAAAAGAAATCACCACGCATGCGGTGATTGCATGTATGAGTTATTCTAACGTAATAATAATTAATGGAACCAGTGTCATTCGTAAAGCACATGACGGGATGTTCCAATGAATACTAAAGAACGGAATAAAAACAAAATCACCACCATGCAAGATTACATAGACATGTTATTCAATGTATCATAATAAAGATTTTAACCAGTCCCCATAAACGCATGTGATGATATTCCAATGTAATAATAATAAAGATTTTAATCCGCATCCCATGTAAAACGCATGATGTGATATTCCAATGTAATAATAAAGAATGAAATAATGTAAGAATTTCACCAAGTATAGGGTATCCAGATATCAAAGTTATTCTAATGTAATAATAAAGAATGAAATAATGTAAGTTGTGAGACCCCAGTTTTTATCAATAAAGATTTAAATTTTGTTGAAATAATTTTAATATTATGGTGTGAATTTGAGATAATATTATAGTTGTGGGTAGTATTTATAAATTTTGCAAAGTATGCAAGTGGTTATATTATATTCGATTGGTTGGGAAATATTCTATTACAGCGAGGAATATTCGCATAAACGACTCAATCATTGGTGGACCCCACAATGTAATTATTGTCGATTGAGAAAACGAAAAAATATTTTATCAAAATAACTCCGGAAGTTTTACCGCTTGTTTGAACTACTCGATAGTAAAAGTGCGAATACGTGTGGTTGCATAAGTAGCACTACGGTATTGATTATCGATGCTTATGTGAGAAGTCACCGGTTTGATTCCATTATTGTCGATTAATAATATGAATTATTATAATGATAATGACGTTTTTGTTTTATTCAGTATTATTAACGTAATAAAATGCGAAACATCTTTTTATATAAAATAGAATACTTTATTAAAGTTATTCTATAAATAGAATATATTATATTTTATTATGCATAGTGTTTTATATAGTGTTGCATAAAGTTTTGCATAGTAAAATATTTTTATATAAATTGAATATATATGATATTTTATTTAAAAGATTTTGCTTTTAAATATGAACCGTCAAATTAAAGTAAATCAATTTGGACCGCTTAATGGATTAATTACTATGCATTCTATTTTCCTATAAATAAGCTCATTCCTTCATTATTTTCACTTAATTCAATTTGAAACTCTAGAGAGAGAAATTATAGAGAAAACTATGAGAAAAATCTATAGAGAGAAAGAAGAAGAGTATTCGGTACTTCACTACTTTGATATCCAAAGGTCTTTTACTAGTAAGGGATATTATTTGTTGTACTTCGTAAGGGGTGTTATTCTTTCTTATTCATGAAGAGAACTTCATTATTCCATTCATTATTATTCTCGTTGAATAACTCGTAAAAAGTGGCATACCCTATACATAACTTTGTGATACGCAGATACCCTATACTTGGTGAAATCCTTATATTATTCCATTCTTATTTATTCATTGGAAAAACTCAGATACGCTTAAATCCCCTATACTTGGTGATCTTCTTCATTATTCCATTCTTTATTATTCTCGCTGGAATATCCTCGTCTGTGTGTTTTACACCTTCACTGGTTCCCATTGCTTATTATTCCGCATTTATTATTCTGTTGGAATATCCTCGTCATTCTGCTTTTTACACCTTAACCGGTTCCATTGTTTATTATTCAAAGATTTATTATTCTCGTTGGATCATCCCGCTTTTGTGAATTTCACCCCGACCGGTTCCGTTATTATTATTCTATCGAATAACTCGCTCTCATGATACTGCATTTACGGTGATTTCTTTTGTTATTCCATTCTTTATTATACCCAGTTGGTTAAAACTTTGACTTCTATACTCCATGAAATTAGTAGAATATCTTTGATATTTGCGTTTCATCCAAAGATATCTTTCATGGAAATATTCTTCCGATTATTCTTGAATTTTACTCTACAAAACAAAGATCATGTTGATAATTTGACGTTAATAATTCTCGGATTAAATAATTCTTGAACTTGTTTTATTGAATTATTATGTCATTGTCATCATCCTCATGTTATATTATGTTATCTTTGAGCTTACGTGCATAGATGAACTTAGTATGATTATGACCGAGGATCATTCTAGTATAATCATGGCTTGATATAAATGATGTGACAAAAGTCCTCGAAGGCACGTAATGCATCGATGGATAGTTTTTGGTATGATTATGACCAAGGTGATTCGGTATAGTCATGACCATTGATGATTTAATGAAAATTCTTGACCGTAGTACGGGGATGATTAGATGTGGTGGAATATTTATTAAAAGTCGAGTCTCATTTATAATAAAGATGGAAAACCTTTTAAATCATAAAAGATAGTAGACTTTATTTTGTACTTGACTCTTTTAATGGATTGCATATTCAGCTGCTATGCGTTAAACCGGGTTGTCTATTGTATTTTATCGGTTTAACACTGTCAAGGCTAATGATAATTTATTCTGCATTATCTTAGTCATAATATTTCTTCTCGGGCTAGTTGAGCTCACCCTTTCTTTCACCGCTTTCTCGTGAAATGAGAATATAGTGGGACGAAGCCTGGGGAACGGAGTAATGGTCCAGAGGATAGCATTAGTAGTCCTCACTATTCTCGTGAAATAGTGTGATAATAGTTGTAATGAGGACTCCTTTTGAGTTTGTATAATATCTAGTAGATAATATTTGTATTCAAACTCACGCTTTATGTCGATTGTATACGACAGCTTATGTTAGTAAGTTGTATTTGAATTTATGTACCATGTAAGTGGCGACCCAAGATGGGTGACGTATACCTAATTTTGGGGGCGTCCACGTAAGTTCTCTTCATGAATAAGAAAGAAAGAATACCCTTTATGAGTACAACAAATAATATTCCCTACCTTAAGAGAAAGTCTTTGATATATGAGTAGTGAAGTAGCGAGAATACCTTTCTTCTTTCTCTCTCTAGAGTTTATCTCTAGAGTTTTGATGACTTCGTAAGAAATAATGAATGAATGAGCTTCTATTTATGTAAAAATGGATCGCATAAAGAAAGTAACTCATGAAACGGTCCGTTTGATTTACTTTAATCTGACGGTCCATATTTAAAGCAAAATCTTTTAAATAAAATATAATATATTCTATTTATAATCTAATAAAACTAATAACTTTATAAAAGATTTTACTATGCAAACACTTTGCAAAAACACTATCTGCAAACACTTGTTAGTTCCTAGTAGGCATAAGTTATCTGTAAGGGGGTTGAATAGATATTTGAAAATCTTTTCGTTTTAACTTGTTCTTAGATAATGATTAAAACTTTCATGGAATTAGTATTTGTTTTAATCTTCTTTACCAAGCAATGGAGTTATGAGCTATGAGTAAAGGCGGTTATAGCAGATATAGCGATTATAACATGAATGTAAATGACACGATTGTTTTTTAAGTGGTTCTAGCACTCAAAGCTCCTAGTCCACTCTTCTACTCAACGGTAGGATATCCACTAAGGATGTCTTTTACAATCTTCCTAATCACACAGATTCCTTCTGCACCAAAGCCTAGGAACTTCTCTAATTCACTCTTAAACTCTTCAAGTCCAAAGCAGACTTGGCTTTCTTCTGATTCACTACGAACTCTTCAAGTCCAACAGACTTTGTATACTTCTTGATTGATTGATAGTTGTTGAGTTCTTGATGGTTGCTACTCGATTCTTTGTGTAAGCCTTTGGTTCGTTAAGAATCGAGTAGGCCGAAAGCAAGCTTTGCAATATCTCGGATCGTAGAGTTGAGCTTGAGAGAGATGTTCACGCTTGTTTGATTAATGTTTTCTTATTCTCTCTTCTCCGTCTCGATCTCAGATATATGTGATGTTGAAAACTATTCGTTGGATCCATCCGTTGTGGCATTAATTGCATCTGAACTTTCTGTACTGTGATGGAGACATTTCTGCACATCTTTTGAATTCTGCATTATGGCTCAACCGACACCGCAGTCGCTTTCTCACCTACCACCGAAAAGGTTTTTGTCCCTCTTACCCATAAGACTATCCTTAGCTTCTGCAATACGCTTCTTTGTTGCATACTAAGGATATTTCATACAATCTGGGACTGATGAGTACTACAGCATCTAGGATCCATTCCTCACTTGTTGAAAACACAGATCATTCGGCTCGGCGTTTTCTGACGTGAAATAGATGATGCTCTACGATTTGGATCGTGGTGTTCTACGATTTAGATCGTAGTGACTTTTACATCTTTGCACACTACAATGCTATTAGTTGAGAGCACTACGATTTCCCTTTAAAACCTTCAGACACTACGATCTTCTCTTGCTTCGTGTTGTTGACTTCTCGCCCTCGAGCACACTACGATCGTTGACTTGTAAACTTCATGTTTCCTTCAGCACACTACGATCGTGAAGTTAGCTCGACAATCGTTGGGACCACTCTACGAAGTCCGAAGAGTCTCCTTCAAGGCAGACACACTACGATCTTCAGGCTCTACGTTTTTGCCTTGACTTCCGCAATGTTGATCAAACCGATGCACTATGATTTCTTCAAGACTAATCTATTACATCTTAAGATCAACCTAATAGCTTTTGATCTTTCTATCTATACATTCTTTAATGTAATGATACACGTTGAAAGCTTAGATCACCTTTAACAATTTTGATCTATCACTAAGTCCTTGTACATATATTCATTTAAGGACCTTACAAATAATCATGAACACATGCATTAAAACATCAAATCATAATATGCATTCTCCCAACAATCTCCCCCTATTTGATGTTGACATAACCAAGGAGATTTGTTGTCATGATTATTAGTGACTAGATGCATTTGCAGAAATTTAAACATGACTTATTATTTATTTCAAAGGAGCAATTTGAAATTTCTAGAGAATAAGCATGAATTTATTGATGATCAGAAGATATTACAATATAGCATTACATCAATAAAACATTAAACTCTTAACTTATCTCTGTTTTCTTGGTCTCTTCTGTGGAGGAGGTTGGCATACTCTTGACCCTTTCTTTTCCTTTTAGCTTCCTCATTCCTTGCTAACTCTTCCAAATTTCGCTTAGACTTAGAATCGGATTCTCTTCATGTCTCTGCGCATGAATGCAGGATCTCCAATTGGCATTCTTATGCATCCCGTAGACACGTCTTGTGAGCTAGGAGTTGGCTCCTTATGACTCGTGAGGAATAGGCGTAGGAATAGTCATTATAATTTCCTCACCGACCAGATCGTTGAGTCTGATGATGTCTTGCAGGAGGGCTTCGTGATGTCTGAGCATGAAATTGACTTCTCCCCCTTTCTTGAGTTTCATGACCTCTTCCTCTGCCTTGACCTCCTTGATCTCCTTTCCTTTTATTATTCTCCCCCTTTATGTCAGCATCAAGGGTTCGAATATCGGCAGATAGTCGATTAACTCCTTGAACAAGCTCATTCAGTTGGCTTTGGGTTTGAGCAATGTCCTCTCTATTCTCCTTAATCTGTTTTTCAGCTCTAGCTTCTTTATTTTGGAGGACTGTCAGAATCATATCATTATGTCGCTCTCCGATTGGCATAAGATTTCTCGAAAGTCATGTATAAGCTTTCAAGTTGAGAATATTGTCCAAAGATAATTTGATGTTGACGATCTTGGTTTTTCTGCATTTCAAGCACAACCTCTCTTTGTTTGGCAAAGAACTCGAAAATGGATCTCATCTTTGTCTGATATACTCTTCGTAATCTCTTTGATAATTTCCCTTAGCCTCAGAAGTGAGCTCCAAGATTCATTGTACTAGGAAATTTGTTAGCAGCTTTTATCATTTGATTCAGGCGGATTTTAAGGAGATCAGTGTGGGATTCCAGACTTGCTTCGATAGACTTGATCATCTGCTCAGAGGATTCTTTTAAGTCATCCTTGGTAGCGTGCTTGGGAGAGCATTATTTGATTGGGGATTGTCCATTTGAGGGGTTCTTGGTGGAGATTGTTCTTGCAAATTGTACAACGCAAGATCAAGACCGAAAAAAGTCATATGATGAGGAGGATGGTATATCACCGGGAGGGTTTGGGTTTGGATATCTAGGATAGGTGACTCTCACGATTTCAACATTGACTCTACGATGTGGCTTGAGTCCGGAATCGTAGAGTTGGTGATTTGAGGGGAGTAGGTAAGGTTGACTTCTTCGGTTCTTCGCCATGAAATTTTGGGATTCTGCAATCGAAACCGATTTATTGGATTGGGAATCACTTCCACCATTTAGGAAATTCATAGAAATAGCTAAATGAAGATGATGACAGGTGATTAACTCTAAAACTGGTAGGGATAGTCAATACCTCAGGTTTGTCTTTTGATGAGGAATGGTTGGTAAGCAGCTTTTTGGCGAAGATGACTTTCCTCGAAATCCATGAGCGAATCCGAGATTGTTGGATATTCCTCAAGCTCCGAACATGTGATCCCATGATTTCGTGGATTTGAGCTTGATGGTATGCCATCATGGGTAGGTAAGAAAACATTTGGTTATACAAATAGCTTCTGTATCCATCTTTCCCTACACCAGTAATTTCAAGCTCATCTTCATCATCATTTTCTTCCTCTTCTTTGGTTTCTTCTGAAGAATCCATTATCTCAATGGCCTATGGAAGGTTTGGCATTGGTTCATCTCCATCTTGAGCAAGGACCTCTTCTTGACCATTGGGATATTATGAGGCTCCCCTCACTATGAACATCTTCGAGGGTTTAGAAACTCCCCTCACCGTAAATCTTCTTCTAAGTTCGTAGAGTCCTTCCAAATGGAACCTTTTCTTAGAGTAAAGGGCTTTCCCCTCAAATTGATGTATACTCGATCATGAGAATTTCAAGAATCTCCCCCTCAGCTGGAGCATCTTCTTCTAAGTTTACTTGGGATAGTTCTACTTTTACAGCCACACTCTTGGCTTCCTTCTTCAGTATTTTTTTATTCTCAAGAATATACTTCTTGACCAGCTTTCTCCTTGCTTTGCTGGTTTTAGTCACCACTTCTGGACTCTCTTGAGTCTTTATTTTGCCACGTTGATCAGCCACTCTTCTTGAAACAACTTCTTCCATTTCCGCCACACTTGGCCTGGTCTCAGAGAACAACAGAGACTCTACGATCGAAGACACTTTGTTCTCTTTTGGACTTATGACCGATCTTGTTCTTCTTTAAGATCCAGTAAAATAGTGGCTTAATCCTCTTGACTTCTCTCTGCACATTGCATGTTCCTTAGCCTCCTTAGAGTCTCTATGTGTCGGAGGACTCTACAGAATGTTAGTTGTAGATCCTTGAGGCTCTTCGACTTGTCTTGCCCTTAGCTTTCTCTTGCCCTTGCTTTTTTGGCAAGAGCGAGGGTTCTCCACTTCATTATTTCTTCTTCTTCTTCAACTTATTTGACAACATACATTCCTCCCGGAAAGTCTGCTACTTCTTTACATCTCTTTCTATTTTTGTAATCGGCGAGCTTCCTTTCTTCTTGACAACAGACGTTTCAAGAACGAATATAATCTTCCTTTCAATTTGCCTGATGCCGGAGAAGTTCCTTGGAGTCTTGATCCTCATCTTCCCATTTGGGAGTTGTCTTAATTGCTTATGAAAGACGGTGTATCTTTCTTACATAATCAAGTAGGTTCCTTTCCCGCTTCTTAAACAATCATTGGTCATTCTTTGATTTTGATGGGGTGATAGCTTCTCCTTCATCATCCCCAATTTTGTCACCCAATGCAGATTATCGATGCTAATGAATCTCCCATACAAGATCTTCTGAGTACTTTTTGATTTCTTCGAAATGACGATCCACTTGCCGATCCACTCGAAAGTAATACAACCCCATAATTGAGTTGAGTACCATGACCCAAAGCGCATGAGCTTGAATGAGTCTCATTTACGAGTCACGACCGAGCTCTTACAGCCAGATGCATTCCCAATAATGTCACCCAAAAAATTCATACCTTTGAGGGAACTCCTTTTTGTAGCCTTTCACCTTTCACATAGGGATTCTTCTTGTGGTGCATTTTCTTCAAACCCTCTTAGAAGCTTATGTCGTCTGAAATAGGTGCCCCACGCTCTTGAAACCTAGGGCGGATTGAAGTTTTCTTCCTTAGCATCATTTCAACTCCTATTACTCGTGTAGTGATGGTGTTGTGTTAGTACACTCATTCTTGTAAAACTCCTTCACTAGCTTGGGATAGATATAGTGTTTGCTCAAGACTCTTCGAGACCCCGCCTTCTTTAAGTAGTGCTAAGGTCTTGTGAAATTTTGGTGGAGCATCCTTGAACTCATCGAACAGAGTCTCAGCAATGAGATTACATTTGAAGCAGCCATGATTCTGTAGTTGAGAAGTGGAATACGACTGAGATTTCTCTTGAGTTAGGGTTTTATTTTGAGATATATATATATATATATATATATATAATCTTTTGAACTTCAGATTTCAAAAAACATGGTTCCAATTTGTACTTGTAGCTTCCCTATCTCTTTTTTTTTTTTTGACTTAGTGGGACAAAATCGCCTTATGCTTTGCTTCACGATTTTATTTGTGCATGAATGTACCGATTTGCCCTTTGAGTCTTCAAAGGTCTTTGAGATGTCCTTGGGATGACTACGATCGTAGAGATAGTCTTCAGTCGTTGAGTCTGTCTCACGATCGTCGAGTCTGTCCGACGGTCGTTGAGTCCGATCAACACATTATTAGTCATCTACGATCGTCGAGTCGAGTCCATCGATCTTTGTGATGAGTTTTGACTAAGCATTCTTTTTAAGGTAACTCGGGAAGGCCAACCTCCTCTTGGTAATTTAAGGGTTAGGTTTGTCCCTGAGGCACCTCTTAGAGAGATTGCATTGTTATGAGGCTTGTCATCACAGGATTCACTTTGCTTGTTGGAAGGGCTTTAGGTCATCGTCGAGTCTGCACTTTGATAGTTGAGTCTTTGCTATGATCGTTGAGGTAGTTGTCTGTTCGGCTCTACAATCGTGAACTTCCCTTGATCATGTCTACGATTTTGAGTACAACCTTTATATCTGTCATGGTTAGCACAATCTAGAGCATACAGTTCATGGTTGAAGATTTAGCATGCCTAGCTCACTTATTAACTTGTTAAATCTGGATTCATCTAGTGGTTTTGTAAAAACATCAGCAAGTTGATTTTCAGTAGGGATATATTGTAAAGATATAGTTCCATTTTGCACATGATCCCTAATGAAGTGATGCCTTATTTCTATATGTTTGGTCCTATAATGCATGACAGGATTATGAGTTATTGCTATGGCACTTGTGTTATCACAATGTATGGGAATAGATTTGAAATCGAACCCATAGTCAATTGGCGATTTCTCATCCATTGGATCTCGAAAGCACGCAGCTACCAATGCAATATATTCAACCTGCAGCAAATAAGTGACACCGAGTTTTGCTTTTTGCTAAACCAGACACAAGTCTGCTTCAAGAAGTTGACAGTGCCACTGGTACTTTTTTCTATCTATTTTGCATCCCGCAAAATCGGATCTGTATCCTATCGGTTCAAATGAGGATTCCTCGGGATACCATAGCCCCAAGTAGGGTGTACCCTTGAGATACCGAAGATCCTCTTTACACAGACAGATAAATGTGACTCTTTAGGGTTAGCTCAAAATCTAGCACATATGTATATGTTGCAAACATTATATCTGGTCTCATCGGCGCTTAGGTATAAAGAGAACCTAACATACCTCTCGTATTGAGTTATATCAATACATTTACCTTTCTCATCCTTGTCGAGCTTGGTCATAGGAGCAATTGGTGTTTTCATGGGAGAGGTGATTCCATGCCATACTTCTTTAGTAAGTCTTTGATGTATTCGGCTTGGTTAATGAATATTCCTTCATCGACTTCACTTGCAGACCAAGGAAGAAACTCAGCTCACCTATCATGCTCATTTCAAACTTGCTCTGCATTAGCTTAGAGAATCTCTTACATAACTTTTCACCAAGAGAACCAAAAAATGATATCATCAACATATATTTGAACAAGTAAGACTTTGTTTTTATGCTTTCAAAGAAATAGTGTGGTATCTACTCTACCTCTAGTGAACCCATTTTTATTAAGAAGTTAGTCGTTGTTTCATACCATGCTCTAGGTGCTTGTTTAAGACCATATAAAGCTTTGTCTAATCTATAGACATAATTGGAAAGAGATGGATTGATGAAACACGGAGGTTGTTCTAACGAGACTTCTTCTTGAAGCTCTCTATTTAGAAATGCACTCTCGACATCCATCCGGAAGATTTTGAACTTCATGTAAGCGTGAAAAAGGCAAGAAAGATTCGATGGCTTCTATGCAGCAACAGTGCAAATGTCTCATCATAGTCAATGCCTTCTTCTTGAGAATAGCCCTTTGCCACTAATCTTGCCTTGTTTACGGTGATGACCCCATCTTCATCCATTTTGTTCTGAAGACCCACTTGGTTCCTATGATGTGGATGACTCTTTGGTCTTGGTACCAATCTCCACACTTTGTTTCGCTTCAAATTGGTTGAGTTCTTCCCGCACGGCTTCTATCCAACCGGAGTCTTCCATAGCATCCTCTATCTTCTTTGGCTCTATCTGTGATATGAAGCTTAGATAGAAGCATTCATTCTGAGTAGCAGACTCTTGTTTTAACTCTCACACTTGGATCTCCAATGATTAGATCCTCGAGTATGATCCCTTGCCCATCTGTTCCCTGTTGGGACATCCGTCCCCGATCCCTTCCTATCTTAGGTCTTGAAGGTCTATCTCTTCTTCTTGGAGTGGAGGCTCATTGCCTTGGATGGACCTCTCTATGATTTCATTATCATTCTCTACGATTTCCGCATCCGGTACTACGATTGTAGTGTTGAGCTCGACGATTACATTCAGAAGTGAATTATGCAGACTTATCGGCCGTAGTGTCTCTAGAGGCACTACTTTATGCATGTCGGTTTCATCAAAGATGATGTGTATTGAGACTTCGACATTCAAGTTTTTTTGTTGAACACCACTCAGTAAGTTTTGTTATCTCGTGGCATATCCATGAAAGATCCTTCGTCTAACTTGGGTGAATTTTGTCGAATCGCTTTCATTGTTGAGAATATAGCATACGTACCAAAGACACGGAAATAGTCGACACTTGGTTTCCTTCCTTTCCACAGGTTAAGTAGGGTGTCGTCTTGATCATAGAGTGAATTAATGATCTGTTCTGTGTGTAGCATGCAAGGTTGATGGCTTCTACCCGTATATTCAGCACACGAATTTCTTCCGCTGGTAGGTCCTTCCAAATCTCTGTCGTAGTTCTGTTTCTTTCTTTCAACAACTCCATTTTGTTGAGGAGTTCGTGGAGTCGAGAAGTTATATCGATGCCATTGTCTGAGCAGAACTTGTCTATTTTTGAGAAATCGAATTCTCTTCCATGATCACACCTTGTTGCCTTGATTTTCTCTCCTTTCTCATTCATCACTAGTCTGAACATTTTGATTAATTCGGAGCTCGTTTCATCCTTTGAAGTTAGGAAGAATACCCATGTGAATCGGTGAAGTCGCCGACTATGACTGAGAGAGTATCTTTTGCCTCGAGACTAGTTGTTGGGATTGGTCCAAAAAGATCCATGTGGAGTAGCTGCAAGGGTTTGTCAATGGAGTTGGCAGTCTTGCTCTTGAATGAGCTTCTGGTTTACTTTCCAAGCTGGCAGGCGTTGCATGACCTTTCTTTCACAAAGTTGAACTTGGGTAGGCCAGCTACGAGATCTTTTGATGCCAGTTTGGACATATTTTTGAAATTTAAGTGAGACAGCCTTCTATGCCATAGCCAGCTCATTTCCTCAGATGCTTTTGCCAGAAAACATATTGTCTCATTAGAGCTTAGTTGACCAAGATCTACTGTGTAGACATTTCCTTTTCTTGTTCCGGTCAGCTTTATGGCAGATGTCTTCAAATCTCTGACTAGACATTGGTTGTTGAGAAATGTTACTTGGTGACCCTTATCGCAGAGTTGGCTGATACTTAGAAGGTTGTGTTGGAGTCCTTCCATATAAGCTACTTTGTCGAAAAGATATCGCACCATTGCCGCAGAGCCATATCCTCTTGTCTTGCCTCGAGCCGTTATCTCCAAAGATGACCGAGGACCCTCCTTTTCTACATAGTTGGATAGAGAGCTTTGTTCCTGTCATATGCCTCGGCAACCACCGTCCGTGATACCATGTTGAGGTCGTGGAGCTCTTTTCTGTCAAAACATTTGAACCTTCATTTTGGTACCCATATTTGCATGGGTCCTTCTTTATTAGTGCCTTTGGGGACCCAAATTTGTCTAATCTTGGGTCTCACATGCATGGAATTATAATAACACTTTGTAGCCCTATGACCATTTTTATGCATATGAAGCATCTATTATAATGCATGCCCAAAGTGTGGTGATTCATCTTCCACTTGGACTTGTGTGTTCCTTAGTTAACCTTCCATTAAACCGATTCTCTTTCTTCCACGTATCCTTAGGTTTCATAAATAGTGATGAGTGTGCCTTTTACCTCTCTGTACCTTCCCAGGTTGATTCAGAGAGTTGATTTTGTTTGACTCTAAGATTCTTGAGGTTGGTAAGTAGAGGTTGGATTACTCTTTTCCTCGATGAAACCCGGACCAACAGTGAGATCCTTTACTTCTCGAGTATAACTAGAGACGGTGTAACAAGGTTGAACCGGTTCTTCCAATCGTGAGGATTTCACAAAAAGCAATGCCTTACCAAAACTTGAGACATTACTAATGCTAGTTTCCATTGTCTTTTCCACACTTAGCTCTAAGATGGATTCCCCAAAGCCTAAGCCTGTTCTGTCGAATGTGCTTCTCTTACTAGAGAGCAGGCAGTCCATGGATGATGAGGATCTGTTCCATGCAGAGATAGTCTTCTCTAGATCCTCAATTTTAGAGGTTAGCTTAGACTCTCTTTGAGCATGATGTGTGTTTGTCTGTTTTAAAGTTTTATTCTCAGTTTCAAGCTTGGAGATAAGATTAGTACTTGGAAGAGCTGTTTCAAGCTCTTCTTGAACTTTCTTCTTCTCCTCTTGAAGAAGTGAATGATCCTTGGACAACACTCTGAACCACTTCATGTATTGATGTAGATCATTGGTTATGCCACGCAGTGCAGTTCTTAAGTCATTCATATCTACATCAGGTGAGTTGAAATCAAATACCTCATCGAGATTTATATTGTGAATGTTGAGGCTTTGTTTGTCCTTTGCATGTTTGGCCATTAAGCACAGATTGGCCATTTGTGGTTCTTCTTCTCCTCTTGAAGAAGTGAATGATCTTTAGACAAGACTCTGAACCACTTCATGTATTGATGTAGGTCAGTGGTTATGCCATGCAAAGCAGTTCTCAAGTCACTTATATCTACATCAGGAGAATTAAAGTCAAATACCTCATCGATACTTACATCATGTATGTTTAGGCTTTGTTTGTCCTTTGCATGTTTGGCCATTAAGCACAGATTGGCCATATGTGGTTCTTCCTCATCTCCGAGTCCGCATTTGAGTCATTATCCGAATCACTCCACGATCCTCCTCCCAAGAACTGTGCCTTTGTCTCTTTTCCGAGGCCTCTTGGTTCCTTTGTATTCTTTCTTTGCTCGAGATTTCTTCTTTAGCTCTTCTTTGATAGGCTTGTTGCAGTTGGCAATGAAATGACCAGGTTTCTTGCAGTTGTAGCATAAATCATTCATTTGTTCCTAGCTGACGTAGTTGCTGACTTTCTTTAGCTTACCGGCTCGCTTTTGTCGCATTTAACCTTCTTAGTCTCTTTACCAAAGATAAAGAAAGTCATCGCCATCGCTTTTCATCATCATCGTGAGTCAATCTCGGTGATAACTTTCGATGCACTTTCATTTTCCTCGACAAAGAACACCCTTATCCTTTCTTCTTCCTTCTGATAATGTTTCGGCGCGTTGGGTCAGCTCCAGTTCATACGTCAGGAGATTTCCATACAGTTGTTGAACTTTCATCTCATTAAGATTCTTTGATTCTCTTATTTTTGTGGTCTTTGCATCCCACCAAATTTCTAAGTAGGCTCTCATGAACTTTATAGTTATATCCTTATTAGGATAGATCTTCCCATACGCTCGTAAAGAGTTGAGCAGAATGTTAAATCTTTCATAAGTTGCAGTCACGTTTTCTCCCTGCATACGAAATGAACATTTCATACTATTATTGTCGAGAGAGAGGCTTGTTCTCTCCGACTTCTTCGGTTCCTTCGTGCATAATCGCCGATGCTTCCCAAACTTCCTTAGCTGTTTTGTTGCTTACAACATTTTCAAACAGATCATCCTCTGAGGATTGGAACAGATGTTCTTTTGCCTTTTTATCAAGTTGATGACTCTCTTCTCTACAGGTTCCGTCCATTCTTCTTTTTCTTTTATTTGTACTGCTTTGGATCGCCAATGGTTGGTGCAAGCTTTATCTGGTATATAGGGCCCATTAAAAATAGATCTCAAATAGATCTTCATCTATCGAGTCCATATAAGCTTGCATCCCGACTTTCCAGCTTAGCAAATTTATCTTTGTTGCACATCAGTGGCTTGTCATTTGCCTCCCCCATTCTGGATTCGCTTGCACGAAAAGTGCCATTTGGATCTACTAAAGCGTGTAAGCTGTAAAATAAAACCTGCTTTGATACCAATTGTTAGTTCCTAGTAGGCACAAGTTATCTAGAATGGGAGATTGAATAGATATTTGAAAATCTTTTCGTTTTAACTTGTTCTTAGATAATGATTAAAACTTTACGGAATTAGTATTTGTTTTAATCTTCTTTACCAAGCAATGGAGTTATGAGCGAGTAAGGCAATTATAGCAGATATAGCAGTTATAGCATGAATGTAAATGACACAGTTGTTTTTAAGTGGTTCAGAGCACTCAAAGCTCCTAGTCCCCTCTTCTACTCAACGAGTAGGATATCCACTAAGGATGTCTTTTACAATCTTCCTAATCACATGATTCCTTCTGCACCCGGCCAGCCTAGAACTTCTCTAGTTCACTCCTTGAACTCTTCAAGTCCAGCAGACTTGGCTTTCTTCGATTCACTACTTAACTCTTCAAGTCCAAAGAAACTTGGTATACTTCTTCATTGATTGATAGTTGTTGAGTTCTTGATGGTTTCTACTCGATTCTTTGTGTAAGCACCGGTTCGTTAAGAACCGAGTAGCTGAGCAAGCTTCGCAATATCTCAGATCGTAGAGTTGAGCTTGAGAGAGATGTTCACGTTGTTTGATTAATGCTTGCTTATTCTCTCTCTTATCTGTCTGATCTGTATATATGTGATGTTGAAAACTATCCGTTGGATCCATCCGCTGTGGCATTAAATGCATCTAAACTTTCTGTACTGTGATGGAGACATTTTGCACATCTTCTGAATTACGATTCTCGTCCATCGACACCGCAGGTTTTTTTTCACCTACCACCTGAAAAGGTGTTTTGTCCCTCTTACCCATAGTACTATCCTTAGCTTCTGCAATACGTTTCTTTGTTGCATACTAAGGATATTTCATACAATCTGGGACTGATGAGTACTGCAGCATCTAGGATCCATTCCTCACTTATTGAAAACACAGATCATTCGGTTCGATGTTTTCTTACGTGAGACAGATGAAGCTCTACGATTTGGATCGTGGTGTTCTATGATTTAGATTGTAGTGTCTTTTACATCTTTTCACACTACGATGTTATTAGTTGAGAGCACTACGATTTCCCTTTAAAACCTTCGTACACTATGATCTTCTCTTGCTCGTGTTGTTGACTCTACGTTCCCGAGAGCACACTACGATCGTTGACTTGTAAACATCATGTTTCCTTCAGCACACTATGATCGTGGAGTTAGCTCGGCAATCGTTGGGACCACTCTCACGAAGTCCGAAGAGTCTCTTTCAAGGCGTGCACACTACGATCTTCGTGCCTACGCTTTCACGCCTTGACTTCGCAATGTTGATCAAACTGATACACTATGATTTCTTCAAGACTAATCTATTACATCTTAAGATCAACCTAACAGTTTTGATCTTTCTATTTATACATTCTTTAACAGAATGATACACGTTGAAAGCTTAGATCAGCCTAACAATTTTGATCTATCACTAAGTCCTTGTACATATATTCATTTAAGGACCTTACAAATAATCATGAACACATGCATTAAAACATCAAATCATAATATGCATTCTCCCAACAATCTCCCCCTATTTGATGTTGACATAAACAAGGAGATTTGTTGTCATGATTATTAGTAACTAGATGCATTTGCAGGAAATTTAAGCATGACTTAGTATTTCAGTGAGCAGCTGAAATTTCTAGAGAATAAGCATTAATTTATTGATGATCAGAAGATATTATAATATAGCATTACATCAATAAAACATTAAACTCTCAACTTATCTCTGTTTTCTCGCTCTCTTCTTTGGAGGAGGATTGACATACTCTTCAGCCCTTCTTTTCCTTTGAGCTTCCTCATTCCTTGCTAACTCTTCTAGCTCGCTTAGACTTAGAACTAGATTCTCTTCATGTCTGTGCATGAATGCAGGATCTCCAATTGGCATTCTTATGCATACCGTAGACACGTCTTGTGAGCTAGGAGTTGGCTCCTTATGACTCAGAGGAATAGCTGTAGGAATAGCTGTTACAATTTCCTACTGACCAGATCGTTGAGTCTAATGATATCTTGCAGGAGGGCTTCATGATGTCTGAGCATGAAATTGACTTAATAATACAACTGTCGTGTACAATACCACCCATCACCCATTTTGAGTCGCCAGATACATGGTACAGAATTCAAATACAACTTAATTGTGACGCCCCCAAAATAGGTATACACAACACCCATTCTGAGTCGCCAAATACATGGTACAAGAAGCAAACTACAACTTCAATAATACAAATGTCGTGTGAAATACGACAATATATACTGTGAGTTTAAATATAATATTGTCTTCTAGACAATATCCACACGCAAATAAATCCCCATCATAATTATTGATTCATTATTTTACAAAAATGGTGAGGACTACTAAACAACTCTCTCTAGAACCTTCATTCCATACCCCCACTAGTACTCGCTACATTCTCGCCTCCCGAGAAGAAAAATGGAACAACAAGGAAAAGGGTGAGCTCAACTAGCCCGATAAAGAATATTATGACTAAGATAATATACAACAAATTATCGTTAGTCTTCAACACGGGAAAAATCGATGAAATACAATAGACAACAAGTTTTGAGATCAATATTCATGATGAAATAATAATTCATAGAAGAGTTACGTAGAGAATGAAATCTACTATAATCTATGAATTTAATAGTCCATCATCAATATTTTTATCCTGTAACATCAATCAATATACATCTGAATCAAATATTCATCTTTGCACTACGTGCCAAAGATATTAATCAATTAATGGTATTTCATCTCCACACTTTATTCATCTTTGCACTACTGAGCCAAAGATATTCTTCAAATCATTCATCTTTTGCACTACTGAACCAAAGATATTCAATAATATCATCATTTAAGATCGAGGATGATGAAAATATTTTTAAAAACGAATCCAATGAAACAAAATGACAAGGATTAAGGATTAAGGATTAGTACTTGGTTTTATCCACGCCCAAAAATACCTCAAAAATAATCATAGTGGTGTAAAATTCAAGAATGATCAAAACATGGATACAATCGAGTTAGTATCCGAATAGATGTTTTAGACGAAAAGAAGAAATTTTATTTTTAGGTGAATAATCACCATCGTATCGTGAATAGTCTTGGTATCGTGAATAGTCTTAGTATCGTGAATAGTAACTCGACACCAAAAGATAGAAATTCCACAAAAACATCTTCACGCTTAAATGAATAGTACTCGTGAATAGTAACTCGTGAATAAGAACTTCATGAATAGTAACTTCGTGAATAGTAACTCATGAATAGTAACCCATGAATAATAACTCCAGACATGAAAAAGTTTTAAATTTGATAAAAACTTCAGATCAACATTTCAAAGATAATGATATTGAAGAAATAATATCATTACGAAAAAAATAATATCCACTTACCTCGAAAGATCAAGATCTTACAAATTTGAAACACCTGATATAGGCTATGACTTGGACTTTGACCAGTATAGCAATACTCAAAGTATACTCAAAATACTCACAAGAATACGCTCGATAATATAGAGAGAAAACTTGAGTTTTTGGTGTGATTTTCAATTCTAACCCAAGCACCTATTTATAGGAAATTGCTTAGAACACCAAAGCGAAAATTTAATAAATTAATAATATAATTATATTATTTTCTACACATGTCTAGAATCTGATTTCAGCCATCAAACACATGCCACCTTCTAGAAAAAAATAAGAAAAAAACGTTTTTCTAATTTTAAATATTTTAAACTTCAAAAAATCAATTATTTGAACTTGAACTTCAATAATTCATAATAAATAGCCCTTTCATCAGAAAATTCGAATCTCATGAGTTTTTATAGGAAATTCAATTCTCTACAACTTTGCAGAAGAAAGTTTTCCAAATTCCAATCAGAAATTGACCAGAAATCCACAAACGGGCAATTTTACGTTATAATCAAATTTCAGTCAATAAATGGGGTCCACCGACATGTTTAACATGTTTTAAATATTTATTGCAACAAAAATACTCTTCCTCCTCGTATACTCATATATCCCACATTCGTTGTAAAAATATCACCGTTAATATATTATTAAAATAATATATTTAAATGAATTATTTTATCGAGAAAAGATAAAATATTAATTTTCAACAATTGTCATTTAAAAATTTTCTCCATCTATATCCACATAAAATCAATATTTTCCTCATCATATAAATCAATAATTAATTATTCACAAATAATATTACGAGAATCACAATATTGATGACAACCGTGCGGTTCAGGAAAGAGGGCTTTCCAATAAAATTTCTTCTTCTTGGTAGCCTTGATTAGGTGACCAAACCTCTCCTTAGATGTAACTTTCTAGACATTGCCAATAATGTTATCTAATAATATTATTCGGGATAATATGAATTATTGCTTCGATAATGAAAGATCTTGTGTAATGACAATTATTGAAACAACAAAGATATAAAATATCAACGAAAGAATTATTAACTCGATAAAATCTTGAGCAAGTAATTCATCGTAACCATTATTGAGTAGTGCCTTCTTTACGTAAGAATCAATAATTGGTGCAATACTGGTATCTTCTTGTTCAACAACGCGTATTAGTGTGTTTTAACCACCGGGTATTCCAACAATAATTGTGAATAACAACTACTGTAGTTATTTAAAAACAACTTATATTTGTCGTTTTCTTCATCCAATCGCTTTTCAGTTATGGGGCCCACACATGGTCGCTACTTGTGTTAAATGCGAATATTCCCGACCGCATGAAATATTCCACGCACCAAACGAATATTCCCAAGCAATAATGAATATTTTATAACCACTTGCTTATTTTGAAATATTTGCATATTTAACCCTTAACTATCCACATTAATCAAATCAACCCTTACTATTTCAAAATAATAAATAAAGGAAATTCCTTTTTATTTAAAAAAAAATCGGGGTCTTACAACCTCCCCTCCTTATGAAATTTCGTCCTCGAAATTGACGTACGTACCTGGTGTTTCGAAAAGGTGAGGATACCTCGCTTTCATTTCCGTTTCCAATTCCCAGGTCATTTCCTCTATAGCATGATTCCTCCACAAAACTTTAACTTGTGGTATGACCTTTGCGCGTAGGACATGCTCCTTCCTATCCAAAATCTTGACAGGTACCTCCTCATACGTTAAGTCTTGGTATCTCGTCTGGTTCTAACTTCAATAACGTGGTTCGGGTCTTTCACATATTCTACGGCACGATATGTGAAACACATTATGAACACGAGACATACTTTGAGGTAACGCAAGTCTATAGGCTACATTTCTACTCGGTCAAGAATTTGAAATGGACCAATAAATCATGGATTGAGCTTTCCTCTCTTCCCAAATCTTGTAACACCCTTCCATGGAGCAACTCATGAACAATACATGATCCCCTACATTAAATTCCACGTCCTTTCAATGAAGATCCGCATAACTCTTTTGTCGATCTTGTGCTGCTTTTATATCGTTGTCGAATCATTAGGATCTTTTACGGTGATCATAACTTAACTTTCGGGTCCCAACAATGTTGTTTCACCCACCTCATCCCAACATATTGGAGAACGACATTTTTGTCCATATAATGCTTGAATGGAACCATGCCTATATTTGTTTAATAACTATTGTTGTATGAGAATTCCACCAATGGCAAGTACTTATCCCAACTTCCTTTGAAATCTAGGACACGAGTTTTAATATATCTTGAAGAGTTTGAGTAGTCCTTCGATTGCCCATCCGTTTGAGGATGGTATGCCAAATGAATCGTAAATAAATCCGTGCCCATAGCTTTTTGCAAGCTAACCCAAAATCTTGAAGTGAATCTTGGGTCACGATCCAAAACTATGGATACAGGGCATGCCATGCAACCTCACAATCTCATTCACGTGCATACTAGCAAGACGTTCAAGGGAATAAGTCTCCGTGTCGGTAAGAAATGAAAGCGGACTTGGTTAATCTATCAATAATAACCCAAATAACATTGATGCCTTGAGAAACCGTAGGAAGACCCGTAACGAAATCCATAGTAATGTGTTCCCACTTCCATTCCGGAATCTCAAGTGGTTGCAACGGACCCTTAGGTACAAGATGCTCGCCTTTACACGTTAGCAAGTTAAACACATCGAGATAAACTTTGCAATCTCTCTCTTCATATTGTTCCACCAAAATGTATGTCGAAGATCACGATACATTTTAGTACTTCGAGGATGGATTGCAAATGGCGTGTTGTTGTGCCTCCATCATAATCTTGTACTTCAAATCAGTAGTCGTTAGAACACAAAGTCTAGAGTGGACTCAAGTATTCCTTCTTCATCAATTCTCGCTTTAAATAGCTTCTTCTTGTACTTTCTTCTTCATACGCATCATTTCGAAGTCGGTGGCTTGAGCAATCTTAACTTTTCTATTAAAGTTGGCTCTGTCGTATACTTGACATCATCGCTTTTCGTTCCATATATGATCTTCTACTCATCGCGTCATTTACCACGTTCGCTTTTCGGGATGGCATGATCGAACATGTCTTTGAAATGAGTCTCCTCTTGAGTTCTTGAAGCTCTTCCCACATTCCTTGCTCCATTCAATTTTGTATCTCTACGAGTCAATTGCGTTAATGGAATAGCGATTCGAGAATATCCTTCAATGAATCTCAGATAATAACCAACTAAGCCTAAAAAGCTACGTATTTCGATTCTTGACTTAGGTTGCTCTCAACTGTGACTCATATCCCAATCTTGGATAGACGTCACAATGACACCTATCGATTTACTATCGCACGAATATGGCGTCCCTACGGAGAGTGCGGCTTAGGTGAATTCCACAAAGGAAGTCACAAGATAAAGGCTCGGTACCAAATTCTATAGTTGAATTTTAACTCACGAAGTTCAATAGAAGCCATTCGATATGAGATTTTAGAAATGAGTTTTGTCTAGGGTTCAAAGTCGATACAAAATTTAATATCGAACTTTTGGGAGTAAGCCAAGAAATTCTTCTTGAAATCGTCGGGAAAAATCAATAACAACAGAATATTATTCAAATCGGCGTGTCTTTATTCAAATCCATAACATGGACTAAGAAAATTTGACATCCGTAATAATAAGCGAATGACTTCATGGCTTGATATGAAAATGTTTGACTACAATGGTTTGATTGCTTGAATTGAATAACGGGTTGCTTAGGAATATGAAAACTAACAACCTTACGAAAATAATCAATTTCGGCATGATGAGTAGTTAACCTTAAAATCACATCAAAAACAAATATCTCTATAGAAATAAGGTTAACGGTAATGTGATAGTGCCAACTTGAATCAAGCAAGATTTATAAACAACGGATGTGATGAAAGTTTCTCCTAACGGAGTTTCCACGAGATAGGTCAAAGTCTAATTTCTCCTGAGTCAAGTTTAAGCGTTGAGTGCGCAAGTAAGAGATAAAAGAATGGGTAGAACCGATATCTAGTAAGGTATATACTTCGCAAGAATTTATAATTAACTAACCCGTGCTAACCGTTCGGGTTCCTCGCATTTTGACCGGTCCACGACAAAACGCTCTTCCAAGAACCGTTGACTTTGACTTTTACGGACATCCTTTTGAGTCACCATTCCCATTGACTGGGTTTCGATATCGTATAATCTCGGCGATATGTCCTTCTTTTCCACAATTATAGCATACCTTAAACTGTTGTGGGCGGTTTGGTGATATATCCCTCTTTCCGCATTTGTAACATACTGACCGGTGGTCGTTCTCCTCCCTTAAAACTAGTTGCTCTTTGGTATGGCGTCTTCACATGGTCGTTGTTGAATCTCCTCTTTTAAAATCTCCTCCCACTAAACTTCTTCTATTTTCATGGCCACGATTACCACCGAGTGGTTTACCGCTTTCGTATTCTTCTTCTTCTTTCTCCGTTGGTTATCGTTATTACGATGGCTACTATCTTGATATGATCCTCGGTTATGGTCCCTCGGTTGAGCGTTACTCGTTATCTCGCTCTAAACAATCGAGCCTGATGACAACATCTGAATAGAGAAAATTTATGAAATGAGATCTTGGCGTATGTCGGGTTTCAAACCTCTCGAAACATCCGCGTCATCGTTCCTCATTCTCCACCAAATGAGGTGCAAGCACGGATAACTCCGCATGAACTTCGCCTCGTCTTTGACACAAATCGTATTTATTCTCGCTTTCTAGTCTAATAAACTCCACTTCCTTCATATAGCCGAATACTTTCGGGAAAGTACTTGTCATTGAATATTTCTAAAACGTCTCCGGACATCTTTGAGTGCGGTTTGGATGGAGTACGCTTCCTGATTCCCACCGATGTCTGCTTTCGCCACGGAACATAAAGGCGGCGAATGGAACTTTCTGTTCCTCCGTGCATCCCAAGACATCGAATATCTTGGTAATTTGTTTGACCCACGTCTCACTTTAATCGGATCCGGCTTTCCCAGTTACTCGTGGTCCCAACTCTTTGAAGCTGCTTGCATTTGTGACCACCCGTGAATTGCTATCATTTCCTCCTGTATTTTGAACACGAGTCTCCTCGTCGATTTTGCATGAATTGCAAAAGTTTCTAAACATCCCTCGTTCATCATCTGCTTTCGGTGGTGTTGTTCACGGGAGGAACATTACCACGACTGTTGCGCGTTCTCCTCGTTGGTGAGTCTGAGCATCTCCACGGTCTCATTTGCTCCATTGTTAATATTCTCGATCCACATTCTCAAATCTTGTCATAAAATAAGGGTTAATTAAATAAATCGATATATCACATAATATCCTATATATATTGACCAACTAACAAATAAGCTTAGGTAGGACACCTTTAGCGAAGGATTTACTCTCTCTCCCTCCTAGTTTTATTCCCCGATCTCACGCGGAGATCATATCCCTAAGCTACGATACCAAACCTGTGGCGCCCCAAAATAGGTATACACAACACCCATTCACGAGTTAAGCCAAATACATGGTAGATGCTAAGCAAACTACAACTTCAATAATACTGAATGTCGTGTGAAATACGACAATATATCTTATGTGAGTTTAAATATAATATTGTCTTACTAGACAATATCCACACTAAATAAATCCCCATCATAATTATTGATTCATTATTTTACAAAAATGGTGAGGACTACTAAACAACTCTCTCTAAACCTTCATTCCATACCCATTAGTACTAAGTACTTACATTTCTCGCCTCCCGAGAAGAAAAATGGAACAATAAGGAAAAGGGTGAGCTCAACTAGCCCGATAAAGAATATTATGACTAAGATAATATACAACAAATTATCGTTAGTCTTCAACGGGAAAAATCGATAGAATCTGATGAGACAACAAGTTTGGATCAATATTACGTGAAATAATAATTCATTAGAAGAGTTACGTAGAGAATGAAATCTACTATAATCTATGAATTTAACGAGTCCATCATCAATATTTTATCCTGTAACATCAATCAATATGCATCTGAATCAAATATTCATCTTTGCTTCTGAGCCCGAAAGATATTAATCAATCGTCATATTCATCTAAACACTGTTCATCTTTGCATCTACAGGCCAAAGATATTCTTCAAAATCATTCATCTTTTGCTTACTGGGCCAAAAGATATTCAATAATATCATCATTTAAGGCGAGGGATGATGAAAATATTTTTTAAAAAAGCGAATCCGGTGAAACAAAATGACAAGGATTAAGGATTAAGGATTAGTACTTGGTTTTATCCACGTCAAAAATACCTCAAAAATAATCATAGTGGTGTAAAATTCAAGAATGATCAAAACATGGATACAATCGAGTTAGTATCCGGAATAGATGTTTTGAACGAAAAGAAGAAATTTTATTTTTCGATTGAATAGTCTTAGTATCGTGAATAGTCTTAGTATCGTGAATAGTCTTAAGTATCGTGAATAGTAACTCAGACACCAAAAGATAGAAATTCCACAAAAAACATCTTCACGCTTCGTGAATAGTACTCGTGAATAGTAACTCGTGAATAGTAAACTCATGAATAGTAACTTCGTGAATAGTAACTTCATGAATAGTAACCCATGAATAAGTAACCCCAAACATGAAAAAGTTCCAAATTTGATAAAACTTGGATCAACATTTCGATATAATGATATTGAAGAAATAATATCATTACTGAAAAAAAATAATATCCTTACCTCGACCTCGAAGATCGAGTCTTAATTTGAAACAGGATATAGGCTATGACTTGGACTTGCACCGTATAGCAATACTCAAAGTATACTCAAAATACTCACAAAAATACACTCGATAATATAGAGAAAACTTTGATTTACGGTGTGATTTTCAATTCTAACCTAAGCACCTATTTATAGAAATTGCTTAGAACACCAAAAGCGAAAATTTAATAAATTAATAATATAATTATATTATTTTCTACACATGTCTAGAATCTGATTTCAGCCATCAAACACATGCCACCTTCTAGAAAAAATAAGAAAAAACGTTTTTCTAATTTTAAATATTTTAAACTTCAAAAATCAATTATTTGAACTTGAACTTCAATAATTCATAATAAATAGCCCTTTCATCAGAAAATTCGAATCTCGCGTGTTTTTATAGGAAATTCAATTCTCTACAACTTTGAAGAAGAAAGTTTTCCAAATTCCAATCAGAAATTGACCAAAATCCACAAGCAGGCGATTTTACATTTATAATCAAATTTCATCGATAAATGGGGTCCAAAGCATGTTTAACATGTTTTAAACATTTATTGCAAAAAAAAAAATTAGGTATACATCACCCATCTTGGGTGCGCCACTTACATGATGCAAATTTAAATACAACTTATTAACATAAGCGTAATTATGCAATCGACATAAAGCGTGAGTTTAAATACAAATATAAATCTACTAGATATTATACAAACTCAAACAAAAAGTCCTCATTCTGTTATTATCACACTATTTTACGAGAATAGTGAGGGACTACTAATCTTATCTTGGGACCATCACTTTCGTTTCCCAGGCTAAATCCCGGCTATATTATCATTTCACGAAGAACGGTGAAAGAAAGGGTGAGCTCAACTAGCCCGATAAAAAATATTATGACTAAGATAATGCGAGAATAAATTATCAATAGTCTTGATAATATTAAGCGATAAAATACAATAGACAACCGGTTTAAGCTGCGGTGAATATCTCGATCCATTAAAAAAAAGTCAGTAGAAAATAAAATCTACTATCTTTTAGGTTTTAAAGGTTTTTCATCATTTGTTTATATTGAGACTCGACTTTAATAAATATTCACATCATCGAATCACCCACACTTTTCTGACGAGGATATTCTTTAGTATCACGACCACAATTATTCATACACTACGGGCGAGAATATTTGTGTATTCATTAATAATCATGATCATGCCAACAAGCATCCATCGATGCACTTTCTGACCCTTTGAGGATTTTATCACATCATTTGTAACATTACGGTCGTGATTACAAGAATAGTCTCTGGTCGTAATCATACCAAGTCCATCCCCATACTCTCTGAGGCCCACGAGATGACTTTCAAAAAAATATAAACATGAGGATGATGACAATGATATAAGAATTGATAAAACAAGTTCAAAATTATTTTATCCGGGGAATTATTAACGTCCAAATTATCGACATGATCTTTGTTTTGTAGAGTAAAATTCAAGAATGATCGGAAGAATATTTCCATGAAAAGATCTTTGGATGAAGCATTGAAATATCGAGGATATTCTACTAATTTCATGGAGTATAGAAGTCAAAGTTTTAACCAATTTGGGTATAATAAAGAATGGAATAACAAAAAAGAAATCACCGTAAATGCGATAGGCCTTGCAGACGAGTTATTCAGCGAATAATAAATAACGGAACGGTCGGTGAAATTCACACAAGCGGGGATGTTCAACGAGAATAATAAAGATGGAACCCGGATCCGGTGTAAAACACGAGATAGGATATTCAGCGAGAATAATAAAAAGCGGAACCGGTCGGTGTAAAAAAACACACGAGCGAGGATGTTCAGCGAAATAATAAAAAGCGGAACCGGTCGGTGTAAAACACCACAGAGCGAGGATGTTCAGCGAAATAATAATAAAAAAGCGGAACCGAATTCGGTGTAAAACACCTGACGAGGATGTTCAGCGAATAATAGAAGAATGTCACCAAGTATAGGGTAAACCACTTATCGAGTTATTCAACGAATAATAAGCGATGGAATAACAACAGTTCTCTTCATGAATAAGAAGAATAATAACACCCCTTACATTTGGTAGGAGATTGAATCTTTATGCGGCGGTGTAGTAACAAAATACTCTTCTTCTTTCTCTCTTATTCTCTCTATACTTTCTCTCTCTATAAGCTTGAATGAATTAAGTGAAAAATAATGAAGCCCTAGGCCTCTATTTATAGAAGATTTCTAGCTTAGCACTTTAGTGTGAAAGTGAAAAGCGAAAGAGCAGTGGCTGTGTGAAAAGAAAAGTGTTTGGCCTTTTAATGTGTGAAGCGACAAGTGGTTCGGCCTTTTGTAATGTGAAGCGACAAGTGGTTCGACGTCTGGTAAAAGGTAATTACTATTAGCGAAGGTAAATACTATTGTGAAAGTAAATACTATTCACAAGGGTAATTACTATTGTGAAGGTAAATACTATTCTAATTACTATTGACGAAGGTAAATACTATTCACAAGGGTAATTACTATTGTGAAGGTAATTACTATTGTGAAGGTAATTACTATTGTGAAGGTAATTATTGGCTAATTACTATTGAAGAAGGTAAATCTTATTGATGAAGAGACTCTTAGATGATGACATATGAGCCCCCAATAAAATAATCAAACTTACCACAAATCATTTTTTTCATCAACACATATTTAATCTTTCAACAATTATTAATCATTTATAACTTGTCGTCTCAATTATTGATTTAATCTTATAACATATTATCTGAGATGATCTTTGTGACAATAATTGAATCGATAATATAAGAGATATGATCGTGAATTCTTTGTAGCGATAATTGAGCGTAGGTGAGTGACTTCTCACGTAAGCATCGATAATCAATCTGGTGTCTTCTTATGCTGACTCTGGCGTATTCTTTGTACTTTTACCATAGGGTAGTTCAGCGGTTTTAACGGTAACACCTCCGTAGTTATTTTTATAAAATATTTTTGTCGTTTTCTCGATCAAATGATAATTTACATTATGGGGTCCACCATGATTGAGCCGTTATGCGAATATTCCACTAACAAAAGAATATTCCCAGACCAAACGAATATTTTATAACAACTTGCATACTTTGCAAAATTTATAAATATTACCCATGGTATAACATTATATCAAATTTATTCCATAATATTCAAAAATAATATTTATAGAAAAATTCATCTTTATTTATAAAAGTTTGGGGTCTTCAACCTCCCTTCTTATGATGAAATTTAAGCCCTCGAAATTAGAGTGCGTATACAGGTATGTCGAAGAGGTAAGGATACCTTGATTTCATTTGATTCTAACTCCCAGTCATTTCCTCGACATACATTGGTTCCTCCATGAAACTTTGACTTGAGGTATAACCTTGGGCGTAGAATATGTTCCTTCTTATCAAAATTTGAGCAGGAACCTCTTAAATCGTCAAATCTTCCAGTATATTTAAATCCGGTTCTAACTTCGATAATATGGTTGGGTCTTTCACATATTTACGTAACATAGATATGTGAAAAGCGTTATGAACACGAGACATATTTGGCGGTAAAAGCGAGTCTATAGGCCACGATTCCTACTCGATCGAGGATTAAAAATGGGCCAGATGAATCGAGGTTAAGTTTTCTCTCTTTTCAAATCTTGTAACTCCTTTCCATGGAAGCGACTCTTAACAACATGATCTCTATATATCGAATTCCGTCCTTTCGATGAAGATCGGCATAACTCTTTTATCGATTTTGTGAGGTTTTTATCGTTGTCGGATCGTTTGAATCTTTTAAAAGTCATACGTACGTACCAACTCGGTCCCAACAACGTTGCTTCACCCACCTCATCCCGACATCTTTGGAGAGCGACACTTTCTTCCATCTGGCGCTTGAATGGAGCCATGCGATACTTGCTTGATAAGCTGTTGTTGTAGGAAAACTCCACGATGGTAAGAACTTGTCCCAACTCCCTTGAAATCAAGGACCACGAGTCTTAATAGATCTTGAGAGTTTGAATAGTCCTCTCCAGGTTTGTCCGTCCAATCCGACGAGGATGATATCTTAGAAACTAAATCGTGAAATCTGTGCCCATAGCTTTTTGCAAACTAACCCAAAATCGTGAAGTGAATCTTGGGTCTCGATCGAAACTATGGATCTTAGGCATACCATGCGATCTTACAATCTCGTTTATGTATACATCTGACGAGGCGTTCAAGTGTATAAGTTTCTCGTGTCGGTAAGAAATGAAGCGGACTTGGTCGACTATCAACAATGACCCAAATCGCATCAATGCCTTGAGAAACCTTAGGAAGGCCGTGCTTGAAATCCATGGTAATGTGCTCCCACTTCCATTACGGAATTTCAAGTGGTTCTGATGGACCTTTTGGTACTTGATGCTCACTTTAACTTCGTTGACAAGTTAGACACCTTGAGATAAGCAGTATTATCTCTCTCTTCATATTGCTCCACCAAAATGTATAGCGAATATCATGATACATTTGGTACTCCCGAGATGGATTGCAAATGGTGTGTTGTGTGCCTCCATCATGATATTATACTTTAAATCGAGGTCGTTAGGAACACAAAATGCAGGAGTTGACTTCAGTATTCCTTCTTCATCGATTCTTGCTTCGGCGTAGCACCTTCTTGCACTTTCTTCCTCATCGCATCGGCTCAGTGCAGTAGCTTGGCGACTTTAACTTTATCGATTAAAGTCGGTTCTACTTTCGTATACTCGCTATCATCACATGCGTCCACAGGTCTTTAATTCTATCTCCATCCTTTGCAAGTCACACAAAATGGGCCTTTGCGTTGACAATATCGCTTTTCGTGCTTGCATATGATTTTTTCTACTCGATCGTCGGCTACCACGTTAAACTTTTCGAGGATGGTATTGGATGGTATGATCATAATCTTTCAGCAGTTCAAGCCAGCGTCGTTGTCGCGTGTTGAGTTCCTTTTGAGTGAAGAAATATTTGAGGCTTTTATGATCAAGTAAAGATCTCCACTTTCTCCCCATACAAGTAATGCCTCCAAATTTTAAGTCAAAAAACAACATTACCCGACTCTAGATCATGAGTAGGATAATTCCTCTCATATTCTTTGAGTTATCATGAGGCATAAACTATTACTTTTCCATGTTGCATGAGAACACATCCCACCCTTTGCTAGAAGCATCACTTGTAGATGACAAATCCCTCAAGGCGGAGGATGGTATTGTCGAGCAGTCTTTGAAATAAGTCTCCTCTTGAGTTCTTGAAAACTCTTCTCACATTCTTAGCTCAATAGAACTTTGTATCTTTCAAGTCGGTTGAGTCGATGGAATAGCGATTAGAAAAATCCCTTCCACGAATCTCCGATAATAACCGGCTAAGCAGAAAGCTACGTGCTTGATCCTTTGATTTAGGTTGTTCCCGACTTTGAATAGCTTGATCTTTCTTTGGGTCAGCGGATATTCCATGACTTGATACCACGTGCCCAAGGAATGCTACTTCTTGAAGCGAACTCGCATTTCTTCAACTTGGCATAAAGCTTATATTCACGAAGCTTTTGGAGTGTCGACCTCAAGTGTTGCTCATGATCTTCACGGCTTTTGGAATAAATAAGGATGTCATCAATAAAAGCGACCACAAAGTGATCTAAATATTCCTTGAATACTCGGTTCATCATATCCATGAAAGGCGGCGGGGCATTAGTCGATCGAAAGGACATGACTAGGAATTCATAATGCCGTCTGGGAGTTACGAAAGCCTTCTTTGGAATGTCGGTGGTTCTAATCTTCAATTGGTGATATCAAGAGCGAAGATCGATCTTTGAAAAGAATTTGGCTCCTTACAATTGGTCAAGCGGGTCATCAATCGTGGCAATGGATACCTATTTTTGATGGTGGCGTGATTGACTCCAGATAATCAATACAAATCGCATACTCCCATCTTTCTTCTTCACGAATAGAGCAGGAGCACCCCGAGGAGAAGTACTAGGGCGAATAAAGCCCGATGTCTAACAATTCCTGCGGTTGGGTCTTTAACTCACGAAGTTCATAGGAGCCATTCGATATGGGGCTTTGGAAATAGGTTTTGTCTGGGGTTCAAGTCGATACAAAATTCAATTTCACGCTCTCGGGGTAGGCGGGAAGTTCTTGAGAATCGTCGGAAATTTATTAACAATAGGAATATCGTTTAAAAGCGGCGTATTTTTATTTAAATCGTGACATGAGCTAAGAAAGCTTGACATCCGTTTTTCAATAAGCGAATAGCTTTATGGCTTGAGATGGCCGTGATTGATTTTAATGGTTTGGTCGTTTGAATTAGCATAATAGGTTGATTAGGAATATGAAAGCTAACAACCTTACGAAAACAATCAATTTTTGCATGATAAGTAGTTAACGATCAATCCACAGAATCACGTCAAATCTGAAGTATTTTTAATGAAATAAGATCGACGGGTAATGTGAGAGTGTGCTGGATTTGAACCAAACAAGACTTATAAGCGATTGGATGTAATGAAGGTTTCTCCCAGCGGAGTTTCCACGAGATAAGTCGAAAGTCTAATTTCTCGGTCGAAAATTTAATCGATGGCGCAAGTAGGAGAAATAAAAGAATGGGTAGAACCGGTATCAAATAAAGTATAGACTTCATTAGAGTTTATGATAAGCTTACGTGATGACCTCATTCGGATTCCTTTGCTCTTTGGGAGGTCACAACAAATGCTCTCCCTTGCACTTTCTGGGTTTTGAATTTTACGGGATGGCCTTTGGTGCCTCCATCCTAGCTAATTTGTCTTGATGGCAACAAAAAATCGAGCTAAGTGACCTTCTCTTCCACAATTATAACATGCTTTGGGCGGCATGGCCTTGATTTGGGCCGATGTGTCCCTCTCCTCGCATTTGAAGCATATGATAGGTGGTCTTTCTCCTTCCTTAACAATGGGTCTTTGGTCTTGGCGTCTTTCCATCATTGTTGAATCTCCTTTTCTTGAAATGTCCATTCTTATTGTTTTGTACGATTACCACCGAAGTGGTTACCATATCTCGGCTTTGATTCCCTCCGCTTGTTGTCACCGCCTCGATGACTATTCTCATTTGGTATTATAATTTTTAAATTTGCTCTCTTTTTTTAGTTGCGTTGACTCATTATCGCGCTCCACTAAGCGAGCCCTATTTACAACATCTGAATACAAACCACGGTTTATGAGAAATAAGATGTTGGCGTATCTCGACTTCAAACCTCTTAAAAACATTAGCGCCATTCTCTCTTCATTATCCACCAGTGGGGCCTTGGCCGTGATAACTCATAAATTTTGCCTCGTATTGCGACACGGTCGTATTGTTTTGTTCGACTTGATAAACTCCACCTCCTTCATGTGGCGAATACTTTCGGGAAAGTATTTGTCGTTGAAACGACTCTGGAACTTCTCCCAAGATATCTTGATGCAATTTGGTTGAGTCGTTTCTGGAATTCCCAGCGATGTCGCCTCTCTCGCATGACGTAAAAGCGTGAAAGGAACCTTTTGCTCCTCGGAGCATCCCAAGACATCAAATATCTTGGTAATCTGCTTTATCCATGCTTCCTTGAAAGTGGTTTTGGCTCTCCCTAAACTCCGGTGGTCCCGGCTCCTTAAATTGTTTAGCGGTGACCTTGAGAGTTTTCGATGTTTCCACCTACGTTTTGGGCGAGAATCGCTCTACTTTCTTTGTTGCATAAATTACATAAAGCCTCTGAACATTTGATCATTCGTCATTTGGTCGGTGTTGTTGTTTGCATGAGGATTATCGCCTTCACGATGCACATTATCACGATTATTGATATGTGGTGAATCAACGATCGCTGCGCTCCATTCTATTTCTCAACATTCTCGGATGTCATTTTGAGATCTTGCCACAAAACAAAAGGTTAATTGACGTATAACAAATTATCCTATCTTGACCAACCAATAAAATATCACATAAACTTAGGTAGGTCATATACTTAGCGAAGGTATTCCCGTCTCTCCCCTCTAGTACTATTCTCACATCTTAGCGAGGATCGTATCCTAAGCTACGATACCAAGCTGTGGCGCCCCCAAATTAGGTATACATCACCCATCTTGGGTGCGCCACTTACGTGATGCAAATTTAAAACAACTTATTAACATAAGCGTATGGTATGCAATCTGACATAAGCGTGAGTTTAAATACAAATATAAATCTACTAGATATTATCTGAAACTCGAACAAAAAGTCCTCATTACATTATTATCACACTATTTTTCGAGAATAGTGAGGACTACTAATCTTATCTTGAGGACCATCACTCGTTTCCCAGGCTAAATCCCGGCTATATTATCATTTCACGAAGAAACGGTGAAAGAAAGGGTGAGCTCAACTAGCCCGATAAGAAATATTATGACTAAGATAATGCGAGAATAAATTATCAATAGTCTTGATAATATTAAGCGATAAAATACTGATAGAAATGACCGGTTTAAGCTGCGGTGGAATATCTGATCCATTAAAAAAGTCAGTAGAAAATAAAATCTACTATCTTTTAGGTTTTAAAGGTTTTTCATCAACTTGTTTATAAATTTGAGACTCGACTTTAATAAATATTCACATCATCGAATCACCCACACTTTTCTGACGAGGATATTCTTTAGTATCGCGACCACAATTATTCATACTTCTGGGCGAGAATATTTGTGTATTCATTAATAATCATGATCATACCAACAAGCATCCATCGATGCACTTCTGACCCTTGAGGATTTTTATCACATCATTTGTAACATTACGGTCGTGATTACACGAATAGTCTCTGGTCGTAATCATACCAAGTCCATCTATGCACTTTCTGAATACCACGAGATGACTTTCAAAAAAATATAAACATGAGGATGATGACAATGATATAAAATTGATAAAACAAGTTCAAAATTATTTTATCCGGGAATTATTAACGTCAATTATCAACGTGATCTTTGTTTTGTAGAGTAAAATTCAAGAATGATCGGAAGAATATTTCCATGAAAAGATCTTTGGATGAAACGCAAATATCGAGGATATTCTACTAATTTCATGGAGTATAGAAGTCAAAGTTTTAACTTATTTGGGTATAATAAAGAATGGAATAACAAAAGAAATCACCGTAAATGCGATAGATAGCCTTACAGAGACGGAGTTATTCAGCGAATAATAAATAACGGAACGGTCGGTGAAATTCACATTCACGCAAGGGGATGTTCAACAGAATAATAAAGATGGAACCGGATCCGGTGTAAAACACGCGATAGGATATTCAGCGAGATAATAAAAAAGAGCGGAACCGGTCGGGTGTAAAACACACGAGCGAGGATGTTCAGCGAGAATAATAAAAAGGCGGAACCGAGTCGGGTGTAAAACACCACGAGACGGGATGTTCAAGCGAGAATAATAATAAAAAGGCGGAACCGGTCGGTGTAAAACACACAGAGAGCGGGATGTTCCAGCGAGAATAATAGAAGAATGTCACCAAGTATAGGGTAAACCACTTATCTGAGTTATTCCAACGAGAATAATAAGCGATGGAATAACAACAGTTCTCTTCATGAATAAGAAAGAATAACACCCCTTACATTTGGTAGGAGATTGAATCTTTGCGGCGGTGTAGTAGTAACAAAATACTCTTCTTCTTTCTCTTATTCTCTCTATACTTTCTCTCTCTATAAGCTTGAATGAATTAAGTGAAAAATAATGAAGCCCTAGGCCTCTATTTATAGAAGATTTCTAGCTTAGCACTTCTTAGTGTGAAAAGCGAGTGGCTTGATGCGGTGGTTTGGCCTTTTGTAATGTGAAGCGACAAGTGGTTCGGCCTTTGTAATGTGAAGCGACAAGTGGTTCGACGTCTGGTAAAGGTAATTACTATTAACGAAGGTAAATACTATTGTGAAGGTAAATACTATTCACAAGGGTAATTACTATTGACGAAGGTAATTACTATTCAAATTACATTGAAGGTAAATACTATTCACAAGGTAATAATTACTATTATTGAAAGGTAAATTACTATTCACAAAGGTAATTACTATTGTGAAGGTAATTACTATTGTGGTAATTACTATTGAAGAAGAAATACTCTTTAGATGATGACATATGAGCCCCCATAAAATAATCAAACTTACCACAAATCATTTTTTCATCATCACACATATTTAATCTTTCAACAATTATTAATCATTTATAACTTGTCGTCTCAATTATTGATTTAATCTTATAACATATTATCTGAGATGATCTTTGTGACAATAATTGAATCGATAATATAAGAGATATGATCGTGATTCTTTGTAGCGATAATTGAGCGTAGTGAGTGACTTCTCCGTAAGCATCGATAATCAATCTGGTGTCTTCTTGTGCGACTCACAGCGTATTCTTGTACTTTTACCATAGGGTAGTTCAACAGTTTTAACGGTAACACCTCCGTAGTTATTTTTATAAAATATTTTTGTCGTTTTCTCGATCAAATGATATTATTATGTGGGGTCCACCAATGATTGAGCCATTATGCGAATATTCCTAACAAAAGAATATTCCCAGAATAAACGAATATTTTATAACAACTTGCATACTTTGCAAAATTTATAAATATTACCCTGAACTATAACATTATATCAAATTTATTCCATAATATTCAAAAATAATATTTATAGAAAAATTCATCTTTATTTATAAAATTTGGGGTCTTACATATTCCTCGATGTTAAGAATATTCCACGACCAAACGAATAATCCCCACAACAACAATGAATATTTTATAACCACTTTATTATTTTGAAATATTTGCGTATTTTACCCATAATTATCCACATTAATCAAATCAACCCTTACTATTTCAAAATAATAAATAGAGAAAATTAAATTTCATTAATAATAAGTTGGGGTCTTACAACGTATACTATGACTATTCACGATACTCGGACTATTCATTCATAATCGACACTATTCAAAAAAATTAAATTTTCTTTTCTCTCGTCCAAGATTGTCTGTTATGATTCCTATCTTTGATTGGATCTATGTTTTGATCTTCATTGTTGAATTTTACTCCAATCTGGTTATTTATGAAGTATTTTTGAACTTGGATTATTTAAAGTACGAATCCTTAATACTTATTCTTTTGTTTCACTGGATTCGTTTTCTTTAAAATATTTTTCATCATCCTCAGTCCTAAATGATGATATTACTGAATATCTTTAGCCTGTAGTGGAAAGATGAATGATTTCTTGATGAATATCTTTGTCCCGTAATGCAAAGATGAACAGGTGTTGAGATGAACATGACCGACTGATTAATATCTTTGGCCCGTAATGCAAAGATTAATAGGTGTTTAGATGAACATGACCAACTGATGAATATCTTTAGCCTGTAGTGCAAAGATGAATATTTGATTCCAGATATATATTGATTGATGTTACAGGGATAAAATATCGACGATGAACTTTTAAATTCATAAATAGAAGATAGTAGTTTGCATTCTCTATTTAACTCTTCTAATGAATTATTATTTCACGCAAAGATTGATTTAAAACTTGTTGTCATTGTATTCTATTAGATTTTTCCTGTTGAGGACTAACGATAATTTGTTCTATATTATCTTAGTCATAATATTCTTCTTGGGCTAGTTGAGCTCACCCTTTTCTTGTTGTTCCATTTTTCTTCTCGGGAGGCGAGAATGTAATGCAGTACTTAGTCGGGTGTGGAATGATGGTTCTAGAAGTTGTTCTAGTAGTCCTCACTATTCGTAGAAAATAGTGTATTAATAATTGTAATGAGGACTTATTTGAGTGTGAATATTGTCTAGATGAAAATATTTGTATTTAAACTCACAGTTTTTATGTTGTATTAATAAAGTTGTAGTTGTTTCTGTACCATGTATTTGGCGATTCAGAATGGGTGATGTATACCTATTTTGGGGGCGTCACAATAAATGTGGGGCCACATATGGGGCCCACGGGTGAAGGAAAAAATAGAAATGGGGGTGGGGGTGGGGGGTAGGGGTGGAGTTTACGTATAAGGAAGGTAAGTTATATATATATATATATATATATATATATAAAAATAATGGGAGGGGGATACCTTTGCCAGTAAAATGCATGAAATATTTTAAAATAAGCGGTGGTTATAAAATATTCATTTTGTCTGGGAATATTCGTTTGGTCGTGGAATATTCTTCTTCATCGGGAAAATATTCGTGCGACCAGTAGCCGTATCTTTTTTGGGCCTCATAACTTGAAAAGCGATTGGATGAAGAAAATGGCGTAGTTGTTACTGAATTAACAATCGCTGGAATACCCGGTGGTTAAAACATAGTAATAATACGTTGTTGCGACAAGAAGCACCAGGTATTGCACCAATTATTGATTCATACGTAGAAGGCACTACTCAATAATTGTTACGATAATTCTTGCTCAAAGATTTTATTTTATTGATTCAATAATTGCTGCGTTGATATTTTATATTACCGTTGTTTCAATAATTGTCACCACACAAGATTTTCCATTATTGAAGCAATAATTCATATTATCCTGAATAATATTATTAGATAACATTATTGGCAATGTCTAGAAAGTTACGCTTCAAGGAGAGGTTTGGTCACCTAATTACGTGCAAGAAGGAAAAATTCTTATTGAAAGCCCCTCTTTCCTTTGAAGGCTGCTGGTTATCGATATTATGATTACAGTAATATTATTTGTGAATAATTAATTATTGATTTATATGATAAGGAAAATATTCTTTTATGTGGATATAGATGGGGAAAATTTTTAAAGTGACAATTGTTGAAAATCGATATTTTATCTTTTATGATAAAATAATATTTTATTATATTATTATAATATAATAATGATGATATTTTTATAATGAATGTGGGATATATGAGTATATGAGGAGGAAGAGTATTTTTGTTGCAAAAGTTGTTTAAAACATGTTAAACATGTCCGTGGGCCCATTTCTTGACTGAAATTTGATTATAGCCTATAAAATTGTCCGTTTATGGATTTCGGTCAATTTCTGTTTGGAATTTGAAAAATCTTTCTTCTGCAAAGTTGTAGAGAATTGAATTTCCTATAATAACTAGCAAGATTTGATTTTTTCTAACAAAAAGGCTATTTATTATGAATTATTGAAGTTCCGAAATAATTTATTTTTGGAAGTTTTAATTATTTTAATTAAGAAAAACGTTTTTTTATTTTTTTGTGAGTTGGTGGCTGATGCTTGGGTCTGGTGTAGTGTGCGTAGGAAAATTTAATATATATATTAATATTTTATTAAATTTTCTACTATGGTGTTTTAAGCATTTTCCTATAAATAGGGTGCTTAGGTTAGAATTAAAAATCACACCAGAAACTAAAGATTTCTCTCTCTTTCTCTCTCGATATATTGAGCGTATGTGTGTGAGTATTTTAGTGAGTATTGCTATACGGTGCAAGTTCTTTCAGCACTATATCCAGTCAGAAGTACTATCCTTTTGAGGTAAGGGATTTTTTTTTTTTAAAATGATATTATTTCTTCAATATCATTATGCCGAAATATTGGTTGTAACTTTTTATCAAATTTGGAATTTTTTCATGTCGGGGTTACTATTCATGAGTTACTATTCATGAGTTACTATTCACGAGTTACTATTCATTAAAGTACTATTCACGAAGAATGAAGATTTTTTTGTGAAATTTCTATCTTTTAGTGTTTGAGTTCTTATTCACGATATCTGACTATTCACGATATCTGACACTATTCACGTAAAAATTAAATTTTCGTTTTTCATCCAAAATATCTATTATGGATACTAGCTTTGATTGTATCCATGTTTTGATCATTCTTGAATTTTACTCCACTATGATTATTTATGAGGTATTTTTGGACATGGAATAATTTAAATACTGAATCCTTAATATTTATTCTTTTGTTTCACCGGATTCGCTTTTCTTTAAAATATTTTCATCATCCTCACCCTAAATGATGATATAACCCGAATATCTTTGGCTGTGGTGCAAAGATGAATGATTTCGATGAATATCTTTGGCCCATAGTGCAAAGATGAACAGTGTTTAGATGAAACACGATCAATCGATGAATATCTTTGGCACTCAGAGTGCAAAGATGAATATTTGATTCCGTATATATATGGATTGATGTTACAGGATAAAATATCGACGATGAACTTTTAAATTCATATATAGAGATAGTAGATTTTATTCTCTACTTAACTCTTCTAATGAATTATTATTTTCGCTGCAAATATTGATTTAAAACTTGTTGTCTATTGTATTCTATTAGATTTTTTCCTGTTGAAGACTAACGATAATTTGTTCTATATTATCTTGGTCATAATATTCTTTCTGGGCTAGTTGAGCTCACCTTTTCCTTTTGTTCTATTTTTCTTCTCGTGAGGCGAGAATGTAGCGAGTACTTAGTCGGGTATAGAATGAAGGTTTTAGAAAGTCGTTTTAGTAGTTCTCACCATTTTGTAAAATAATGTATAAATAATTGTCTTGAGGACTTATTTGAGTGTGGATATTGTCTAGATGACAATATTTGTATTTATACTCACAGCTTTTTATGTTGTATTAATAAAGTTGTAGTTGTTTACATACCATGTATTTTGACGACCTGAGAATGGGTGTTGTATACTATTTTGGGGGCGTCATGCATGAAGATATTCAACGTAAAAATAAAGAATGGAATAATGTAAGGATTCACCACGCGTGCGATAAAGCTCGCACGCAGGCGGGTTATTTCCAAATGTAATAATAAATAATGGAACCAGTCCCGCGTAAGAACGCATACGACGAGGATATTCTACGAAATAATAAAGAACGTAATATTAGAAGAATTTCACCATGTATGCGGTACTTCGCATAAACATGTTATTCCAATGGAATAATAAGAATGGAATAACAGAAGTTCTCTTCATGAATACGAAAGAAATAATACCCCTTATGTGAGACCCCGAATTTTATGAAATAAAAGTATTCAATTTTTCTATTTTGGTAAATATTTAATTGATAAAAGTTTAAAGTTAAAGGTTAAGGGTAATATGTGAATTTTTTTTGGAAAGTAAGCAAGTTGATATAAAATATTCGTTGTGTCGGGGAATATTCTTTTTTTCGGAGAATATCCGTGCACCAAGACAATTATTAGTGGACCCTACAATGTAATTATTATCATTTAATTGAGAAAATGAAAAAATATTTTTATGAAAATAACTTGGCTAAGTTTTACTGTTAACTTCATTGAAACACACCGGTGTTAAAAAGTATAATGTACTGGCGTGGTTGTATAAGTAGCACACGATATTGATTATTGATGCTTACGTAATAAGTCACTCAGTTTTTGTTTTATTAGTATTATTAATGTAATAAAACAGAAAAACTTTTTTATATAAAACAGTAATACTTTTATAAAGTTATTCGCTTTATTAGGCTAATAGTAAAATCTTTTATATAAAATGTAATATTTTTATAAAGTTATCTATTTTATTAGACAATAATTAGAATATATTATATTTTATTATGCATAGTGTTTGTATAGTGCTCGATAGTATTTTGCATAAGTTACTGCGTAGTGTTTGCGTAGTAAAATCTTTTATAAAGTTATTCATTTTATTAGATTATAAATAGAATATATTATATTTTATTTAAAAGATTTTGCTTTAAATATGGACCGTCGATTAAAGTAAATCAATCTGGACCGCTCATGAGTTAGTTACTTATACATTCCATTTTTCTATAAATAAGCTCAGCTCATTCCTTCATTATTTCTTTAATTAATTCACTAAAACTTTAGAGAGAAAACTATAGAGAGAAGAAGAAAAGTGTTCTGCTACTTCACTACTTCTATATCCAAAGACTCTTCTTTCTAAGGTAGGGATACTATTTGTTGTACTAAATGAGGGTATTATTTTTTTTGTTTCATGAAGAGAACTTCGCTTTTTCCATTCTTTATTATTTTGTTGGAATAACTTTGTATACTGGCTGGGTACCTATACTTGGTGAAATTCTTCATTATTCCATTTTTATTATTCTCATTGGAATATCCTGTCATGCGGCTTTTGTGCCGACCGGTTCCGCCTTTTACTATTCTCACCGAATATCCTCATCATGCGTTTACTACTTATATTACATGGTTCCGCTCTTTATTATTCTCTTTGGAATATCATGTCATGCGTTTACACAGGACCGGTTTCAGTATTTATTATTCTATTAGGAATAACTCATGCATGCGGTCTCTATTGCATGTATTAGGGTGAGCATGGTGCGGTTTGTTTAAACCGCACTTTTTGAAACCATTTAGGTGCGGTTTGATAAATCTAAAACCGCATACGTAAACCGCTGTGATTGAAGTGCGGTCAGCTTTTAAAAGTGTCGGTCTATGATTTCATTTGGTGCGGTTTGGCCCAAAACCAATTGAAACAACAATTGATATAAAATAAGCTCTGTTTTTTGAATTGATATAAGTTTATTAATGTAGACAAATAGAATAATGAAAACTATAAACTATCTAAAATGTAATTTTTTCTCTAACAACTTCTTCATTACATGGGAACTGTGGAATATTTTCTAAATCAAAATACAAAATGAGCAATTAACCTCTCGTACATGTCTTTTAATTTCTTGAATGCAGGAGTAGGTGGGGACTTTTCTCGATCTTATCAAGACTTATATGAATGCCAAAAAGTTATGTTCCATGTTCCATCCATAATGTTTGCACACCCATACATACATAAATAAAATAGGGGGGAAATGCCATCAATGAGAGGAAAACAAGTACGTACAATAAATAAATAAAAAACTAGTATAGTAATTTTGAGTTGATTTCATTGCACAATGCCCACCATCATCATTAAGAAGTGCATACTGTTATGTAAAATTAAACCACAAAGTACTACTACGGTTGGACGAGAGATACTAATTAAGCTACACAAGATAGTGCCAAACTCACTTCTCCTAAATTCAGCAGCATGCGCGGTGAATGGTGAATACACACATACACACATATGGTTCGGTTTCAGTTTTATGGTTGCGGTTTTGGCTAGTAACCAAACCGGAACCATAAATTTGGTTATTCAACCAACCTAAAACCGCAACATACGCCGGAACCGTTGGTGCGGTTTTAATTGGTGCGATTTGTGCGGTTTTTGGTGCGATTTCGGTTCTAATTTGGTTACTTGCTCAGTCCTAGCATGCATGGTGAATCCTTCTGTTATTCCATTCTTTATTATTCTGTTGGAATAACCTGTCTATGTGGATTACCATATGCATGATGAACGATCCTTTGTATTTCATTCCTTGTTAAATTGTGGAAATGATCTGTTTACGTGGATTATGATGAAAGTCATAATAAAAGCATTGGACTAATGAAAATCATGGGTATATGTGGTATTAGTAAGTGTTATGATGAGTTATGTTGGTTATTATGTGAAAACATGAAAGTTTCTTAGAAATCACAAAGGGTTGAAAAATCAGATTTTGGTGAAAATGAAACATGAAATTCAATTGACCATATCTCCTATTATATTTCGAATTTTTGAGTGTGGTCAAGTTCTAGAGTTAGGTCCATGAGTTTTGTAACTTATCCAAGTGGAATCACTTTGGAAAAGGTGTTGTAGATTTTTTGTGTGGACCGATTTTAGCAAAGTACGAAAAATCGTAAAATATGAAAAAAATTCGCCAAGATTTTAAAAATTTCATTTGACCACTTAATTTGTGAGAAAAATTCTGGCCTTTTGGGACATGAAAGTATATGGTATAAAGTACCTCCTGTCCAAAAATGAGTTCATTCCGACTTAAAATGAGCAAGTTATGACCATTTCAATATTTAGGTTTTTTCGACGAAAAACGCTATAACCGAAGTTCTATAACTCCGATGACCATGAAATTTAAACTGGAAGCTCACGTTAACATGTGTAAGATCCTGTCAAGATTTGGGAATTTTTGGAGTTAACCGTGAGGTAGCTAATTTCTTAAGGAATTAATTAGAAATTAATTTTTGAAAAATAGTAAATGAATTTTAAAAATGTCAAGAAAAATATATGTTCAATATAGGACTATATTATGCTAAATCCCAGAAAAGAATAAGTTTTGGGACTGATTTGGTATTTTTCATGAAAATAGTTTAGCTACGAACATATGAGTTAAATATGTTATGTGGAGTTGAAGAATTGGTAAATAGGATTTTATGGCTTGAAAATCCTATATAAAGGTATATCTGATTTTGATGAGTAATTTGATTATTGGTGATGAAATCTTATGAGTATGATATTTTGAATGATTAAATGCATTATTTGGAAAAGTGTAAACAATTAAATGTAATTGTTTATAAGTTTAAGAAGTGATTAAAATATTGTTATAGTATTAATAGTATTAGATTATGATTTTATTAAGTGATTGATAATGTCTGGATAAATTTAAAGTCTTTAATATTTATCCTTGATTTAGTTTGATTAATGCTTATAATATTGTCATCATCCTCATATTTATATTATGTTGAAAGTCATATGTGGCCTGTAGTACATAGATGGACTTGGTATGATTATGACCAGGGATTATTCAGTATAATCATGACCGTAATGTTGCAAATGATGTGAAAAAAGTCCTCATTAGCCCGTAGTGCATTGATGGACAATTTTTGGTATGATTATGGCTATAGATTCTCTTCGACCAAGGGTGCAAAGATGAATTGTTTTATAGCATGATCAGGACCGTTGATAAAAACACGATTATCTTTGGCCCGTAGTGCATGGATAATTCGTGGTCGTGATACTAAAGAATATCCTTGGCCTGTAGTGCAGGGATGATTTGATGATGTGGATTATTTATTGAGCTGAGTCTCATCAATGAAATATTAATTCATGGATGTGATAATAATGAATATCATTGGCCGTAGTGCAAAGATGATTTAATGATTACGAGCATGAATTGTGATTTGGTATAACCATGATTTTTGATGTTCCAGGTGAAGATATGTGATGAAAATTATCTTCGTCCTGGGTGCGAAAAGGAATTCAGAATCATAATTATGATTATGAGTTATTCATAAGATTGTGGACATGAATTGTTGATTGATGTTACAGGGATAAAACATTATTGGTGGACTTTTAACATGGAGAAGATAATAGACCTGATGGTCTATTTGACTATTCTAATGGATTGCTCGTTCTGCTGCAACTATGGTTGAAAAGTTTTATCATCTACCATATGTTCTAAATCTCTGATTTATTATTGATGAAAGCTATTGATAATTTAATTATCTTTAGTCATGATATTCTTTACTAGGCTAGTTGTGCTCACCCTTTCTACTTCACAATTCCTTTCAGGTAATAAGAGTGTTCTTGTAGAGAGTGTTCTTTGTCGAAAGCGGGGATAACGGGGAATAATGCGAGGGTCTCTAGTCATGGAGGTTCTCCCTAAACAAGATAGAAAAATGTGTTGATTCTATACAACATTTAGTAGTTATATTTGGTGAATCAAATAGGGTGAGGTGAACCCAACTTTGGAAGGGTGTTTTGCCACTATCATACAAGATGTCTAATGACATACAACCTCGTGTTATCATAAGACAGAGTTGTGCGCATGCACTTGCTAAGTATATCTACGGGCACTACCTATATGATCTTGGAGTTTATTTGAAATATAAAATTCACTTGGAGACAGTGGAGATAGTTATATGTTAAGATAAGACTCACCAAAGGGGCAAATAACTCTTGGAAAGCTGAAGGGACAAATAACTCTTGGAAAACTGAAGGGACAAATAACTCTTGAAAAACTGAAGGGACAAGTTACTATTAAAACTTTAAATCAACGATCCATATTGATTTACTATTATAATTTCAACCAACGGTCTGAAAAATTAGCACATCTCCTCATGGAATAATATTGTACCCAAAAATTATTGGACCCAAAAAAATATATTTTACTGGTGAATAGTACCCCGTGAATAGTAACTCGTGAATAGTAACTCGTGAATAGTAACTCGTGAATAGTAACTCATGAATAGTAACTCATGAATAGTACTCTGACACGAAAAGTGCTCCGAATACCCGATTGAACAATATACCCTCCAGACATCAAATATTATCGAAATAAATATCGATTTCCACTAACACTAATAATCCCAACACAATAGAACTATCAATTTCATCTTTAATCAACACAAATGTATTCATCATTAATATTATAATTCACAATATTTAACAACCAGGTCGTTCCCAGGAAAGAGGGGGCTTTCCGATAAGGATTTCTCCTTATTGCGCGCGCAATTAGGTGACCAAACCTCTCATTGACAAAACTTTTAGACATTGTCAATATTTCAAATAATAATATGAATAACGTTGACGTCTCAAATATTGATTTAATAATATAACATATTATACAGATGATACTGTGACAATAATTGAATCAATAATATGAGAGATATGATCTGAACAATTCTTTGTAGCAATAATTGAGTATAAGCGAGTGACTTATCACGTAAACATCAATAATCAATACTGGTGTGCTACTATGCAACCATGCGTATTCTTCAGACTTTTACTTAGGAGTAGTTCAACAGCTTTAACGGTAACACTTTCATCGCCGTTATTTTCATAAAAATATTTTTATCGTTTTCTCAATCCGACAATAATTTCATTGTGAGGTCCACCAATGATTGTACCTTCGTACGGATATTCCTCGACAAAAAGAATATTCCCCGACCAATCGAATATTATACAACAACTTGCATACTTTGCAAAATTTATAAATATTACCCACAACTATAACATTATATCAAACTCACACCATAATATTTAAAAAAATATTTCGAGAAATTTAAATCTTTATTCATAAAATTTGGGGTCTCATAATCTCCCTTCCTTATGAAATTTCACCCTCGAAATTTGCGTACGTACCTGATATGCCGAAGAGATGAGGTTACCTTGACTTCATTTCAGATTCTAACTCTTGAGGTATAACCTTTAAGTGTTGAATACGATCCTTCTTATCTAAGATTTTAACACGTAGCTCCTCATACGTTAAATCTTCTACTATCTCGTCTAGTTTTAATTCAATAATGTGGTTTGGGTCGTCCAAATATTTACGTAACATCGATACGTGAAAAACGTTATGAACACGCGACATACTTGGCGGTAAAACGAGTCTATAGGCCACAGTTATTACTCGATCGAGGATTTCAAATGGGCCAATTAAATCGAGGGTTGAGATTTCCTCTCTTCATCGATTCTTGCTTCTAGAATAACGCCCTTTTGAACCTTCTTCTTCACATTATTCAGCTATGAGTATGTAGCTTGAGCAGCTTTAACTTGATCGATTAAAGTCGATTCTAATCGTATATTCGTTATCTTCACGTGGGTCCCTATAGTCTTTAACTTTATATTCATAATTTGTAAGTTATACGAAATGGGTCTTTGTGTTAACAACATCACACTCATAAACTGTAAGACCCCATCTTTTATAAATAAAGATGAATTTTTCTATAAATATTATTTTTGAATATTATGGAATAAATTTGATATAATGTTATAGTTGTGGGTAATATTTATAAATTTTGCAAAGTATGCAAGTTGTTATAAAATATTCGTTTGGTCTGGGAATATTCTTTTGTTAGGGAATATTCGTACAATAGCTCAATCATTGGTGGACCCCATACATTATTGTCGGATTGAAAAAACGACAAAAATATTTTATAAAAATAACTACGAGGTGTTACCGTTAAAACTATTGAACTACCTTTGTGGTAAAGTAAATGAATATGTCTGGCGTGGTTTAATAAGTAGCAGCACTAGGTATTGATTATCGATGCTTACGTGAGAAGTCACTCATTTATGCTCAATTATTACTACAAAGAATTGTTTGCATCATATCTCTTATATTATTGATTCAATTATTGTCACAATGATCATCTCAGATATATATATGTTATAGTATTAAATCAATAATTGAGACGACAAGTTATAAATGATTAATAATTGTTGAAAGATTAAATATGTGTTGATGGAAAAAAAAATGATTTGTGGTAAGTTTGATTATTTTATGGGGGCTCATATGTCATCATCTAAGAGTCTCTTCATTAATAAGTAATTACCTTCGTCAATAAGTAATTACCCTTGTGAATAGTATTTACCTTCATCGATAGTATTTACCTTCGTTAATAGTAATTACCTTTACCGGACGTCGAACCACTTGTCGTTTCACATTACAAAGGCGTCAAACCAATCAATGAAGCCACTTGCCTTTTCACACTGGCGGGTGCTAAGCTAGAAATCTTCAATAAATAGAGGCCTAGGGCTTCATTATTTTCACAAATTCATTCAAGCTATAGAGAGAAAGTATAGAGAATAAGAGAGAAGAAGAAGAGTATTTTGTTACTACACCGCCAACTGCGATATTCAATCTTCTACCAAATGTAAGGGGTGTTATTCTTTCCTATTCATGAAGAGAACTGTTGTTATTCCATTGCTTATTATTACATTGGAATAACTTTTGTATACGCTTTACCTTCTATACTTGGTGACATTCTTCTATTATTACGCTGGAACATCCTGTGCATGTGTTTTTTTACAACACTGGTTCCGCTCTTTATTATTATTTTGTTGGAACATCCTGTACAGATGTGTTTTACACCCGACTGGTTCCGCCTTTATTATTCTCATTGGAATATCCTATCTGTGTGTTTACACCGGATCTGGTTCCATCTTTATTATTACATTTGGAACATCCAGCCGGTGTGTGAATTTCACGACCTCGGTTCCGTTATTTATTATTCTTGGAATAACCTTTCTGCATGTGATCCTATCGCATGCATGGTGATTTCTTTTGTTATTCCATCCTTTATTATACCCAATTGGTTAAAACTTTGACTTCTATACTCCATGAAATTAGTAGAATATCCTTGATATTTGCGTTTCATCCATATCTTTTCATGGAAATATTCTTCCGATCATTCTTGAATTTTACTAATTTGGGCGTTAATAATTCCCGGATAAAATAATTCTTGAACTTGTTTTATTGAATTCTTATATCATTGTCATCATCCTCATGTTTATATTTTTTTAAAGTCATCTGTGGCACAGAAGTGCATAGATGGACTTGGTATGATTATGATTAGAGACTATTCGGTGTAATCACGTGGCCGTAATGTTACAAATGATGTGGTAAAATCCTCGGTGGTAGTAGTGCATTGATGGGCCGATTGTTGGCATGATCATGACCATTAATGAACACACAAATATTCTTGGCACGTGATGCATGAATAATAATGGTGGTCGTGATACTTAAAGAATATCCTTGGCCGTAGTAGTGCGGGGTGATTCGATGATGTGGAATATTTATTAAAGTGAGTCTCAAATTATATAGCGATGATGAAAACCTTTTAAAACCAAAAAGATAGTAGACTTTATTTTCTACTTGACTCTTTTAATGGATTGCATATTCCGCTTGCAGCTTAAACCGGTTGTCTATTGTATTTTATCGGTTTAACATTATTGAAGACTATTGATAATTTATTCTCGCATTATCTTAGTCATAATATTTCTTCTTGGGCTAGTTGAGCTCACCCTTTTCATTCGTTCTCTTGAGAAAATGATAATATAAATTTGGACGAGTCGGGAAGCGAGTGATGGTCCCTCAAGATAGCATTAGTAGTCCTCACTATTACGTAAAATAGTGTGATAATAATCTATAATGAGGACTTTTTGTTTGAGTTTGTATAATATCTAGTAGATTTATATTTGTATTTAAACTCACGATTTATATCGTATTGTACTTACAGCTTATGTTAATAAGTTGTATTTAAATTACGTACCATGTAAGTTATCGACCCAAGATGGGTGATGTATACCTAATTTTGGGGGCGTCACATAAACGCATACGATCTTCTACTCAACGCGTTAGCTACCACGTTCATTTTTCCCACGACGATATTGAATGGTACGATCGTAATCTTCAACAGCTCGAGCCAACGTCTTTGGCACATTATACGATCGTTTTAGGTGAAGAAAAAATTTGAGGGTTTTAGAAATGGGTTTTGTACTGGGGTCAATACAAAATTCGATTTCACGCTCTAGGGTAGGCTGAGAAGTATTCAAGAATACGTCAGGAAATTTATTAACAATAGAAATATCATTCAAAACTGTGACTCTCATCCAAGACTTGGATAACACATGTAATGAAGGTTTTTTCCTAACGGAGTTTCAACCGATAAGTCAAAGTCTAACTTCTCTAGAGTCAAATTTAAACGTTGAGCGCAAGCATGAGAGATAAAAGAATAGGTAGAACCGGTATCAAATAAGGTATAGACTTTGCAAGAATTTATAATTAACTAACGTGATAACCCGTTCGATTCCTCGTCACGGCGCTCTCCCTTAAACTACCGAACTTGACTTGTTGGGGATGGGTCTTGGTGTCATCATTACCACCGGAATTGACTTTACGTATAGCGCATATTCCACCCTCAACTGTTTCGTCGTATTCCTGCTCCATGATCTGAATCATTAACTTTCGATCCATATAAAATTAGGGTTGACCGCAATGTATAGGGTAATTCAAAACTTCGATCTTTGGGTTCTCCCAATTCTTTGTCCGAAAGAAATAAATACATATCAACTATTTTAGCTTTCTTAGATCGGACTTCTCTTTCCACAATATCAATGCGTCGTGTGGCTTTTACCCATGCATCTTTCATTCTCACTCGTTCAGTTGTTTCTTCTTTCAGCTGCTCCTTGACATTTTAATTCTCATATTCCAGCTTTAATATCGTATACTTTGCCAAAGGGCGCTTCTGTTCAGCTATCTCACATCGGGTAATATAATTTTGAATTGTTACATTCCTTTGCTCCACGATCGCCTTGGTTTCTTGACTGCTTCTTCTAACTCATGAATGCGATTTTGCAATTCTATATTTTGATCAATAAGTTCTTTTAATAAATCCTCCTCGAGGTTCATCTTCTTCCTCACTCTCGGTTTGCTACCTTTGCATGACTAGCTTGAGTCTGAACTTTTAATTCCTCAATCACCACATGGATACCTCTAATCACATTATCTTGGTTGGTGATTAGAGGTGTCTCCACGGTCTCATGTGCTTCTTTGCTATTTTCAACATTCTCGGATGTCATTTTCAAATACTGCCACAAAACAAGGGTTAATTAACATATCACATATTATCCCTATACTCTGATCGACCAATTAAATACCAAATAAACTTAGGTAGGTCATATTAGCGAAGGAATTTCTCGTCTCTCCACTCCTAGTTCTAGTCTCACATCTCAGCCAAGGATCATATCCCTAAGCTTTGATACCAACTGTGACGCCCCCAAAACAGGTATACATCACCCATCTTGGGTCGCCAGATACATGGTACAGAATTCAAATACAAACTAATTATACAACAGTCTTGTAGAATACGACAAAACATAGGCTGTGAGTTTTAATACAAATTTTGTCATCTAGACAATATCCACACTCAATGGAGTCCTCATTATATTTATTATCACACTATTTCACAGAATAGTGAGGACTACTAATGCACCATCTAGAACCATTACTACGTTCCCGATGAGTCCCAAATACGTTCTCATTTCTGAAGAGAACAATGAAAGCAAAAAGGTGAGCTCAACTAGCCCAAAAAAAATATTATGACTAAGATAATGCATAATAAATTATCCTTAGCCTTGAACGATATAACAACCGATAGACTATAATATCTGACAAGTTTTAGATCAAAAGCTGCGTTGAATAAGCAATCCATTAGAAAAGTCAAGTAAAGTATAAAATCTACTATCTTCTATGATTTAAAAGTTTTTCATCAACTTTATCATTGAGACTTAGCTTAATAAATAAAATCGAATCATCCATGCTCCACGGCCCATTCATATTCATGTAATCATCAATCGGTCATGAATATAACTAGAATAATCCCACATCATTCGTCATAATCATACCAATAATCCTGTCATAATCACCAATGAACTACTTTCATATGAGGACTTTACCACATCATTTCATCACATTACGGAATAAATTTTAAGATTAATGATCTTGAACTCAATAATCCCACTTTGTGTAATCATACAAAGTCCATCTACGACGTGTTTAAAGATGACTTTCATCACAATATAAGTATGAGGATGATGACATGACATAATAATTGATAAAACAAGTTCAAGAATAAATTTTAAAGATTAATAAGTTAATTTATCTTGAACTCAATAACGCCCAAATTATCGACGCAATATGATACTACTTTGGAGTAAAATTCAAGAATGCTCGAAGAATATTTCCATGAAAAGATCTTTGGATGAAGCCTTGAAATATCGAGATATTCCACTATTTTCATGGATTATAGAAACCAAAAGCTTTAACTAATGAGTATAATAGAATATATGAAAAGCTGCAAATAGATTTTTGCCCGCCATGCGGTAATCCACGTAGACAGATCATTTCCATCATTCACCATGCGTGGTAATCCACATGTATACGTTATTCCAAATGTAATAATTTAATAAGGAATGAATCGAGGATCATTCACCACGTCGTATGCGTAATCCACATAAACGTATTATTCAACGAATAATAAAGAATGGAATATGAAGGATTCACCACGCGTCGATAGGCTGCAGACGAGTTATTCCCAATGAATAATAAATAATGGAATATAACCCATGATAATCCGCGTAATTCGTAAGCAAAAAATGTAGGCGAACGATATATTCCGGCGAAATAATAAAGAATCTAAATATTAGAAGAATTTCACCATGTATGCGGTACTTAGATAAATGCAGATTATTCAATTAATAATAAGAATGAAATAATGTAAATTCTCTTCATGAATACGAAAGAAATAATACCCCTTACGAGTACAATAAATAATATCCCCTACCTTAGAAGAAATTGGATATTAGAAAAGTGAAGTAGCAGAATACTTTTCTTCTTTCTCTCTATAGTTTCTCTATCCAGAGTTTCAGTGAATTCGTAAGAAATAATGAAGGAATGAGCTTCTATTTATAGAAGAACTGAAAGTGGCTCTTGGTCTTAACGAATGGTCAAAATGACTCTTGGTAATATTGAAGAGACAACTACTATTTTCGAAGGGGCAATTAACTCTTGAAACACCAAAGGGGCAAATAACTCTTGGAAAGCTGAAGGGACAAATAACTTTTGAAAAACTGAAGGGACAAATAACTCTTGAAAAACTGAAGGGACAAGTTACTATTAAAACTTTAAATCAACGATCCATATTGATTTACTATTATAATTTCAACCAACGATCTGAAAAATTAGCACATCTCCTCATAGAATAATATTGTACCCAAAAATGATTTGGACAGAAAAAATATATATTTTACGGGTGAATAGTACCCCGTGAATAGTAACTCGTGAATAGTAACTCATGAATAGTACTCCGACATGAAAAGTGTCCCGAATACCCGATTGAACAATATACCCTCCAGACATCAATTATTATCGAAATAAATATCGATTTCCACTAACACTAATAATCTCAACACAATGGAACTATCAATTTCATCTTTAATCAACATGAACTTATTCATCATTAATATTATAATTCACAATATTTAACAACCAGGTCATTCCTAGGAAAGATGGGGTTTTCCGATAAGAATTTCTCCTTATTGGCGCACAATTAGGTGACCAAACCTCTCCTTGACAGAACTTTTAGACATTGTCAATATTGCAAATAATAATATGAATAACTTTGTTGTCTCAATTATTGATTTAATAATATAACATATTATACTGTATGATCTCGTGATGATAATTGAATCAATAATACGAGAGATATGATCGGCTGAATTATCAGTAGCAATAATTGAGTATAACCGGTGACTTATCACGTAAATATCAATAACCAATACTGTGTATCTTCTTATGCAACCACGCCAGCACATTCTTTATTTTTTACTACCGAGTAGTTCAACAGTTTTAATTCAGTAACACTTTCATTTATTATTTTCATAAAAAATATTTTTGTCGTTTTCTCAATTCGACAATAATTACATTATGGGTCCACTTAATGATTGTCTTGAGTCGTATTTGGATATTCCCCGATAAAAAGAATATTCCCTACCAATCTAATATTATACAACAACTTGCATACTTTGCAAAATTTATAAATATTACCCACAACTATAACATTATATCAAATCCACACTATAATATTTAAAAAATATTTTGAGAAATTTAAATCTTTATTCATAAAATTTAGAATCTCACAAGTATTATTTGTTGTTTGTATGAGAAAATTAATATTTTAAGTAAAATTACATTAATGATACTTATAAACAAATAAATAATATTTACAATGCAATAAATTCAGTGCAAAATTATATCGCGTGAATTAAAAGTTATAATTCCTATTTAAAAAATAACAAAAATTGCTATGTTAAATAAACTATGTTACCTTTTTTATTGAGACCGTAAATTAATTCATTTTTTTTATGAATAGTATTTTCCTATTTAGATGTATTATCAATATAAATTTCACAAACCAAATGCAAAATAAGCTCATTAATATAAATGTAATTTATGTGCGACGCACATAATGTTATGAAAACAAACTATACACAAAAATATAATTAAAAGAAAATTAGGAACATAACTAATTCCAGTAAATGTTTTACATATTGTTATTAGTACACAATATATAAGTTATTATTAATGCACAATTATTTGTGTATAATTTGCATATAATATTACTTTGTATGTATTGAGTAGTTGTATGTACACTATAATTGTTTATATAAAAAAAGATAAGAAGTGAGATTTATTATTTGAGTAATGATATAGACACAAATTATTTTATAAATATTTTAAAAATTGTTGATGTGACATATTCCATTTCAATATATTGATCAACAAATAGTTTTAATATAATGTTCGGCCCTCCACAATACGATGAGGTGGAGTATATCACATCAATATTTTATAAAATATTTATAGAATCGATTGTATCTGTATCATTATTCTTATTATTTAGATTTTTACATATTTTTATTTGGGTCCTATTTTTATGCATAATTATTCATTTATGGTTTTTGTACATATAATTTTTTATGGTTTATAAATTTAGATATATTTCCAAAAGATCAAAACCAAACAAAAGTACAGTTGATGCCAGCTGTATCGTAGAAGGCGGTCTAGTCTCGGTTGACCGTCAAGCACCAGATAAAAACTAACCTTATACTCTCTCTCCGGTTGCTGCTGCTGAGAGAGTGCGAGAGGGGCTTTTCTGAGGTTTCCGTTTCACCTCTTTCTTCCATATAAATACCCTGCTCACACACACAACACACACATATATATATTGAAATACAAGAATTTTAGAGAGAGAAAGTGTTCGGTGCAGATTTATAGAGAGAGAAAGAGCGATGGAGGAAGGCAAAGGAGAGGAGGCGGAAGTGATGGGGTCGAGCTTAACAATGGAGAAAGTAGCTGCAGCCAAGCAATTCATAGAGAATCACTACAAAACTCAGATGAAGAATATTCAAGAGCGCAAAGAGAGGTATACATAGATTCTTACACACATTAATCAAACACTAAATTCACCGATTCCATTTTAATTTTTTTACCGGTCTATGAGATCTAGTGTTCAATTTGTTTTTTCTACTCTACTCGTGTTTGCTTGCTGAGAAAATGCTGAACTTTGTTACTTATTAATTGTTGTGCTACTTAATTCAGTTTAATATGGTGACTTTATGGAGAAATGGGAAAGATTGTTAACTTCACTCGAAATACCTAATTTAGTGGTTGTTATTATTACTATTTGTGTGTGTGATTTAGTAGTATTTGGTGAAGCAGTCAAATATGTACAGATTCGAAATGTTTAATCTAGCTTTTTGGAGTATATGTGGACAACTACATTATTGAATTAGATATTTAAGGGCTTAAACTTCAGTGTAACTGTATAAAGGAGGAGGATTAGGGTTTTGTGGTGCAAAAAGGGAAAGGATAGGTAATTTTTTTTTCAGGATCTGGTGGGGAAAGGGGCATGCCTCTTCAACAGAGATAAAACAAACTGAAGGGAAGAAATAACAAGGAAATGGTATTGGATTAAGAATATCGGAGATACCATTGTAGGAGAAAACAATATCTGTAAGATGTATTTTTATGATGATCTTGGAGGTGGTAAAGATTGTAAATGAAGAAGGTAGATTGTAAAGTTAATATTACTCTTAATCTTAAGGGGAGCTCACTACCTAGTGTGAATGATGTGTGGTCTAATTGGAGGACATTAAGTTTAATTTTTTGGGAAAATCCTAGAGTCTGAGAGCTTTTCGCTTTTGTCTTCTAATCAACTGATTGCTAATGTCTCAATCATGTTATGGTATCAATAGCAATGTTTTTAAGTGCTGGTAGAATATATCAAATGAAATGAAACAAACAAATAAATTACCGAAATAGTGAAACTGCTTATATAGAGAGATTAAGAGAGTAATTACCGGAGGAGGTCTTAGCGAGAGAGAGAGAGATGGAAGGAGAGAAGGTGTTGGGTTCGAGGTTGACAGTGGCAAAAGTAGCTGCAGCTGAGCAATTCATAGAGAATCATTACAAAACTAACATGAAGAACATTCAAGAACACAGAGAAAGGTATATATATATTTGAGTTGAAAGCAAACACCAGATGTCATGTTATGATTAATGAGCCAAACTATTTGGAAATGGAACAAATGATGTTTCTGGTGTAACATAACCATGTGCAGGAATTTAACCTTAAGTTGTTGGGTAGCTGGTCTATAACCTTAAAATATCACTCTTTAGTCTTCTACTTTATGATGCATTATGCCTTTGTCGTGTTATGGTATATTGGTTCAAACGATAGTCAAAATGAAGGCAAAATCAAACCAAAACAATGAAATGATACATATAAATTATAAAATAAGTTGGGTTCTGTAAATAAACAATTATATATTTATAGAGAAAGAGGGAAAGTTGTGAAGGAAAAGAAAACAGAAAACGAAGTTCTGGGATTGAGGTGGATAACGAAGTAAACCATTCATAGAGAATCACTACAAAACTCGGATGAAATTAATTCAAGAGGGCCAAGTGAGGTTCTGTTTGATTACCTCTTAATCCTCTTAATGGCTCTTAATGGATTTGCCTCTGATTCGGTCAGAGGCAAATCTTGTTTGGTAAATTTTTTTTTGCCTCTTAATCGGTTAGACACAAAAATAAATCTATAGCATCCAGAGGCTGTCTGAGTGAGAATTTTTTTTTTTGGGGACAATAATAACCTCTTCTGTCTTTTATCCCCAATCCAAGCCTCTTCTCCTAAGATAATATTATTGCTGCTGCTCTTCTCATTCGCTGAATCGCTGCTGCTCCTTCGTCTTCTTTCGTCGGTAATTTTCTCTCCCTTCCTCATCTATTGTTCGTTATTATCAATTCCCACCACGAACCTTTCTCGGCCTTCCGCTTCATTTTCGTTCCATTTCTTCTTCTCTCTCAATTACCAAACTCCCAAATTCTACTGAACTACCAAATTCCTCTAAAATCGAAGCCATCAACTGAAAATTTGAGAAGAATGGAACAAGGTGCAATTTTAAAGAGGGAGTAAACTCGATCAATTACAAAATTGAAATAAGGATTCAGTTATTACATCAATCAAAAAGGTAACCCATGTATTTCCATTATGCTCATACAAAATTAAGTGAAAATAATTGTAAATGTTAATATAATTGTTATGATTGGTTGTGGATTGGTATGGATGAAGTGTTATACAGGTTATTAGGAGTAATAAAGGATAAACTTTTTGGTTAAAACCATACCTTAATGTCTATGAAATTCTGGAAATTTAGCCTTGCATGTATGATGTTTGATAAAATACCTCTCTTTTAAGAGGTTTAATGCTTAAAAAGTGAGAATTAAACAAATTTTGGAATTAGCTAACCTTTATATATGTATAATGATGTAAACCAAGCTGATTGAGTGAATCAAAGTGATTTAAAAGCAACTTGGTGAATTTTGAATCAAATCGAGTTTAACTAGAGAACTGAGAGAACATGTTGAATCAATTGTTAATAACATCAAATGCTAATGAAACAATCCTCTCTGACAGATAGTTCAGTTTCTGCACCGAAAACAATTACAAACTGATTATAGTACACAAGGAAAAAATATATTAAGTAATCTGGACAAACAGTATGGTAGAAGGCTAAACTTGAGTACAACTTAGAAAACACGGGTTAAGGGATAATAAAGGATGACATCAAAACAACATCAAAGTCAGAACTACAATCAGAAATATGAAGTGAAAGTGCTTAAATTTTCTTAAGTATTGTATGTGGCTTATGAAATTCTTGTGCACAACAAGCATAGTAGGTACTCCCTCCGTTCTAAATTATAAGATCACTTGCCTTTAGGTAGTATATAACAGCACATGCCAAACTAATAAACAACATCAGCAATCATACACACTGATGTTTGTGCTGTGCTTGACTATATTCGAAACACACCTTATAATGTCTGGCATCAGTCTGTGATTGAAGAAATGACAAAATTAATGGTAATTAAACAAAAAAGTTTGATATATGCATACATATGTGTGTGTAACTAAAAGACATGTTTGGTTGCATACTTATTAGAAAACTTCCGATGCCGCGTGACTAGAGCACAAAAAATGAGTAGACTTCTCTTCCCAGTTTTCAGCCTCAACAAGTACCCATCTGCCAAAGTTTCCCCGCCATCAAAGCTCAAAGAACTCAAAATCCCAATAAGATCCTTACAAAATGAAGGAAGCAAAGGAGCCACAGCAGATGGCATATGTGATCTCACCTACAAAACTGGCGTCAGTAAATATTCCAAGTAGCAAACACTAGAAAAGGCAGAAGAAATGCAAGTGAAAGTTAATAAATCACAGTTTCACATGGAAGTTCATCAAAATGATGCAAAAACATGTAATAAAAGAATGCAGAATCATCAATTTATGATTTTTTTGTTACTATGTTTCAATGTTTGAAGTTAATTTAATTTGTACGTTTTCATTTTTATTTTATCATATTGTGCTCAAAATATTATAAATATGTATTTAAAATATTATTTAGACCTTTCTGATTATCAAACAGGTTTTGTTTAAACTGTTCAGATGGTTAAAATGGTAAAATACTTTTATTCAGACATTTTGGAAAAATTAATTACCAAACGACATTTTTTCATTCAGACACAATTCTGGACAGAGACTCTAAATTATTCAGATGTCTAAACTGTTCAGATCTTAATAATCAGTTTTATCAAACACCACCTGAGAGATATTTATCTGAAGCAAACACCAAATCAACTCATTTTACTTTTATCAAAGTTTAAAGTTATTTAACAAAAAAAAAAGTTTAAAGTTGTGGGATCTAGTATTATCATTAACTTTCCACTTCACTGGTGTTTGGCTGCTGAGAACACTCTTATTTAGAAATAGTTTAAAATTCTTCAACTTAATTTAATCAAGTTAGTATTTATTTTGAAATAATTATGAAAATGTTTATTTCTCCCCATGTTTATGTATTTATATCAAAATAATTTTATTCTAGAATCTAGATTCATGTAATTCCATAGTGGTTATTGCAATTGCTAAAATCATGTACTTTCATCCCAGGCGATGGATTTTAGAAAGAAGATTAGCTTCTTCAGATGTGCCTGTGGAGGAACAGATGAATATGATCAAGGATTTAGAGCGAAAGGAGACAGAGTTTATGCGACTCAAAAGGCACAAGATATGTGTCGATGATTTTGAGCTTCTGACCATCATTGGGAGAGGAGCCTTTGGTGAGGTTAGTATTGTGCATGACATACATGCAATGCACTATACACTTGATCTTTCACTAATATTGAGTTTGGTTTGTCCGTAAAATAGTAATAAATTTGTAATTAATGGTAAGTTCGTCATGTAGACAACATGCAAAAAGCAAGATGCAAGGGAATCTTCGGTTTCCCTGTGTCTAAGAAACAAATTATCACCCACTGATGGAATTGAAATACATAAATAACGTGTTTCCGGTAGCTTTTGAAAAGTCAAGCGTACTGTTTCCATGCCTGTACTTCTGAGGGGTATCTGATCATAAGAATGAATATGAGGAGAATCCAAAAGAAGTGAGAGAAAAGGAGGAGATTGATAAATTGCAGATAAAGTATGATGTAAATGAATTGCAGGAATATCATCAATCTGTCATGAAGTTATGTCAGATTGACAACTTTATAGCAAGCAAGCAAGCTTAAAGTAGAAAATTATATGTGTCTTATTCTCAAAATGCCATTGATACTTTATAATTGGTTTCCTATTGTCACATGCTTGTCAACTCAATATGACTTATTGTAGTTGCAAATAGGATGAAATCCATAGTTCTTGATATTCACCCTTTTCTTGTGTGACTAGATTGGATATTGGTTATGCACTACTTTTTACTCATCTTATTACTAATTGTTTGTTGAACTGCAGGTTCGACTATGTCGGGAGAAAAAATCTGGCAATATTTATGCCATGAAGAAGTTGAAAAAGTCTGAAATGGTGATGAGGGGACAGGTGAGCTGAAATATTAAACTACCAAGTCTGTTGTGAGGAGTCACTTGATAATTGTACAATATTTTCATCACCTACCTTTATTGTGTGGAAATTGTCTGTGGTGTGTGTTGTGGTATCATACAGGCTACCAGTGGGACCAGAAAGGACCTTTCATGACATCCATACCATAGGGATACTATATGATAGTGTGTTTATTATACCTAGAGAGTCCTGCCACAATTCTCTTAAAAGAGGCGGAGTGCTTATGTTTAAAGCAATGGTAACACCACTTTCTGTGGTACAAGTACGGTAAGGGTGGTTTTTTTAGGTTGTTTAGTTGTAGACCTGGCAATTGGGTACCTTTGAGTAATTACATGGTGGGTATGAATCATACTTTTTTGGGTACCATAACATGTTCACCATACATTCAGTTTGTCAATTCATGTATCTGCAACGCAAGCATTTGGTCACCAAGGCAACAATTGGTTACCCTATCTTTTAAATCACAAAGTGAATCTTTTCTTTATAGGTAGAACATGTAAGAGCTGAGAGGAACTTGCTGGCAGAAGTGGCTAGTCACTACATAGTAAAACTATATTACTCATTCCAAGATGAAGAGTACTTGTATCTAATTATGGAATACCTGCCTGGTGGTGACATGATGACTCTGCTGATGAGAGAAGACACACTAACTGAAGGCGTGGCTAAGTTTTACATAGCTCAAAGTGTCCTGGCCATAGAGTCCATCCACAAACATAATTACATTCACAGGTTTGTATGCAGCTCTGACAACATTTTAATATTTAGAGCATCACAAGTTCAAATAATCTGGTGATATAGGCAATGTAGTGTGTCAGAAATTGAACTTTCTGATTTTCTTTTTGTTATCTTCCAGGGATATTAAACCTGACAACCTTCTTCTTGACAAGAATGGTCACATGAAGCTCTCAGATTTTGGTCTTTGTAAGCCTCTTGATTGTAGAACTTTATCTACACTGAATGAAAATGAACCCATGGATGATGAGAACTTAAGGGAGCCAATGGATATTGATGTCTGTTTCCCTGATACGAGTAAAGGAAGTAGATGGAAAAGCCCCCTAGAACAGCTTCAGCATTGGCAGATGAACAGGAGGACGTTGGTATGTAGTTATATTAGAAACACAAAATAGAACTGCCCTTTATTTCAAGTTAACTAGGTTTTATTTTACTCAATATACTAGGATCACAGCTGCACACATTAATGCTTTATGAAGTCTATAAAGTAATTGACTGAATATTCTGAAAGAGAGAGAACTGATTTAGTAAAAAAACAGGAGTGAATATCTAACAAGAATTGTCATCACGCTGTCAGCCTATCCAGTAATATTTAGGCTGTATTGAGATTTGAGACTTTGTATTCTTACTGTTATTTAGATTGTGGACTATTCTAAAATAATGTATGATTTTTGCACTTGTGTGTATATACCAGTGCCAAATTTGTTGTACCTTACTCCCTCTGTCCCAATTTAGATGTCAGAGTTTAGGCAAAAGCTTTCGATTTTAGTCCAGTTTTATCCTCTTTAATTTGTAAACAGAAGATGGTGGGTCCTTGAACCTTTTGTTTCACTACTGAGAGGGCAAAATGAGTTCCACATGATTGTTTGAAGACACTAAGAATATATACATAGAAGTTCCAAAATCTTGGATCATCTTATTAGACACTAAGTTTCATGCAAAAACTTGGATCGTTTAAAAATTGATTAATTCCAAAATCTTGTTTCCAAAATTTCATGTATTCTCAACTTTGAGAAGGTAATGAAACAACACGGTCAAATCCCGAGTCCGGAACAAATATTGGGTCAATCCTAAGTCCGAATCGAATCAAATCCATCCAAACAATGCCTTAAACTATTAACCCAATAGTATCCTCTTGGATCATCTCCTTATATAAATTTTACCCATATCTTTCGATAATGGGACTGGGGTGTTGCAAACTCCCCCACTTAAATTTCTGACGTCCCCATCAGAACCGATCACACTTGGTCCACAAACATTTGTGGGCTCTAATGAAACAACCCGAATCAAATCTCAAGTTCGGAATAAATCTCAGGTCAAATCCCAAGTCCAAATCGAATCAAATCCATCTAATTAAGGCCTTAAACCAGTAGCCTAATAGTATCTTCTTGAGTCATCCTAACCCTCCACAAGGTTACCCAAAAGGTCATGACTGAATGTACTATTGTTAATAATTTAATTCTTTATATATAGACACAATTTTTCCATATTTTTCGATGTGTAATTGGGGTGTTACAAACTCCCCCACTTAAATATCTGACGTCCCTGTCAGAACTGATCACACAGTCTATATATCTTTGCTATCTCTTTAGCTATTGTGGGATAATATCGGTTGTCTTCGTGTCCCCACCTCCAAAACCCGATCGGATGACCTGACCTGAACTTTCGAGAGTCGGCTCTGACACCATATGAAACTACCCGAGTGAAATCCCGAGTCCGGAACAAATCTTGAGTCAAATCCCAATTCTGAATCGAATCAAATCCATCCAAACAATGCCTTAAACTGCTAACCCAATAATATCTTCTTGAGTCATCTTAGCCCACCACAAACTCACCCAAAAGGTCATGACTGAAGGTACTATTGTTAGTAACTTAATTCCTTGTATACAAATAAATTTTACCTGTATCTTTCGATGTGGGACTGGGGTGTTACAATATATATGTTTTTTTAAAGAAGCACAAAACAAGCCCTAAAAATCTCAATGGGGTGTTACAATATATATGTTTTTTTAAAGCAGCACAAAACAAGCCCTAAAAATCTCAAAAGGCTTGTCGGCCGTGACGAATTTTAATTTGAATGTCTTTATATTAAACAATTTTGCTGTTCATGTGCGCTTGATAAGTAATTGTGATGACTTTCCAATCTCTCGGCGCTTGACATTAATGACATTTTCTTTGTGTTACTTTCTTTTGTATTGGAAGGCATTTTCAACAGTTGGCACACCAGACTACATTGCTCCTGAAGTATTACTGAAGAAAGGATATGGCATCGAGTGTGATTGGTAAGTCTGATATTTTTCATTAATTCTATTATATTCTTTCTTACAATTGAAATAGAACTTTATACTAATACTCCTAGTAATTTAAATTCTAAGAATATATTATAGAGTGATACTGATGTTTCAAATGAGTTCCCAAATTTAGGGTTCAAATGGTTGCGTTAGTTGCTCAACATCTACATTTAGTTACATAAAGCCCACCATAATGTTAAACAACCAATGTAATCATGACATGTTTCTTTGAGACCCAAAATTTGAAAACTCATTTGGAACCCCTATTATTACTTTTTTGTCCTTTTTTATTTTATTGTCTTATGCTTTTCTTGGATCTAGTTTTACTTGTTTGTGTACTGTTGTCAAGGTAATCTTTGACTTGGGAATACTACCAGTTATTAAAAATATAATTATGTCAAATCTAGATAAACAAACTATTTTGGGGTGATTATTCTACTTTATGGAATGCCTCCCATAAACAGCGTGTTAAGTTCTTCTTTGGCTATTCCAGATAAAAAACTATTGGTTTATACTCTTAGAAGCCCTTGTTAGGAATGTGTCTAAGAAATAGGAGTTAGGTTTGGTCTGATTGCAGATTGACCATATGCAGAATGATCTTGAACCATTGTTGCAGTCTTTCTACTTGCTAGTGTTGGCGGTGATGAAAGAAAAATTAGAGAAGATAAGATTAGAAAGTGAAAATGGAAGCAACATGTGAAGCTCGGAGCAAGTTGAAAAGAAAGGGGACAATGAGCAAAAGGAAAGAAAGAGTAACAAGTTAATGTAGTCAGTAGGCACTCCTACTGTTTGTAGGGTTGGTCTTAAGACATAAATTACATAATAGTACTTTTCATGTTTCCTAATGCCTTCAACCATTGTGGATACTAATGGTTTTTTAAGTGGGTTGCAAGCTTTGCTTATTCTAAAGTAATTCAAGGGAAAAGGTTGCAACTTGCAAAGCTTGCTTCCATAGAGAAGTTTTGGACTGAACATGGTTTATGGTAATTTAATTTCTGCTGGTCTTGCAGAACCTATGTGTGGCAAAGTTTCAAAAGGTATATGATCTCGAGTGTTGGGTAGTCTTATTTGTGTGATATGAATTGGAGAGGTTTGCTTACTGACTAGAAAAAGATTTCTTCTTTCTTGGAGTTGGAGGTCATATCACTCTAATTCAGCCTCGTCTTTCTAGTAATAATTTCTATTTTCTCTTCTTTTTTAGGATTGTAGTGGGTGTGACTGAGAGGTTAGAGACGTTAATGAGATTGTGGTGAGAATAAGATGATATGTGAATGAATCTCTATTTGGTGATATGTGGCTGAATGTTTCGAAATTTGGTGTATAAAAACCACTCTCACGAGGATGCGAAATGGTTGTGAATTGTATCAATTTGAAATGAATTATTTACAGAAAAAGCTGATTGGGAGCAAATATGGCTTGCAGGGAAATGATTAGGATGCTGTAGTTGGTGCTAGTAGGCGTAGCTTTACTAGTCTTACTCGAATATCTTTATGTCTTAGGTTTCATCTCATCTGGCATGTGCTTTGATCAGTTCAATGACCGTAAATAAGTCAAGCTGAGTTGAGCTTTGGTTTACCGAGCTTGAGCTCGACTAAAAAGCTAAATGAGCTTGACTCTAAACTTTTAAACGAGCCTCATTATGCATTTCGAATTTGACTCGTTTATAAATGAGCCTAATCGAGCTTGAGTTGAGCCTAATCGTGCTCGAGTCGAGAAACCAAATTTAAATAATTATTAAATTAATTATTTTTACATTTTGTGAAATAAGGAGGTGAGGTATCCCGCATACAATTGGGTGTTATAACCTTCAAAACGATGATGGAGGCATATATATTATTAAAAAAAAGAGATCACTTTTATCTCGTTCCCTCTCTCTTCCTTCTCTATTTTCTCTCTATCATCTTTGAAATTTCCTCTCTTCCCTCTTCCCTCTTCCTTTTATTTTTAATCTGTTGGTGGTTCTTTTTATTTTTCGATCTGGTTTGGTGGAGTGGTGGAGGTGTAATTTTTTAAGCCATGATGGGTGCCCTATTTCCTCTTCTTCTTTCCTTTAATTTTTTTTTGATTTGGGTATGCATGGCGGTGGGTGGTGGGTGGTGGTGCTTAGTGGGTTTGTGTGTTGGTGGTAGATGGTGTTGATCTAGTGGATTTAATAGTGGTAGTTTGATTTGCTAGTGGCATTACTTTCGCGAGCTGGTGGATCTATATTTTTCGATGGTTGATTTGTATTTTCGGTGATGGATCTAGGTTTTTTGGTGGTGAATCTGTTGTTGTTGTTTTTTATGGTGCTTGTGGTCACTAGAGGTGGTGGTGACTGTACACAATTGTGCAACTATATTCTAGATTAAAACACAAAAAAAAAAGGAAAAAAAGGACACTAAAACGGTGAAGTTTAGCTATGTGGTGCTGCACGTAACAGCGTGCGATAATCCACACCGGCGACCCCTTACATTTTTACACATAATATGTAAAAATAATTATTTTAAGCGAGCTTGAGTCGAGGTTTGATGAGCCTTAGCCGAGTTCGAGCAAGCTTTGATGAGTCGGGCTCGAGTTGAACATAGTATAGTTCGAGCTTGGCTCGTGTAGTTAAACGAACACAATTTCTTGATCGAACTTGACTCAATAAATGAACTCAAGTCAAGTGGAGGCGAGCTTAAATGAGGCGAGTTGTAACACCTTATGAAATAGAAAGAGAGGTTATGCACAAAACATAACAAAACTACAAAACAAATAGAGAGCTCTACGACACAAAAAGAATATCTCTAATAACTGATAAATACCATAAGTCAAACTGGCTCAAACCACAATCTAAAATATTGAATACAACTCCAAATAAACCAATGTATCACAACCTAAACAAAATTTTTAAACTATTGGATAGAAGGGAGCTCTCATCACACTTGCCTTGATTACATGCCGGAAGGAAAAACACAGCATGAGCCAAATGACCAGTACAGATGTAGAGTACAAAAATAATGAATTGAAATAACTAACTCAGTTAAATGAATTGAACTGAAACGAACAAAATTAACACAATAAAATAAAAGGCTGAATAAAATAGTTGTGTTATTTCCTACCGAGCTCAGAACAAAACAAAAATATACCTTGTATGTAAGTCAAATAATGCTACACAAGCTAGTTACACACATTGGATTGCGAATCCAAATGTATGTAAAATCAGAAGTCGTGTTTGGCACAAACATCACCAATTCACAGAACAAAATATAACATATAACTAGAGTCGACCCATATGCCTTCCACAACAAAATTATCATATGGCCAACTCTCACCGGAGCACAAAACGGGTGGACTAATCACAAAGTCACCGAAGGTGTCATGGCTCTGTGCCAAGAGGATATTCTTGTGGTTATAGCTCAGGTATATCCTACGGTTTATTCTAACAAAAATACCATGTGACAACACATGCGACATAATATCAACACAAAAGGGTTCTAATACGTACATGTTAAATTGAAACGAATCATCAACACACGTCTCCAAAATATATTAACATGTACTTTTCTACAAAGATCGAAATAAATACTAAGCATGATACACTAAATCAAAGAGTACAAACACGAGTTCTAAGTATCAATGTCAAGACGAAACTATTTGAGAATGAACAATCATGTGAAACAATAACCAACTTCTAAACGAAAAGCAAAAACGAACAAAACAAAATTTAAAAGGATCATCGTTGAAGGAGTACGGAATCCGTACCTGAATTATGTAATGTAATACCCAAAAATCATAATCCCAATATAGTTCGTTAAACTCCTTCGGTCCGATCTAGTTTAAACAATTTAATAAATAATATAAGTATACAATTATATAAGTATTAATACGTAGAAGCTGTTCATCTTAAAAACTTTTCCATGTTCCTCGAATTACAAAATATTATACAATTTACAAGACTGATATAACAATTATACATAATCAGTACCTAAGCTTATAATTTTAGCAAGATATAAATGATGGTTATGTGAGTTTTATACATAAAAAATAGTTTAATTTAAAGAAATCATCAATTCCTTACGTTAGCACCTCTAAAACCAACCACAGAGTACTCCCTTTTCTTTCATTTGAGGCATTTAACAGATTCAAAACGAACGAGGGTATAGAAACAATATAGCAAGTTTTAACCGTTGGCAAATTGGCATATATTATGAGTCTATGCTTTCTTATTGGTGTAAAATATATAAACAATAAAAAAAAACAGGAACCTGATATGCCAAATTTCAGAAATTTAATTATCATCACCTTGTTTCATCAAATTTAGTTTTATCTGATAATTGGTTATCTCAATTCTAATATCAACTCGAAACAAATCATATGCCAGTTTATCTTCCTGTATCTCTCCAGATTCAATTTCGATTACTCCCTTGTTCTCTCAGTTGATGCTCTTGTTCCTTTGTTCTTGTTCCCACAATTTGTATTAGACGTAATGGGAAATAGTTAGGTATCTTATTAATCTCCTAATTATAATATGATTTAATATTATCCACATATAAATTAAACCTAATTAGTTTTAAGGCCCAGTTTAACAAATTAATTTATTAATACTTATTAGGCAACATAAATTTAATGACTAGTTTGACCCAAATAAAAGACAAGGTCCAAACATGTTTTAAAAAAAAATATAATTTTATTTATTATTATTATTACCGAGTATTACACGAGCTGAGCTTTGTTTGCGAACATCTCGGTTCATTTGTAGCTCGTATTCATTTTCTTGGAATATATTGAAATACGATAGGGTCATTTCTCTATTATCTTTCCACATCTTTCTTTCCCACCTCTTATCCTTCCATAATGCTCTTATCTCTATCTCTTTGCCATACTTATTGAATGATTAGTATGTTGTTTTAGCCTTTTGAAGAGTTTGCTCATATTATTGGTACACCTTACGCGAATATCTTAGAGAAAGCAGGCTTCTCCATTCCTTATGAAAAATGCTCCGCATACATAATACGGTTCTCTTGAAGATGGTAAAACATCTATATTTGAATTTGAGGTTTATATATTTAATGTATCTAAGAGAACAAGCTTCAGTGGGGATTTAAGTATATCGAGGGCTCAGCTTAGCCATATTGCTGCTCTACTGAATTTGTCAGTTTTCACATAACATAAACATAGTGAAGATTCTTTGATTATATGGCTCTTGCTTCTTTCAAAGAATGAATTGCTGTATTTGATCAATTCATCTTATCTGCTGCGCTTCATACAGGTGGTCGTTAGGTGCAATAATGTATGAGATGCTTGTAGGTTACCCTCCATTTTACTCGGATGATCCTATATCCACTTGCAGAAAGGTAATATCCTTTGCAATTTGTTACTATTTTTTTGTTTGTTTTATAGTTAATAATTACTCTTGTATCCTATTTACATGATTTAGTATGTCTGACTATCAAATGTGAGCCCAAGTGTTAGATTTCAGCTAGTCGTTAAATCCTTAGATTGAGGGCATGTCGATAAGTCATCACCCATTATATTTACCTAACAACAGAGTGAAAATGGAAGTGTAATGGGAATTAGTACTATATATACCATAAAACTGAGATATAGAAATTAAGGATTGAGTTTGGTACTTAAGATGCTTAACTCCAGTTATGTGCTTTAGCGTACAGGCCTCTTAATCTCTAGATATACGTGGGATGTCTATGAAAGATAGCTAGATATGGTTTCATTTATTTCCCCCCGTTTCATCTCTCTCGTGTTTGTGAAAAAAAGTTTTGATCCTTGGTGACTTGGAGAGTTTGGTTATCAGATTTTCAGATTTCTGTGGGGTTAAGGTAAGATCTTCTGGTGATGTAGGTGCTTCCGAGTTGTGAGTTTGCGGATTATAGACAGAGCAGAATTCCATAAAGTCTTCATTGATCATTATCTGCATTTTTCGTTTACTGAAGGATAGAATGACATTTCTTGTCTTAGTTTGGGCCTTTTTTGCATTCTTTTTGGAGCAAGTGTGTACAGAATTCAGATATTATGTAACACCCCCTTCCCTAAAAGGAAAGGGAGCTCACGTGCAAAGCATAAAAAAACCTCAAAATAAATAAACAGAGCACTAACAACCTCAAAATATTAACAGTGGTGATCAATTAATAAAGTACTAAATACAATTCTCCAACTATAGTCAAAATAATCAAAACTAAAAACTTAATCAACATAGATGGTCAAAGGCAGCACTCTCATCACACTAGCCCCGAATCACCCCTCAAAACTCGCCGAAGAAAAACACAGCATGAGCCAATTGCCCAGTACGGATATAGATAATACAAAGATGTATAACTGATATACGAAAACAACTGAGACAAAATACTGAACAAAGCCTCAAGTGTAACTGACGAAAATATAATCTCCAAATGGAATATATCTGAATCAACAGAATTGACGAAACCAATAGAAGAATAAAGAAATAACGAACTAAAGTAACTAACTCAATGAATTGAACTGAACAGAAACCAACAAAACTAATACAATAAAATAATAGGCTGAAACAAATGGCTGGAGTTATTTCATACCGAATGAGCTCAGAAATATACATTGCCACACAGGCAAGTCAAACTAATGCCACACAGGCAAATCAAATGATGCCACATAGGCAACCAAAATAATGCCACACAGGCACATCAAAACAATGCCACACAGGCAAATCACACATTGGACCGCGAATCCAAATGTATGCAAATCGGATAGGTGTGTTTGGCACAACATCACAAATCCGCAGAACAGAAAACTAGGGTTAACCCATACGCCTCCCACAACAAAACACCAAATGGCCCACTTCCTCCGGAGCCCAAATGGAGACGCCGTGGACTAATCACACCGCCACGGAAAGTGTCATGCCTCTCGTGCCAAGACGACATGCCTGTGGTACCCCCACAGGTGGTTATAGCTAAGGTATACCCTACGGTATATTCTAACAAAAATATCATATCACAACACATGCGACAAAATACCAACAAAAGGGTTCTATATGTACATGTTGAACCAAATCAAATTATAGTCACAAGGTCTCAAAAAGAAGGTAGCAACATGTACCGCTCTACAATTATCAAAAATAAATAGTACTAAACATGATAACCTAATTCAAAGAGTACAAATACGAGTCATATATATCAACTCCAAAATGAAACTATTATGTTTATTTCACAAGAAACAATTATGTGAAATAATAACGAAATTCGAACAAGCGACAAAACGAACAAATCAAATTTAACAAGAGTATCGCTGAAAGAGTACGGAATCTGTACCTGATACTTCCAAATCATTTATAGCACACTCCACAAAATGTTACCCTCAAATGCCAATATATCAAATACGAAACGTTATTCGCAACCTATAACATATTCACCTCAAATTAAAAACAATCCAAACTAATAATTCTAAAATAATTCATAATCTATTTAATATGCCTTTAATCAATTATTAATACTCCAAAATTTATATTCCAAATATAACTATGTAAATTCCCTCCGTCCGACCTAATAAAATACAATAAAATTTTATTACAAATCTAACCATTGCTAACATACTATTATTTAATTTATATTTAAGTAAATCTATAATTTATCATTAGAATTAGTTAATTTATAAATAACATAGGTTGGTTAATATAATATAAATAATATAATACCTATACTATTAATAACTTACCACATATATGTATATATGTTGCCTAACAGATCATGTATATGACAAAACATGAATATATATATATATATATATATATATATATACACGTACTAATATATCTATATATATCTACTATAGAGCAGCATGAATCAGACCTTCCTTTTTTTTTTTTTTAGCAGCAGGTTAAACATGTATATATAAACACAGTTCAATGTCTTCCGCTCCAACCAAGGCAAATCTGACAATCTCTACAAATGGCCTTTAGTATTATAAAATATGCATTTAGAATCCATTATTTAAGTCAACACTTTCCTCCATATTATACTCACGGAAGAAGCTTAAATTAACAAAAAAGTAAGGTTTTTACCCCTTTCCTTGATGAACTCTTTTATGGTTGTTGAATTCAATACTCTCTAATTGCTAAATGATCACATCAGAAATAAACAAATAATTAACAACTTACATGATTAACAATTCTTCCAGTTCCTTCAAGCTTCAACGGACTCCTTTTGAGTTTGTATACTCTCTAGTAGACAATATTTGTATTCAAACTCACAGTTTATGTTTTGTCGTATTGTACACGACAGTTGTATTTGAATTCTGTACCATGTATCTGGCGACTCAAGATGGGTGATGTATACCTAATTTTGGGGGCGACACAATCATCCTCAAACTAATGGCCAAGTAGAGGTTTCAAATCGTGAAGTAAAGAGAATTTTGGAGAAAGTTGTGAACCCCACAAGAAGGGATTGGTCATTAAAGCTTGATGATGTTGTATGGGCATATAGGACTGCTTATAAGACTCCGTTGGGCATGTCACCTTTTCTCTCCACCAATTCGTAACAAAATAGGTGAGGAAGATTAGGTTTAGTTATTTATTTATTAATTTATTAACTCTCCAAATTTAAATAGGATTTTAATAATACCTAAATACAAAATAGACCCAATTAGTATAAAAGCCCAAATTAATGTAATCACATACTTATTATAGTTCACACAAATTTAATACAATTTGATCCAAACATAAGAAAAGCCCAATTAAAATATGGATTTAAATATTATTATTTTTTATTTTTATTTTTTTACCGGGTATTACATATTACTAAGAATAAGAGGAAAATCCATTAAGATCTTTCTAGTGTGTCTACATTTTTTCTTTTCTTTAAAAGATTCCTTGTATTCTCTTCTCTTTCTAATAAAATCTTTGATTATCTTGACAGAAGAAAACAAAGTGGATGGCCAGTTAGCCACACACATTAACTTTGCGTTAATCTTATTCCTAAAATGAATTAAGTCTACTGTTGATTTAACAATAGCTATATTGCCTCTACAAGAGATGGGTGGGAGGAAGCCAAGCACAACTTCACAAAAAGAAAGCACCTGGGATCAATCGAGTTTTGTATTAGAAAATGGTATATTATGATACTGATGTGTTTTAAAATGCTATGTCACAACTATATTTGAGCATAGATTTGTTTAATTAATAAGTCAGTCTTAGTTAATAAAAATGAAGCAGGAAATAAATTGGTAGGACATTTACTACTATAAAACATGATTGAGGTCGCGATGTATTTTTTTATTTTTTTGGATGAACAGGTCGTGATGTATTGATAATTACTTTTTTGACACTTTCTAGATTTAACTTCTTGGATTAGGACTTTCAGTCAAGACTGTATTCTCTCTGTTAAACCACAACTTGTGCATTAGTTTTACTATACTCTGAAACTTGTTCAACATTAATAAATTGGTGAAAACCTATAATGCAAGGAATCATATTAAATCTGTTCTAGTGCTAACTGCTATCAGACATTGTGTTTATCAGGTAACAGCGGTTACTTGAAAAATAGTTCTTATGTTACTCATGTGATTAGGGTCAAGCATGTTGTTTTCTAACAAACATTTTTTGACGGTTGTCAGATTGTTCACTGGAGAAATCACCTAAAATTTCCAGAAGATGCAAAGTTGTCACCTGAGGCTAAGGATCTCATATGTAGGTTACTGTGTGATGTTGAACATAGGTTGGGTACTGGTGGAGCAGACCAAATTAAGGTACTGATTTGAATCAATTAAATGTTATATGATTTCCTTGAACTTTTTCCTCCTTTCGTATCGTTACAGTTTTTTTATCAGGCTCATCCTTGGTTCAAGGACGTTATATGGGATAAACTATATGAGATGGAGGCAGCATTTAAACCAGAAGTCAACGGAGAGCTAGACACCCAGAATTTTATGAAGTTTGATGAAGTATCACCCATAATCATCTCTTACTTTATTGTTTTTGGTGTTCCTCTTTTAGGATTATTGCTTTTAGTAAATAATTGCAATACGCTGTTACTATAGCGATAATAGTTTCTATAATGGTTTTGTTCATTTATATCAGTGGCTTATTGTGATTGTCTGTACCAGAGGAATCTACTCCAGACTCCAGTAGTTTTACAACATTAAGTAACACATTAGGTCACATGTTGTCGAATTAAGATCATACCATTGCCCTTTTGAAAGTAATGTTCCTAGTTTTACATAGAAAGAAAGAAGGAAATAGAAACTTGTACCTTATTTACTCGTTTTAATATGTATCAAATTCAATTGCGAAATGAACGCCAGCCAAGTTGCATTATCCTATTTTCATGCCTGGCAGTCTTCTAATTTATGTATCTTTGCTTGAAATTGAATTTGTATTGGTGTCAATTTTTTATGTACAAAGAGATGATATCGTCTCTTGAAATCGTTTTGGCCTTCTCAGTAATGTAGGAGGGTCAGTTATTCTGTACTTTCAGCGAAGAGTGTTACTTTGTTCAAATGTTTGTTTAGATGACGTTTTAGGATGTGAATCTCATCAGCTGTTAAATTGTGTATACCTTTTTACATATTGACCTTGTTATGTATGTTTTCTTTAGTTTCTGATTTGTAGATTTACTTTTCTCTTGAAATTACCTTATTTGTGGAATTAATACTTTGTATTATCATCAGTTGAACCCTCCAACTCCAGCAAGAACCGGTTCGGGACCCTCACGGAAGGTCTGTGACTGCTTATCTTAATGTGTCTTTGTATACACAAACATGGTATTATGCAGTAGTGATTGGAGACCGTGCTCGACTCGGTAGTTAAACGAGCTTTAATCAAATCTTATTTTATACTCGATAAATTTTGTGAACCAAATCTGAGCAACTCAATACTCGGTTCGACTGGTTCATTTACACCCTTACTCAAGGTCCCTGCTTCCCCGGGTTCCTATCCCCCCCACTTGCTTATTCCAAAAACTTCACACCAGAACATTTTAGTGAGTACCTTGACGCTAAGTTAGCATCTGTACTTAATCTTATTCTGTGCCTTGTAGTTCTCTAATATAGTTGTTCATTCCCCACTTGAAAACATAGAGTAAAGATTTGTGTTGTGAGGATCTGTTTGTCCTATATGTGAACCGCTGTAAAACGGGGGGCTATTTGAGTGGTTACCATGTACAGTGAGTGAGAGTAGAGAATGAGTTTACGTCAGTATTTACTATATAAAATTGTTGGTGGCATTTGTAGACGAGTACATAAATCAGTTGGCAACACCTTTCAGATGCTTTATACCGTTTTAAAAGTTTAAAATGTGGAAATAGTGTTGCGGAAACAGAATCTTAGATTAGCTAGGAAAGAATAATTTGAAATCCAGGAACTTATGAGCAATATGTTATTGTAGATACTTTATAATGTATGCTCTACTTCTCAAATTGGAGAACATTCAAAGTAATGTTTCCTACTCTCTATCTAGTGTCTTTCATTTTGAGTGATATTACGTAAGTGTTTTTTTGTTTCCAAATCTTCACAATGTACTGCTTCATCAAAGGAAATTTCAACAACTTTGTAAAGGTATCTGATTTTGTCTTTCTATAACTTTACGATAGATGCTATTAACTCCGAAAGACCTGAGTTTTGTGGGATATACATACAAGAACTTTGACGCTGTCAAGGCGCTGCGAAATTCTTCTGGTATGTATTCTTGTTCTGCCAGAATGCATGTTAACTTCCATGCTGGTCAGTAATTACCCTGTTATCTGTATGTCTACCTATTATTATCTTGATTTTAATGCTTGTGCTTGCTCTTAAATGCCGAGAAGAATACCACAACTGTTTCCCCGACAAGTGACAATTTTTATTCCTGTGCAACTCTTGTAGATCTTATGAGGAGTACATCACCAAAGCGGCCATCTATCGATTCATTATTTGGTAAGCGATCCTGTTTAATGACCGAAGATACTTGTAAACTATAAATAGATTTCTAACATGGTGCACCTGCAGGCAATTCTGAGGTGAATCATACAGCAAATGGAAAAGTCGAGGAAGCTGATGTACAGATGCTGGCGTCTACCGGTGATGCAATGTCACCATAATATAAAGGAAATGTATCTTAACAAATGGGAATGCCTTTGAAGAAAAGGGTGGCATATGCCTGCGTATTTAATCTGGTAATTTGTCACAAATCGGCATTTCCTGTGAAGTGATGTACAGTGGTGTTTGATAAACTTCATAAAAGGCCAACTTTCTTTAAATTGGTAGAACAAGTAATACTCTTAGCCTATTAAGAGATTTGTAATAGAAATTTAGAGTAGGGAGCAATGGTACTCTTCTTGTGTCCTGGCTGCCCAGGTTGGCAATGGAAAAACTTGTCTTCTCTTGTGGCAGTTTCTGGTCAGAACTTTCAGTGATTGGCAAAAAAATCAGAATGGTGACTCAGTTCACAGTAATTTTTCTTTATTTTGCTGGTGATGTTTTGATTTCTTTTTAAAAAAATATTAGTATGTGTTATGGTGCTACACTGATAGTTAGTTATAAATGTTGGCTCCCGTATTCTTATTGAAATAACGACGCATCTTAATCCCTGCATTTTTTTTATAGTACCCCTGATTTTCAATGTATTGCAAAAATTCATTTAAATATATTCTATTTTTAAATCAAAATTAAGGATTTGACTCCCCTTTATTTTATTGTCCATCGGTCAATTAGTTTATAACATCGAGTAATATTATTGTTTTAAAAATTTAAATAGTTAAAAATTCTTTTATCTATAAAAATATTCTAATTTTTGGTAAAATTAATCTTAATATCATTGATCATTATTAATAAAACTATTAAGATAAAAAATATGGTGTATTAGATGACACGTCTGAAGGAATAAATGTCGGACTTATTAGATCTTTAGCAATTCATGTGAGGATTGGTTGTTGGGGATCTCTAGAAAGCTCGTTTCTTTACGTCTGAGACTCTCACTCATTTTTAAAAAAAAAGATTTGAAGTTCGGCTAGCAATGCTTTTGGATTTATTGATCTGCTTTCGGGTAGACTAGTCAAAGTAACGGAGGGAGCCAAATCCCAAAATTAAGTTACAAAAAGGACCAACATAGAAGAATCTTTCACAACTCTATAGCCACCAGAATAATCACAAGTATCATTCCAAGATATCCCCTATAAGACAACTTCCCCAACTTAAAATGTTGCACCTAAATATCAAACCTTCAACTGTATAGCGAGTTAGCGACCCCATAGAAAAAAACCCAATTCATGCACTGAAAATCGCTTAAGATTACAGCTTCACATTTTCGTCGTCTCCTTGGTTCTCTCTTCTTGAGCTTTGCTGCCCCCAACACTCAATTTTTCCAGAAGATTAGCAGCAGAATTTCCTTCTTCACTCTCTCTAGATGTTGCCTCTTGAGATTCCACAACTTCTTCAATCTTACTTTGGAAAGTTTTGCAGTCTGAAGGAAGATAGACGGTGAGAAGTTCAGCCATATTTATTTAGTCTACAGTGCTGTGCAACATTTATGGACCCTTCATTGTGAGAAAGTAACATGAATACGAAAACAGACCAAAACAATAGTCACAGTAAATAAAACTATATAAGAAAACAGTATAGAAGAGTTCTCACATAGTCAGCTTAGATTTTACTAAAATAGTTTTATTAGCTCCAAAGGTATTTACAAATAAGACCATGCTATGGTTAGAGTAAGGTATTTCAGTATTTGAAAGAATGAGATTAATAACTAGATTCAGATTAATTAGTACGTCTGTCTCACACATATAAGAATTCATATTCATAAACACATGAGTAAAGATAAAACAAGCAATCTAAAGATTAACCTGAAAGATGGTTTTTATTGGTGAAAAATGTAGTTGAAACAGAACTTTCTTGAGCTGATTAGGTATTACATAATTATAGTCCTACTTTAGTAATTCATGCGTAAATTGACCAGGTGTTGATAGGGGTGTAAATGAACAAGTCGAGCCAATTATTAAGTTGCTCAAATCTAGTTTACAAAATTTATTGAGTATGAAATAAAGTTTGATCAAGGTTTGTTTAGCTACCTAGTCGAGCACGATCTCGAATCGAGCATAAGCAGTTTGAACTTTTCGAGTATCAAATTGTAATTTGAAAAGGTTCGAGTAATTTATCAAACTTTAAAATTTACTCATATTTGAATAATTTGTATTTCAATTCGAGCTCGAATCAAAATTTTAGTCGAGCAAGTACGAATCGAGCCCGAACTATTTGGTCCATTTTACAGTCCTAGGTGTTGATCATGCATTATTGGACGAAGGTAAGACACAACCATCTAGTTGACGACCAGTGAATTTGACCATAAAAATACTTTATTTCTTCATTGATACGTTACGAATAAAAGATTAATTGTATACATGCAATACAAATTTGTTAACTTCAATGATATGATTTGCAACTATAAAATCAAATCAGTGAGTTCCAATCAGCTAAAAGAATAGTCAAAATATGATCCACAAACAGTTACAACTTACTCGCCATTACAAAGTCCTAATGGATTGTGCATTAATAGTAACAAGAAAACACATCCCTCCATTTAAGCAAAAGGCACATGCAGGGGTACTTTCTTCTCAAAAGTCATCCTAAGTAACAATAGAATGATAATACCAGGAGGGAAGTTCAAATTCTCACCATTGAATAGTGCTATACTGAGTGTACTGCTTATTGAAAAGGATATGTCATGTTCCAAAGTGAGCAGCAATTTGTTCCTTAAAATTGCAGTATATACCCATATAATCCATGTTCATTACTTGATTGAACAAGATTTTCAACTAGGTTCATTAGCATGCTTCATACAAATTAGAAGTGATTTGTCTTGTTTTGAGTAATCCAATAATATTAATGGATGCATCACCATGACAATCAAATGACATATTAAAACCACAAACTTTAAGACCATGTTGACAAAACTAATTAACACTGCTAAAATGCTTTGCATAAACAAATTCACAATGCACTCTCAGATTTAACCGATCATTAACAGTTCCAATAATCACAAAGCTGCAAATAAAAGCAGTTCCAATACATATATGAGAAATACTTTTAAGCACGAACCTGACCAGAGCATAGATAACTCACTCTCAACTGAAGCAAAACGAATACAAAAGAGCTCTTCCTTTAGTTCACCATCAGCATAATCAAGGGCGTGCCACACACATGACTTGTCATTTCCTGCATGTTCTTGAACCGAAATTGATGGAACCACTGCAATGCATATGACATAACATTATCCACGGCCAGAGACGCCCGTATATTAAGGAATTAATTATGATACAATTAAATGGAGCCTCCTTGTTTGTGGAACAAATTATGTTCTTAATAATCTTAGTAGCTTCTGCAAGAGGCTTTAAAAATACAGTTTTGCATTCATCAGTGCAACCATTTCCTAATACTCTGTATTGCAATGTGATTTATATATTTATTACATACTGAAGATTTAGATATTAACAAGTTTGCTGCAAATAATGAGGGATAAATATTTCACAAATGCACCCTTGAAAACACAAGACAATAAAATAAAAGAATTGGCTCATGCAATTCAATAAAATGTGGACACCTTTATATGTATGCATGAAGAGAGAAATATAAACACACTCCCCTTGTTCCATTAAAAGAGTTCCATTTGCCAAAAAAGAAATCCACAAAAGATTACTTTTTTATTGATAGAAATAAAAAATGACAATGTCCTCAAGTTTCCCATCACAATTTCATTACTATGCCACCACTATTAAACTAACAAGGCATTAGTTAGGTGTAACCATGGAAAAAGTTACATCCTTTATATTTGTAAATGGGACACGTTTTGTGGAACGGAGGGAGTATAATACTTAATTGCACACATATATAATTATGTACAGAAAGAGAATTGTACCGAGATGGTTGGCGCAGATCTTAAGAGTCTTGGACTGGCGCATAACAAGCCTAACCTTGGAAGTCTTCTTGTGTTTGAGAAGCTTTACACTACCGGCGCCTCTTTCTTTCCATTGATTCCCTTCCTTATCAAATCTGTATAACTTCGATTTTCTAATTAAAAAAAAATCAAACCCAATCAATCAATATATCTACTAAGACAATTATATCAGCTAATTTTAAACTTAGGCGTAAATGGAAGCGAAAAAAGCTAGGATAATACGGACAGATCAAGAAGGACGTCTTCATCTTCTTCTCCGGTGGAAACAGCAACTTCCTGGAGCTTGACAACCGGGGCTACTTGTGCTCCGGTATCTTCTTCTTCGCCTGTAGTTGTCTCCGGCGCTTCTGATTCTTCTTCAGCTTCTTTTTGCTTTCCGAACAAATTGGGAGAGATCTTTGGTTTATCTGAGCTCGCCATGGCTGTGTTAGGAGAGAGAAAATCAGTGCGAATAGTGTCCGAGTGAGTAGGGGTGGTAGTAGGGTTTAGGGAGTTTTATTTATAGTAGCTTGGGCCGAGTATGAGATGAATAATAGCCTAATAGGTGGCTTAAGAATTATTTTTGTTACTAAATTTTAGGGTCTACTTGATTTTAAGAAAAAATAAAAATGATACTTTAAAATATTTTCTTCTAATTTTTAGTAAAATGCTTTATATATATATATATATATATATATATATATATATATATATATATATATATATATATATATAAACGAGATTAAGTTTTAAATAACATAATTTTAAATAACATAATTCTTTAAAACGACGTGCGTTTTGGAGTAATGGCGATGACATTTTTGTAAATAAAAGAAAAACAAGTGGGAATTAACTCTTTTAAGCCCACTCCAAAACGACGTGCTTTTAAGGAATTATCTTATTTAATTAATTATGTTATTTAAGACTTACGCTTCTTGATTTCATATATATATATATATATATATATATATATATATATATATATATATATTTGGATTGGGTTGGGTTGGGTTGAGTTGGGTAAATGTATATATTGTTCGATCAAAACTAAGGGAGGGATGTATGTGATAAAATGCCACAAAAATTAATAGCAATCTTTGGTTTTAATGTAGCATTCAACTGGTAAAAAGGTAAAGGGTATAGGGAAGGCAACTGTTTATTATATATAAAGTGTGTGTATATGTCTATTTTAGGTGTCTCAATTATGAAGCAAGGAAGTAGTAAGAAACATCCACTGAATGTAGAGAGTATGCCAAAATTCAAGAATCTCAACCACCACCCCAGCAACGGATAAGGTTCAAAAATGTCTTTGATATTTTTTTCAATGTATATCGAGCACTTTATACTTTTTTTTTCAAAAATATCTTTAACGCTATAATTTTTGGGTCATTCGTGCCCCTGCCGTTAAAAATTGTGCCAAATAGACAAACGGGATTGACAGTTGGACATATTTTGCTGACGTGTCAAATAATTAAAACAAAAAATGCTATTATACTATCTGATGTGTATACAAAAAATATTTTATATATATTTGATAATTTATTTATTATGTGTATTTTATTAATAAGTTTTATTTATTAAACCATGTGAACCATCTAGTCCACCACCACCACCACCACCACCATCTAATATCACCACTAGAGACATCAACACCACCAACAACCGAAATTAAGTCAAGATCTGAGAAATATAAAAATCAAGTCAATGAACAAAAAAGCATCAGTTGATAGGAAATTAAAACATTAATCAACCGAAACAAATGTAAAAATAAACCAAGATTCCGGCGAAATCAAGTCAAAAGTCAAGATCTGAGAAAAAAAGAAGCTTAGCAAACATATAAGCCCATCCTGCAATTGGCAAGGAAATCAACCACCATGAACCCATAGCAACCCTCCACACCAGATCCAAAACAAACCAAATCCCCCATTTGCCGAACGAGAAGATGAGGAAGAAGAGTTTTGGAGCCTTCCGCCCATCGCCGAACGACTGTTAGCCCCTTCTTTCTCCTCCCCCACCGCCGCCTCCTTCCGTAACAAACCTTCAATCTGATATGGGTTTAGATAGAGAAAACCTTAGAGAGAGAGAGAAAATAGATCTGATATGATTGGGTTTAGAGAGAGAAAATGAATATATTTAGTATTTTAGTAGTTAGTATTTTAATATATCAATTAGTTGTATAACATATCAATTAGTAAAATACTAAATAAATTAGTATATTTAGTAAAAAGTAAAAAGTAATAAATTAGTATATTTAGTATATTTTAGTAAATTCGTATTTTAGTAAAATATAATACTAAATATTTAGTAAAATTTTATATGTTATACTAATATTTAGTAAAAAGTAAAAAGTATATAATAATAATTTTAGTATTTTTTTAATTAACAAAATAATTTAAATTTTAATATTTTTTTAATTTTTTATTAGTATTTTAGTATTTTTTTTATTAGTATTTAGTATTTTTTAATTAGTATTTTTAGTATGTCCATGTGGCTGCCACGTAATCAATATGGACGGATGTTAGTCTAGTTGGCACAACTGTTAACAGCAGGGGCACGAATGATCCAAAAATTATAACGTTAAGGGTATTTTTGAACAAAAAAAAAGTATAGGGTGCTCGATGGACATTGAAAAAAATATCAGGGGTATTTTTGGACATTATCCCTCAGCATATTGTGTGGGATCGAAAACTACATTGAAACAATTTATTGATCAATATGTTGAGGTGAAATATGCCACGTCAGCAGTTTGTAAAATATTTGCAGAATAGTTTGTGTCTGTAGCAATACTTTATTTTTAATAGACAAATCTCTAACCAAATATAAAACCACATCCATTTTGCATCATGTCTAAGGGATTCTTTAGTTCAGGCTAGACATGCACAACAAACCAGTCTGGTCTTACCTGTTTTGGGTTTGCCAGACCTTGGGCTTTGACCATGTGAGATTGTTGATTTAGGACCCGCCAAGAGACACAGCAAATGGGTTGCCATAGTCGGTAGGGCAAAACGATCCAAATTTTGGTAATGAAAAAAGAAACTCAGCTTCAAGCTGCTTTTTTTACCAACCTACGCGCCACAAAGCTTGGACTGATTTATGACCAAATTTTGACATATTTATGGGCTAAGCCCAAACAGACCGAGTCATCGTCGGGCTGGACCAAAATGACCCAGGTTTTGATGGGTTAAAAAAATGAATCCCAAAACTCACGTTTTGATGGGCAGGTCGGCCTGGCCCTCGAGCTTGGGCCAATTTTTGTGAGATCTAACTGCTAGGTTAGGCCTTGATTGCTAAATGACTTGATTAGGCCTGCAGGTAAGACCAAACTAGTTCCAAAGTCGAACCAAAGTCAGGCCTTAAGGTGTGAAATTTTTGTGCATACCTAGTTGAGGCTAGAAAATAAAATAAAATTCTCATAACCAAACCTCGACAAAAAAAAATAGTGAAAACTACATTTAGCAATGAAAATTTCCTAACAGATAGTGAAAGGTCCACGACAGAGTCGATTTTACTAAATCATAATGTGATAAGCAAAAGAGTGGTAAGCAATGGATAGAAAATAATTAGTTTGACATTTAATCTGAAAGCAACCTTTATAATATGTGACGGGTTCCGGGGAGGAACTACTTCCTCCGTCTCAAATTAATTGTTTAGTTTTGATTTTTTAAAGTTAAATTGACCATTTTTAAAACTAATTTTTTTACTAATTTTCTTAAAATATAGGTGAAGAGATTATAACCAAAAGAAAGTATATACAATTTGTTACTAATCCTAATTTTTATAATTTTAAAAATATATTTATATATGCTTAATTATTAATTCTAAAAATAGTCAATTTAACTTAAAAAAATTAAAACTGAACAGTTAATTTAGAACGGAGAGAGTATTTCATTTGCTGCTAAGTGGAGTATAATATAATGGAATAACAAATATGTTTTTCGAATAGGCTTCTATTTCCGAATCAATTTGATTCCAAATCCGTTCAACATCATTTTAGGCAACGATTTATTTATTTATTTATTATTATTATTATTATTATTATTATTATTATTATTATTATTATTATATATATATATACAATGTGTGACATACACGATATAACGACGGTTGTTGCAGAAATTTATAAACGGTTGAGCCGTCAAATCATAATCCAAAAAAATCGACACCATAGACGAATGTATTACATACATACCGTACAGTATATATATTTTTTTCCCTATTAATATTATTATTTTATTGGGTATAAAAATAGGAGTACTATACATACTACTCGAATCCGGTTAGCATGAAGTGTATTTTTGGGTAAGTTGGTCGATTGTCAGAAATAGACACACATACAGCCTCTGATCTGCACAAGACGTATCGATCTTTCTGTCACCAACTTACCCAAAAATAAACTTCATGCTAACCACTTCCATACTACTCACAGTTGATAGAATTAATTAAGGTAGACAATCCACTTATAATTTAGTTCTTAGTATGAATCGTCGTTAAAAAATATAGTAAATAAATTGGAAATTTAGAACAAATATTAGATCCCCTCTGTTGAACTCATTCTTCAATTTCTTTCAATACATATTTAACAATACAAATATTACATCTTACATTTCCATTTTAAAAAATTGAATTGAATTTTACATCTAAATTATTTTTTTTATAAATATAAATATAATATAATGTTGTTACACACACCGTTATTATTTTTATAAACGCTACTGCATATTAAAAGAGAAATACATATTAGTCATTAAATTTATAAAACAATAATTATCAGCAACTGGAATGTTAAAATAAGTTCAACACGTAAAAGTTTAAATTTTATTTTTCTATAACAAAGATATAATACTAAATATTTTTTTGGGAAAAAAATTGTAAAATTTTGAGGGTGTATTTTTTCTTTTTATTTCTCATAAATTTCAGTACTTTTTCCCTAATAAAAGTCAGAAGAAAGTCATTCACGTGTTGAGCCCGTGCTATGCGGGTAAGTCCACAAGCCAGGTTCTTCACTGTTGGCATGACACCTCAACACCGTCCAACCAATCATCTACAAACAGAGGCTAATTTGCACCAACCAAATCAAACTTTTTAATTGGAGATTAACTTATAGAGTGATGCCAAACAAATCAAATTTGATATTCTTAAATTAAATTAAAAAAAAGACGGTTAATAATGTCAGAACATTATCTAAGTAAACATGCATTTAACAGAATACTTATTTTAAGAACACTTTAAATAAGGAAAGTGCTACATTCACGATAAAAATTATTATTTTCATAACAAAAATATCGCTATAAAACGATTTTTATCGTCGCTATACATCTATAATATTTCTCAATAAATAATTATGGACACTTATTTTAAGAACATTGTAATTATTATTCTGATACGAATATATTTATGTATGTATATATATATATATATATATATATATCCTTATGATGTTATCTTTGACAAAAAAAGAAAAAAAGAAAAAAAAGACCCTCTTTAATTTAAGCAGTTTGATGCTGAAATGGACATGGGGTGTTTTTAGATTGGAGAATGAAAAAAGGGTAGGAGCATGGAAAAATGGGTGGAGCTGCTTTAATTTGCTTTTCTTGATTTGACATCTGTCCTCTTTCCCTCTATAGATTTTTATTTTATTTTTCCTCCATTTCTTTATTTTTTTAGTATCCTTCCTCTTTTTTCTTCTCCACTCTCTTCCTTGCTCTTCCAAGACTCTCTAATCCAAAAATTTCCGAAAGAATCAATAAAAGGAAGCCCTTTTGAGTGATCACATTGATATGTTTTTTCACTTTTTACATTACTAAGCTACCCATATCTTGTTTATTGATTCTTAAATGCTTTGGTCTTTCATCAGATATTTGTGAAGTTCAAGAAATAATGGATGGAAGCGGTGAAGAAGACTCTACTGTTTGTGAACCAGAAAATTAGGTAGTGATTCTTTTTATTTTCACTCTGTTCATTGCTTTCTTTTTATTATTTTGAAGTGATATAATTGTTTGAAAAGAGTGAGGAGAGAGAGAAGAGAGACTCCAATCAAGAGGTTGATATGGGTTGCCTCAGATCCGGGGAACTCAAGCTTATGTGAAAAAGGGTACTTTTTTATATGATTTTCCTGTGATTATTGGGACTTTGCCTTGCCTTTCCTAGGTTCTTTCTCATGAATCCCCTTTTCTCTGTCTTTCTTGTGTTTAGAGATTAAAGGCTGGATTTAATTCACTTTTCTATTTTTTATATATATTCTGAATAATTTGTGGATTTAAGGGTCTCTCTTACTGTAGTTGATAGTGGGGTAGATAAAGAAGAGTCCAGAGAAGGAGTTTGACCTCTAATTTTGGTAACTTTTCCACAAATGGAAGTTGTTATCCATTTTGTTCACCAGATCTGACTACCCATTTCCATTTCAAAGCCTTGTAGGGAGTCGTGGCTAATTGTGAACTTACTTTCTTTTTGCTTATTCTGAGTTCCTTATACATGGAAAATGGTCTGTTCAGACCCATTATCCATACTTCAAGATTATTTTGGATGATAGAAGAAGGTGATGAATTAGTTCAACAATGACAGGTTGTATAAATTTAGAGGGGCTGGAGGATAACTTTTACTACAACCCAGATAGTGATTTTGATGGAGGACATGTCTTTGGCGGTTGCTGTGCCATTTAGATTAGGTAATTTAATATGCGATAACACAAGCACAGGAACTTGTATGGATATTACTAAGCTCAAGTTGATGGCAGACACTGCAAGCTTATTGGCCGACTCTGCAACTAAAAGTTCTGAGTATACTTCTGGTGAGACTAATTGTGATGATTCTGAGATGGAAATTAATTGCATAGGGATGTCTGTTCTTGAAGAAAGAAGTGTAGGGGCTGCTTTGCTCGATGTGATGTCTGGAAAGGAAAACAATTTGATTCCTAATGATGCTGTAATTCAGGAAAGCGAGGAGGATGATTCGTTATCACTGGATGGCGATCCAATCCTTGATAGCTCTTGTTCTCTTTCCGTGATAAGTGATTCTAGCAGCATATGCGGTGACGATTTCTTAGTTTTTGAGGCTTTGTCTGAGGTAGGAACACCAAGTTCTATAGATGTTGAGAAAAGTGTTTCCAATATGGAGTTCATCACCAAGCCCTCAGATTTGAGAGAGTCAAATATAACTGAGATTGTAAATGATCCTCTTGCTGTTGCTGTGGTTCAAGAAGAAGATATTGTAGATGGGTCTGATTTGAAACCAGCTGCTGTTGTTATTCAGTTGCCACTGGAAAAGGGGTCAAGTGGACCTGTAGTTCGTAGTGTTTTTGAGGTGGATTATGTGCCCCTTTGGGGGTTCGCATCTGTATGTGGAAGGAGACCAGAAATGGAGGATGCACTGGCGACTGTGCCTAGGTTTATGAAAATTCCTATTCAAATGCTAATTGGTGATCGAGCACTTGATGGAATGACAAAATGTCTAAGTCACTTGACAGCTCATTTTTTTGGAGTCTATGATGGTCATGGTGGCTCCCAGGTAGCTCTCCTTTTCTCTCTGATGGTCAGTTTTCATTTTGTAAGTGCATGAATTTTTTTGTTGCAAATAAGTTTATTCCAAGTTGGTTTTGAACTTGCAGGTTGCAAATTATTGTCGCGATCGATTTCATCATGCTTTGACTGAGGAGTTGGAACTTGTTATGGCTAGATCGAATGATGGATGTACAAATGATTGCCAAGAACAGTGGAGAAATGCATTCACCAACACTTTTCTCAAGGTTGATACTGAGATTGGAGGAGAAGCTAATGTTGCGCCTGAAACTGTTGGCTCTACTGCTGTTGTTGCCATCGTTTGCTCCTCTCATATCATCGTGGCAAACTGTGGCGATTCTAGAGTGGTCCTGTGCCGTGGGAAAGAACCCCTGGCATTGTCGGTGGATCATAAAGTAAAAGATCTCTCATTGCTGTATTGTATTCGGCATCTCTTTAATTTCATAACTAGTCATTGTGAACTGATCTTCCTATGTTCTTTCTTTTTTCTACTGATGTAGCCAAATCGAGAAGATGAGTATGCGAGGATCGAAGCAGCTGGAGGCAAGGTTATACAATGGAACGGGCATCGTGTGTTTGGCGTTCTTGCAATGTCAAGGTCCATTGGTACGTCATATGTTTCTTTTTAACGATTACAGTCATGTGAAGCTAGACCTGTGCATGAGAGAATAGGACTTTGCATGAACTATATCTGGAATTTTTATTTGGTCTTGTGCATAAATTAGTTTGTTTAGTGTCATTTTAGGAAAATGGTTTCTTTTAAGCATTTTTTCTGCATCGGTGTTATGATCAGTTGGTCAGATTCCTAAATAGTAGTATTTTCTTAATTAAGCTATATAATGATCTAAACCCCATATTCATGTTAGAACTTAATTATTAGTCTGTGTAAAAGCTTTCCACTTTTGGCTGTTTTTAGGCATAGACATGGCGAAACACTCTTCTTCATCCCTCATCCATATTATCTTCATTCTTTATGTTCTATATAATTAATTTTCATCATTTGGATGTGACCAGTACAGCTCGAATTTCTGGCCTAGTTATCTCAGGAGCCTAACATCTTTTAGATAGTTCTGTTTGTTAGCAACTTTGTTTTGTATGATGCTACCATGAAGTTGATAAGTGTACATTGATTACATTCAATCGAGGAAGATCACATTGTGGTCACAAGTATAACCACAATCTGATTTGTAATCTAACCCCTGGGGCACTACATTGTAGTCGCTAAGAATTCGTAGCATGCCTTGCAGATGAGGAAACACTAATTCTATGTTGTACTTGAACATATGAAAGTGGGATTGAATTTCATTATTTGATGTTAGGTAAGCTATGTTGGGATTGGTGGTACCTTGAGCTCTCCCGCAAAAATCAGATATGGGTAATACGGGTAAAGCTCAAATTTACGTAACCATACCTCTATATACAGAGAGGTTGTTTCCAAGACTTGAAACTGTTACCAAGCATTCAAAAAGTGAACACATAATTGATACTGTTCATTAAACCCCGACTACTGTTACTAAAAATGGTGAAAACTGTAAATCTTTATTGAAAGAGTAAACCTTTCCTCTCTCTTTTCCGGAGTTCCTTCCCTTAACTGCATAGGGGTGGGGTGGCCAGGGTCCAAATTTGAGCCGGCGGAGATAGATGGGTTTAAGACTTGGTGTGTGGAGATGGATTATTTAAAGTGGCTGAGGCTACTGATTTGGCTGAAATACTTTACCTTGTCTCTGAGAATAGTTTCTGATATATTTATCATGGAGTCTACGTAATTTAGACTTTCTATTTGATTATCTAGAAAGAATTTATTCATAATACTGCAAATCTACTTTGTTCGAAGAAATCCTGGAAGGACAGACTATTTGAGATTGAACCAGGTATACCAGGACCGGATTCTATTGTTCCGAGTCTTGGTACGAGAACTAATACATTTCGGGAATACTACCATTACCATAGGCAGCATTTCGTTTATTTGGCTCCACACACATGCACGCTGATTATTGTTTGTTACTATAAGCTTGTTTTGGTTTGTTTTAGACCCTGTCATTGCTGTTGGTTGCAGGTGATAGGTATTTGAAACCCTGGATTATTCCAGATCCAGAAGTGATGTTTATTCCTCGAACCAAAGAAGATGAATGCCTCGTTCTGGCCAGCGATGGTTTATGGGATGTTATGACGAATGAAGAGGTATGTGATATGGCTCGAAAGCGGATTCTTCTCTGGCATAAAAAGAATGGTGCCACGCTTCCTGTTGAAAGGGGTGAAATGATTGATCCTGCAGCTCAAGCAGCTGCAGAGTCCCTCTCAAATCGCGCTCTTCAAAAGGGCAGCAAGGACAACATAACTGTCATTGTTGTGGACTTGAAAGCCCAAAGGAAGTTTAAGAGCAAGACCTAAACACGCATTAATTAGGTTTCTTTGATTTATAGGTCTACTACGGTAAGTAAAAAGATTCATATATGCCTGCCAAATACAGTTATTAGGCCCATCTGTTTTTTTCATTGTGGGGAATCTTGTCCAAGTACTGCCTATGTAAATGTTATTAGCTGTTTGAAGTAGGAACAGGCCTGGCCAGAGATCCCGGCCGGTAGCTTCCTGCTCTTGCATTTGGCAGGAGTGACCAATTGTATTTGCTATTGTGCCTCCGAGTTAAAGGCTCTGTGAGGCATTTTTCATTAGTAGTATTTGTTAATTTTGACAATGTAAAAGAACTGTGGAAATTAGTGTTGGCATTATTCATCTGCTACCCATTTCTTTCTCTGGATGTCATATAAATCCAGCTTTAGTTGACTCTATCTAAATATAACTTCAATCTTGTAACCCTTGAGAGAAGATTATATATATATTAACAAAATAAAATATACTAAAATGTAAGCCAATTATGTAAAGTAAAGGTTAGGTTTATGTAAAGCTTGCAAGTACAACTACAGAATCAACTAGATAAACCCAGGAAACACAAGCCTTTATAACAAACTTAGTTCAATGTCATGTTTAATGGTGATACTAGGATGAGTTGTGAAAATTCACTATTACTGAAGCATCCAACTCAAAAACAATGAGTGTAGTATATATCTTCAGTTATATATTGAGTCTCTAGGTTTTAGCTGCCTGATGTGAGATTTTATATCTCAACTTGCCCCCTCACGTGTGGCGTAATTTTGAGTCAAACACTGAGTGACGTGGAGTATGTTTATGTTGGCCGTTGAGCCTGCACATGAATAGTGTCTACTCTGATACCATATTGAAGTATCTAACTCAAAACCAATTGATCACCTTGTTGCCTTCTCGATGGAAAAAGTGAGGATAAGAAAGAGTAAGAATACAAAAGATGACCATGTTTTCTAAATAAGGAGTATTAACTTTCTGATTAGGAAATCGTGGTAACATAAATTGATGATACTAAATTTTAATTTTTGGTTGCATGGGAAGGGAGGAGGAGAGAGGGGTGTTTAATTGCATCTTAAGAGCTAACATCTTAATGCATTTTAAGATCTCAAGTTTTTGTATTAAGAGGTTCTCTGAATAATTTAGACTAATATTTCATATTTATATCTTAACTAGTTAGGATCTCTTAATACTCACATATATTAAACGCCAAGCCCAATTCAAACCTATAATAAACTCACAAACTAGTTGGATCCTAAAATTGAAGTTGATTTAGGAATCCTTCTCAAAATGTTTTGTAATTGAAAATAAATCTAAAATTATATAATAGGGATATAAAAAAAAAAATTAAAAAGGGATAATTTAGAGTGTGTTTGTTTATAAGTGGTCAAACTTATTTTTATTCAATTTTAATTTAGTAATCAACTTTTTGAAAAATATTTATAATTAATTTTAATGAAAATGATCAGAAACTCTAAATTAGTGTTTCTGATTATTTGAAAATTTTAATAATCAAGTTTGACAAAATATATTATTAATCTATTCTTATTATTTTAGTAATTCTACTTATTACCCATCTCTATTTATAAAAAAATACTATATATTTTAATAATTTTCACTTGAAATATACAAGTGATAATAAAAAAAAAATTATACACCAATCACTTTTTAATTTTTTTTAATATTAATTTAAGTATTTTTTTCCTTTTTACAAAATATTCTCTTTAAATTAAGGCTTAAATATAAATTAGTACCCTAAACTATGGACCATATTCCATTTCGGTGATCCACCTTTCAATTTTGTCAGTTAGATGATTGAACTATTAATTTTTTTCACTTCCATTCAATTGGACCTGCCACGTCAAAAATTGCTAACGTGGCCAGGGTGGGTCAATGTTAAGCTGTTGTGTAACAAAAAAAAGAATATTTTAATTTTTGATTAAACATTTATTATACATTAAGGGGTACAATTGTCAAATCACCTTATATTAAATATTAATACCAATTAAAAACAATAAAAGGCTAAATAAAACAAACAGATACGGATCAAATCTCTCATCCCCCAACTTCGATCAAAGCTATTCACTCGATCAAAGTCTAAAACCATCATATCTGAAGAAATCGATCATCACTCACAGAAAAATCGATCGGTTGAATCATCATCACCACCACCAAAACAAAAAAAAAACACCAAAATTACCCATCAGTAGAATCGAAAAAAAAATAGCTATCTTCTTGCAAACAACTCCCCTACAAAAGAATTGAATATGCAAAATCTAGGCCAATAATGGAAATGAAAAGCAGCGGAGGAGGAGGAGAGATAGTACAAGTTGAAGGAGGCCACATTATCCCGTCCACCGGCTAAAAAGATCGGCACAGCAAGGTCACACTGCAAAAGGTCCGAGGGACCCATGAGTCCGCTTTCTCGGCCATTAATCGCCATTCAAACCAACCACGCGGTCTTGGGTTTTTTCGCACTCCCACCCACTCGTATTTTTTTATTTTTTATTTTTGGATCCGAGAATGCATGGTTGTATTTGGGATTCTAGAAAGATCGGGAGTTAGAGAAGTGGTGCTGCATGGATATTTAGTATAGTTTCTGGGTTATTCTCTGATTTGAGAAGAGAGAGAGCAGCTCGGGACTTTAATCGAAGCTTATACATAAAATCCATGGATTGATTATAGGGTTTGGTTTTGGGGAGTAGGGTTTTATAGTGGAGATTTGAAAATTAGGAAGATGGAGAGAGTTTGGTAGAGATCGGGGAGTAGGGTTTTACAGTGTAGATTTGAAAATTAAGAAGATAGAGATAGTTTGGTAGAGATCGGGTCTAAGAAGTATGGAAATTAGGAATATGGAGATTTTTGGTTGCAGATCTTGATCTTCGATGTGACAACCCCAAAACAGGTCCAGTCCATCCAACCTATTCTGAGTCGCCAAATACATGGTACAGAAAACAACTACAAGTTTATTACAACAATTGTCGTGCAAAATACAACAACACATATGCTGTGAGTTTTGATACAAATATATACAAACTGTGACTCTCATCCCAACCTTGGATAACATGTCACAATGGCACCTTACATAAAGGTATAGTCAAAAACTATTTTAGAAATTAAAATCTTTGGGAAGTGATCAAGGAAACCTTCGTACATGGGAGGCCATGCGTCTAGGTTATGATAGATATCATATGCCCACAAAATTATCCTTGGTTAACCCAATAGACCCCAAAGAAAAACGAAAAGATTACTATCATATTCTTTCCAATGGTGAGTCTTCTCTTGACATATAATTATCTCAACCGTCTCTAATTGAGAATTATACTTCAAATAAACTCCAAGATCATATAGGTAGTGCTCATAGATATACTCAGTAAGTGGATGTGCACAACTCTGTTTTATGATGACACGAGGTTGTATGTCTTTAGACATCTTGTATGATAGTTGCAAAACACCCTTCCAACGTTGGGTTCGCCTCACCCTATTTGATTCACCAAATATAACTACTAAATGATGACCACCGTTCTATTCCCATGTTACCCTCCGCTTCGATTCATAACACTCTTATTACACGAAAGGAATTGTGAAGCAAAAGGGTGAACACAACTAGCTTTCGATAAAGAATATCATGACTAAAGATAATTAAATTATCAATAGCCTTCATCGAGAATAAATCGTAGATTTAGAACATATGGTAGATGATAAAAATTTCAACCATAGTTGCAAATCTGAACGAAGCGATCCATTAGAAGAGTCAAATAGACCATAAAGTCTATTATCTTCTCCATGTTAAAAATCCACCAACAATGTTTTATCCTCAGTAACATCAATCAACGCTTACGGTCCACAATCATATGAATAACTCATAATCATAATTGTGATTCTAAATTCCTCTTCGCATCCAGGACGAAGAAAATTTTCATCACATGTCTTTACCTGAAACATCAAAGATCATGGTTATACCAAATCACAGTTCCTATTCATAATCATACTAATAAATTCATCTTTGCACTACGGGCCAAAGATGTTCATCAACAGTTCATCTTTGCACTACTGGCCAAAGATATTCAATAACAGGTCATCTTTGCACAACGGGCCAAATATATTCATCAACAATTCATCTTTGCACTACATGCCAAAGATATTCCTCAACAGTTCATATTTGCACTACATGCCAAATATATTCATCAACAGTTCATATTTGCACTACAGGCCAAATATATTAATATCTCAAAGAAATATATAATCATTTCAGAATTTATATAAACAATAATTATAACCATGTTGATCAATTCACCTTTGCACTTAAGCTAAAAATATTCAATTATAAATTCAATGGTCATGATCATACCAGTCAACGATTCAACTTTGCACTACTGGCCAAAGAGAACCCATAGTCACGATCATACCAATAATCTACCCATCTTTACACTCAAGTCAAACAGAAATTTCATCACTAGGATTATAAAAATATTATATATGATAATAAAAACAATATGATCAAAACATGGATTTAATTTCAAGAGTAAGATTCATAAATCAACGGTAATTTGGTCAGAAAAAGAAACCAATTTTATCGTGAATAGTACCCGTGAATAGTAACTCGTGAATAGTAACTCATAAATAGTAACTCGTGAATAGTAACCCCGACATGAAAAAGGTAGAAATTTCACAATAAAATCTATACCAATATTTTGGTATAATGATATTGAAAGAATAATATTTCTTAAGCTTATAAACAGTTTATTTTAATTGTTTACACTTTACTAAATAATGCATTTAATCATCCTAAAATGCCAAACTCATAAGATTTCATCACCAATAACCAAAACCCTCATCAAAAATCAAGATATACCTCATGTAGGATTCTTAAGCCATAAAATCTGTTTTTCAATTTTCTTACTTCACATAACATATTTAATTCATTTACTCATAACTAGTCCATTTTCATGAAAAATACCAAATCAGTCCCAAAAATATTTCTTTTTTGGGATTTAGCAGATTATAGTCCCATATTGAACATATATTTTTCCCGGAATTTTTAAAATTCATTTACTATTTTTCATATGGCTAAAACAGCCGAATATTTAGACATTTAACATAAATTGTACTTTTATTCAAAAATTCTGAAATTTACAGAGTATAATTCTGTTATATACATGTACTCCCAATAAAATTTTTACCAATTTTGGAGTTAACCATAAGGAGTTATAAGGGTTTACTTTTAAAATAGTTTTTTCCCATAAAATTCATAACTCTTAATCTATACATCCAAAAATCTCCATTTTTGGACACAATCTAGAAAACTCTTCAAATTATCATTTAAAATTTTTTCAGAATTTTTGAGGGTCAGAAAAATTACGAAACTGAAAAACATAATAACCTCTTACAATCCTTTACCTCAAAAAGCGCAAGATTTACGACCTAATGTAAAAGTCAAGAAACCTTGCAATTTGAATAGAAACTCTCAAAGTATCTAAATACTCAAAAAATACGCTCGACAATATAGAGAGAAAGAAAACTTGTTTCTGGTGTGATTTTCAATTCTAACTTAAGCGCCTATTTATAGGAAAATACTAGAACGCCAATGGAGACTAAATAATAAAATAATATTATATATTTTTCTCTTCTATGTCACCTACCAAGACCAGCCACCACCTTGAATCAGCCAACTTGGAACAAAGAAATAGCAGCCCAGATGGTTTAAAATAACAAAAGTGGGTCCCACCCATAATTTAATAAAAATTATTTTATTTTCCGAAACTTCAGTAATTCATAAAAAATAACCTGTTTATCAGAAAAATACGAATTTTATGTCCATTCCACACAAAATCGAATTCTCTACAACTTTGTAGCTTTAAGTTTTTCCAAATTCCAGACATAAAATATCCAAAATCCACAAACGGACGATTTTCAACACCTTTTAAAATTCATAACAAATCAACCGTTAATTTTTAACGGTTCAAAATTTATGGATATATACTTAACTTATATATATATAACATATCCAAAAATACAATGATACAACGGTCGGATTAAAATTATAACTGACACAATAGAGCTTTAAGAACACCAATTTGATATTTTAATACCTCAAATCCGACAAAATACTGATAAAACACCTCAACATTAATTCCTTCATTTATAAACACATAAATAAATCCATCATTTATATCAACATCAAATAAATATTTCCTTATCATATAAATCAATAATTAATTATTAACAAATAATATTACAGAATCACAATAATGACAACCAGACAGTTCCCAGGAAAGAGGGGGCTTTTCGATAAGGATTTCTCCTTACTGGCGCGCAATTAGGTGACCAAACTTCTCATTGACAGAATTTTTTAGACATTGCCAATAATTCTATCTAATAATATTATTCAAATAATATGAATTATTGATCTGATAATGGAAAATACTGTGCAGTGACAATTATTGAAACAACAATAATATAAAATATCAACGCAACAATTATTGAATCAATAAAATAAAATATTGAATAAAGAATTATCAGTAACAATTATTGAGTAGTGCCTTCTCACGTAAGAATCGTAAATTCAAAAATATCGTGTGCAAAATCGTAATGCTACTCTTGCAACAACGCCAGACATTACTTTACTTTACCCACCGAGTATTCCAACAGTGTTAACGGTAACGATTACGCCGTTATTTATAAAAACTCAAATTTGTCGTTTTCTTCATCCGACAATTATCCGTTATGGGGCCCACAAATGGATGCACCGTCGTACGAATATTTCGAATATTCCCCGACAGAAAGAATATTCCACGACCAAACGAATATTCCCCGGCAACAATGAATATTTTATAACCACTTGCGTATTTTGAAAAAAAAAATTATATATCACCCTAAACTTTAACTTTTTATCAATTTAACCATTTACTGAATTGTAATTATAAGAAAAATTGAATAATAGGCCTTTGTGTTAACAACATTGCACTCGTTCCCGCATATGATCTTCTACTCAATGCGTCAGCTACCACGTTCGTTTTTCCAGGATGGTATTGAATGGTATAGTCGTAGTCGTTCAACAGCTCGAGCCAACGTCGTTGCCGCATGTTGAGTTCTTTTTGGTTGAAAAAATATTTGAGGCTTTTATGGTCTGAATATATCTCCACTTTCTCCCCATATAGATAGTGCCTCCAGATCTTTAACGCGAAAACGACTGCTGCCAACTCGAGATCATGAGTAGGATAATTCCTCTTATATTCTTTAAGTTGTCGCGAGGCATAGGCTATGACTTTCCCACATTGCATGAGAACACATCCTAACCCTTTGCCTCAAGCATCATCAGAGATAACAAATCCATCCGAACCGGATGGTATTGTCGAACAGTCTTAAAATGAGTCTCCTCTTGAGCTCTTGGAAACTCTTCTCGCATTCCTCGCTCCATACGAATTTTGTATCTTTCCGAGTCAGCTGAGTTAACGGAGTAGCGATTCGAGAAAATTCTTCCACAAATCTCCGATAATAACCAGCTATGCCCAATAAGCTACGTCTTTCTGATCATCGACTTCAGCTTGATTGCTCCCAACTTTGTATTGCTTCAATCTTCGCTTCGTCAACAGATACTCCATGTTTTGACACTACGTGCCCAAGGAATGCTACTTCCTCAAGCTAGAACTCACATTTCTTGACTTGGCATATAACTTGTTTTCACGAAGCCTTTGAGTACCGACTTAAAATGGTGCTCATGATCTTCACGACTTTTGGAATATATGAGGATGTCATCAATAAAGACAACAACGAATCGATCCAAATATTCCTTGAATACTCGATTCATCATATCCATGAAAGCCAGCAGAGCATTAGTCAATCCAAAAGACATGACTAAGAATTCATAATGCCCGCATTAGAGTTACGAAGGCGCCTTTGGAATATCCTCGGTTCTAATCTTCAAATTGATGATATCCGTAATCGAATATCGATTTTTGAAAAGAATTGTGCTCCTTACAACTAATCAAACAGTCATCAATACGAGGTAGCGGATACCTATTCTTAATAGTGACATGGTTTAATTCCCATGAGTCGATACAAAAGTCGCATACTCCGCTCTTTCTTCTTTACTTAATAAAACAGGAGCACCCCAAGGAGATGTACTAGGACGAATGAAATAGATATCCAACAACTCCTATAATTGGACCTTTAACTCCTGAAGTTCAATATGAGCCATTCGATATGGGGTTTTAGAAATGGGCTTTGTACCAGGTTCAAGATCAATAAAGAATTCAACTTCATGTTCCGGGGGTAGACCGGGAAGTTCTTCAGGAAATACGTCAGGAAAGTCAATAACAACAGGAATATTATTCAAATATGACGTGTCTTTATTCAAATCCATAACATGGGCTAAGAACGCTTGACATCCGTTTTTAATAAACGAATGGCTTTATGGCTTGATATAACAGTGATTAATTTTAATGGCTTAGTTGCTTGAATTCGCACAACAGGTTGATTAGGAATATGAAAACTAACAACCTTACGAAAAATATCAATTTTGGCATGATGAGTAGTTAACCAATCAATCCCTAAAATCACATCAAAAGCAAGTATCTTTAAAGAGATAAGGTCAATGTAATGTGATGGTGCCAACTTGAATCAAACAAGATTTATAAGCAAATGGTGGATGTGATGAAAGTTTCTTCTAACTGAGTCTCCACAGATAAATCAAAGTCTAATTTCTTGAGTCAAGTTTAAACGTTGAGCACAAGCGGAGAAATAAATGAATGGGTAGCACCGTTCTAGTAAGGTATAAACTTTGCATGAATTTATGATTAGCTTACCCGTGATCACCTCGTTTGGGTTCCTCGTGCGTGTTGACCACCACAACAAACGCTCTTCCAGAACCGTTGACTTTGACTTTTCCGGGACGACCTTTTGAGTCACCATCCCCACTAGACTTGGTTTCGCTTCAAGATGAATCTCGAAGCGATATGTCATTCCTTTCCACAATTATATCATACTTTGAATCTGTTGTGAAACAGTTTGGTGATATGTCCCTCTTTTCCATATTTATAAGATATCTGACCCAGGTGGTCGCGTTGACGCCTCCCAAAATAGGTCCATTCCATCCAACTCATTCGAGTCGCCAAATACATGGTACGTAAATAACTACAACTTTATTAATACATTTGTCGTGCAAAATACGACAACATATATATTGTGAGTTTAAATACAATTATTGTCTTCTGACAATATACATACCCAAATAAATCCTCATCACAATTATTTATACATTATTTTATAAAATGGTGAGGACTACTAAACAACTCTCTCTAGAACCTTCATTCCATACCCCGACTAAGTACTTTCGCCACATTCTCGCCTCTTGAGAAGAAAAATGGAACAAAAAGGAAAAGGGTGAGCTCAACTAGCCCAAGAAAGAATATTATGACTAAGATAATATACAACAAATTATCGTTAGTCTTCAACGAGAAAAATCTAATAGAATACAATAGACAACTAGTTTTAAATCAACAATCTGCAGCGAAAAAACAATTCATTAGAAGAGTTAAGTAGAGAATGCAAACTACTATCTTCTATATATGAATTTAAAAGTTCATCGTCGATATTTTATCCTCGTAACATCAATCAATATATATCTGAATCAAATATTCATCTTTTACTACGGGCCAAAGATATTCATCGATTAATCATGTTCGCCTAAACACTGCTCATCTTTGCACTACGGCCAAAGATATTAATCGATGAAGTCATGTTCATCTCAATACCGCTCATCTTTGACTACGGCCAAAGATATTCATCAAGAAATCATTCATCTTTGCACTACTGTGCCAAAGATATTCAAGAATATCATCATTTAAGACCGAGGATGATGAAAAATATTTCAAAGAAAACAAATCCAAAGGAAACAAAAGAACAAATATTAAGGATTCGTATTTTAAACAATCCAAGTTCAAAAATACTTCATAAGTAATCGAGTGGAGTAAAATTCAAGAATGATCAAAACATGGATACAATCAAAGCTAGTATCCATAGTAGATATTTTGGACAAAAGAAGAAATTTTATTTTTGATGAATAGTGTCAAGATACGTGAATAGTGCCGTATACGTGAATAGTAACTCCAGACACCAAAAGATAGAAATTTCTCAAAAAACATCATCACGTTTATGTGAATGGTACTTTCGTGAATAGTAACTCGTGAATAAGTAACTCATGAATAAGTAACCCGACATGAAAAAAGTTCCAAATTTGATAAAAATTTCCAACCAATATTTCGGCGATAATGATATTGAAGAAATAATATCATTTTCGAATAAAATAACATCCCTTACCTCGAAAGACAAGATTTCTAGTTGAAACACCTGGATATAGGCTATGACTTGAACTTTGCACCAGATATAGCAATACTCAAAGTATATTCAAAATACTCACAAGAATACGCCGATAATATAGAGAGAAAAACTTCGCTTTACGGTGTGATTTTCAATTCTAACCTAAGCACCTTATTTATAGAAAAATGCTTAGAACACCAAAGCAAAAATTTAATAAATTAATAATATATATATATATATATATATATATATTCCAACGCATACATTTAATTTGCCCAACATCAGCCACCAACCATCCCACTACACAAGACTAACAACAAAAAAACGTTTTTCTAATTTTAAATATTTTAAACTTCCAGAAATTAATTATTTCGGAGCTTCGAAACTTCAATAATTCATAATAAATAGTTCTTTTATCAGAAAATTCGAATCTCGCGACTTTTTATAGGAAATTCAATTCTCTACAACTTTGCAGAAGAAAGTTTTTCCAAATTCCAAACAGAAATTGACTGAAATCCATCAACGGGTGATTTTATAGACTATAATCAAATTTCGGTCAATAATTGTGTCCACCAACACACAAAATATGTGTTAAACATTTAATGCCACAAAATACTCTTCCTCCTCATATACTCATATATTCCACATTCATTATAAAAATATCACCGTTAATATATTATTAAAATAATATATTTAAATGAATTATTTTATCAGAAAAAGATAAAATATTAATTTTCAACAATTGTCATTTTAAAAAATTTTCTCCATCTATATCCACATAAAATTAATATTTTCCTCATCATATGAATCAATAATTAATTATTCACAAATAATATTACAGAATCACAATATTGTACTGGCGCGCAATTAGGTGACCAAACCTCTCCTTAGACAGAACTTTCTAGACATTGTCAATAATTTTATCCAATAATATTATTCAGATAATATGAATTATTGCTCCGATAATAGAAAATACTGTGTAATGATAATTTATTGAAACAACAATAATATAAAATATCAATGCAACAATTATTGAATCAATAAAATAAAATCTTGAATAGTAATTCATCATAATAATTATTGAGTAGTGCCTTCTTAAATAAGAATCAATAATTGGTGCAATACCGTGCTATCTTCTTTTCAACAAAGCGTATTAGTGTGTTTTAACCACCGGGTATTCCAACAAGATAACTGTAAATAACTACGCCGTTATTTATAAACAACTTATATTTGTCATTTTCTTCATCCAATCGCTTTCGTTATGGGGCCCACAAAAGATCAAGCGCCGTCATTTAATATTTCCCGACAAGATTTAATATTCCACGACCAAACGAATATTCCCCGACAATAATGAATATTTTATAACCACTTGCTTATTCAAATATTTGCGTATTTTACCCATAACTATCCACATTAATCAAATCAACCCTTACTATTTCAAAAATAATAAATAGAGGAAAATAAATTTCATTTATTAATAATTTGGGGTCTTACAGTCGTTCTCCTCCCTTAAAACTAGTTGTTGCTTTGGTCTTTGACGTCTTCACAGTGTCATTGTTGAATCTCCTCTTTTTAAAATCTCCCTCCAACTCGCTTCTTCTATTTTTATGGCCACGATTACCACCAGAGTGGTTGCCGCTCTTGTCCGTATTTTTCTTTCTCCGCTGGTTATCGTTGTTCGATGATCACATGCCACCGATATGATCTGGTAGTGGTCCCTCGGTTGACCAGTACTCGTTATCTCGCCTAATAATTGAGCCACTGCCGACAACATCCTGAATAGAGAAAAATTTATGAGAAATGAGATATTGACATATGACGGGTTTCAAATCTCTCAGAAACATCTGCGTCATACTTTCCTCATTCTCCACCAAATGAGGTGCAAACCTGGACAACTCTGCAAACTTCGCCTCGTATTGGGACACCGTCATGTTATTCTGCTCCAGTCTAATAAACTCTACCTCCTTCATATGACGAATACTTTCAGGAAAGTACTTGTCATTGAAACGATTCAAATGTCTCCCAAGACATCTTTGAAAAGCTTGGTGGATGGGTATGCTTCACAGACTCCAACCAAGATGATCGCCTCGCCACTTTAACATAAATGTGGCGAATGGAACCTTCTGTTCTCCGCATCCCAAGACATCGAATATCTTGGTAATTTGTTTAACTCACGCTCTTCTTGATCGGATCCGGCTTTAATAAATTCGGTGGTCCCAACTCTTTGAATCGCTTGGTTGTGACAAACCGTGAATTGTTATCATTTCTCCTGTATTTTGAACACGAGTCTCCTCGTCCCGATTTTGCATGAAACTGCAAAAAGCTTCTAAACATCCCATCGTTCATCATCTTCTCAGTGGTGTTGTTCACAGGAGGAACATTGCCAGCCTGTTGCACGTTCTCCTCGTTGGTGAGCACATGCGTCTCCATGGTCTCATTTACTCCACCATTAACATTCTCGATCGACATTCTCAAATCTTGCCATAAAAACAAGGGTTAATTTAACAAATTAACATATCACATAATATCCCTATATTATGAAAGACCAACAAATAAGCTTAGGTAGGACACACTAGCGAAGGATTTACTCGTCTCGCCCCTCCTAGTTCTTTTCCCCGATCTCCGCCAGAGATCATATCCTTAAGCTCTGATACCAATCGTGGCGCCCCCAAAATAGGTATACAACACCCATTCTCGAGTCGTCAAAATACATGGTATGTAAAGCAACTACAACTTTACTAATACAACATAAAAGCGTGAGTTTAAATACAAATATTGTCATCTAGACAATATACACACTCAAATAAGTCCTCATTATAATTATTGATACATTATTTTACAAAATGGTGAGGACTACTAAAACGACTTTCTAGAACAATCATTCCATACCCCACTAAGTACTTTCATTACATTCTCGCCTCCTGAGAAGAAAAATGGAACAAAAAAGAAAAGGGTGAGCTCAACTAGCCCAGTAAAGAACATTATGACTAAGATAATATAGAACAAATTATTGTTAGTCTTCAACAAGGAAAAATCTAATAGAATACAATAGACAACCAGTTTTAAATCAATATTCGCTGCGAAAAGAATAATTCATAGAAGAGTTACGTAGAGAATGAAATCTACTATTATCTATGAATTTAAAAGTTCATCATCAATATTTTATCCTCGTAACATCAATCAATAAACATCATAAATCAAATATTCATCTTTGCACTACTGAGCCAAAGATATTCACCATTAATCATGTTCATCTAAACACTGCTCATCTTTTTGCACTACGGGCCAAAGATATTCATCGAAATCATTCATCTTTTGCACTACAAAGCCAAAGATATTTAGTAATATCATCATTTAGGGTCGAGGATGATGAAAATATTTTAAAGAAAACGAATCCAAAGTGAAACAAAAGAATAAATATTAAGGATTCATATTTCACTATTCCATGTCCAAAATACTTCATAAATAATCATAGTGGAGTAAAATTCAAGAATGATCAAAACATGGATACAATCAAAGTTAGTATCCATAATGAGATATTTTGACGAAAAACAAAAATTTAATTTTTACGTGAATAGTCTTAGTATCGTGAATAAGTAACCCCACACTAAAAAGACAAGAATTTCACAAGAAAAATACTCACAATATTCCTCAAGATAATGATATTGAAAGAATTAATATCATTTTTAAAAAAATAATATCTCTTACCTCGTAAAGACAGTACTTCTAGTTGAAACACCGGATATAGGCTATGACTTGAACTTGCACCGTATAGCAACACTCAAAGTCTTAAAATACTCACAAGAATACGCTCAATATATCGAGAGAGAAAGAGAGAGAAAACTTCAGTTTCTGGTGTGATTTTCAATTCTAACCTAAGCACCCTATTTATAGGAAAATGCTTAGAACACCAAAACAGAAAATTTAATATAATATTAATATATATACAAAATTCCTACTCCACTTCATGAATCTGAATTCAGCCACATTGCACATGTTAATGATGCCCACAAAATATAAAAAATGTTTTTATTAATAAAAATAAATAAAACTTTCAAAAATCAATTATTTCGGAACTATTCATAATAAATAGCCCTTTTGTCAGAAAAATTCAAACCACATGTCTTTTTCATAGGAAATTTCATTATCTACAACTTTTCAGAAGAAAGTTTATCCAAATTCCAAACAAAAATTGACCGAAATTCACAAACGGGTGATTTTACAGGCTATAATCAAATTTCAGTCAAGAAATGGTCCCACGGACATGTTTAACATGTTTTAAACAACTTTTACAACAAAAATACTCTTCCTCCTCATATACTCATATATCCCACATTCATTGTAAAAATATCATTATTATTATATTATAATAATAAAATATTATTTTATCAGAAAAGATAAAATATCGATTTTCAACAATTGTCACTTTAAAAATTTTCCATCTATATCCACATAAAATGAATATTTTCCTCATCATATAAATCAATAATTAATTATTCACAAATAATATTACGAATCACAATGTCGAATCAGTAAGACCCCAACTTATTATTAATGAAATTTAATTTTTCTATTTATTATTTTGAAATAGTAAGGGTTGATTTGATTAATGTGGATAGTTAGGGTAAAATACGCAAATATTTCAAAATAAGCAAGAGGTTATAAAATATTCATTGTTGTTTTAGAATATTCGTCGCTTGTCGGGGAATATTCGTATGCGACAGCCATGACAATCATAATGGGCCCCATAACTTGAAAGCGATTGGATGAAGAAAAGCGACAAATATAAGTTGTTTAAAAATAACGGCGTAGTTATTACTGATTAACACCGTTGGAATACCCCCTATGGTTAAAACACACGATGTCTACGCGTTGTTGCACAAGATATTACATTGCAGTATTGCACCAATTATTGAAGGCACTACTCAATAATGGTTACGATGAATTACTGCTCAATTATTTTATTTTATTGATTCAATAATTGCTACGTTGACATTTTATATTCTTTCTTTGTTTCAATAATTGTCATTATACCGTATTTTCCATTATCGGAGCAATAATTCATATTATCCTAATAATATTATTAGATAACATTATTGACAATGTTTAGAAAGTTCATACTAAGGAGAGGTTTGGTCATCTAATCAAGGCTACCAAAGAAGAGAGAGATCCTTATCGAAAAGCCCCTCTATCTTTAGGGAACCGCCCGGTTGTCAATAATGTGATTCTCATAATATTATTTATGAATAATTAATTATTAATTTATATGATGAGGAAAATATTGATTTTATGAGGATATAGATGGAGAAAATTTTAATGTGACAATTGTTGAAAATTAATATTTTATCTTTTTCTCGATAAAATAATTCATTTAAATATATTATTTTAATAATATATTAACGATGATATTTTTATAATGAATGTGGGATATATGAGTACATGAGGAGGAAGAGTATTTTTGTGGCATTAAATGTTTAACACATGTTTTGTGTGTTGGTGGACACAATTATCGATCGAAATTTGATTATAAACAGTAAAATCGCCTGCTTTGTGGATTTCGTCAATTTCTGTTTGGAATTTGAAAAACTTTCTTCTGCAAAGTTGTAGAGAATTGAATTTCCTATAAAAACTCATGAGATTTGAATTTTCTGATAAAGGGCTATTTATTATGAATTATTGAAATTCAAGTTCAAAATAATTAATTTTTGGGAGTTTTAGTTAATTATTTTGAGAAAACGTTTTTTGCAACTAAGTTGGCCTCACATGTGATTCAAATGGGCTGAGATCAGTTGTCTAAGGTGGGCTAAAGAAAATGTGAAAAATATATTAATATTATATTCAATTTTCTGCTTTGGTGTTCTAAGCATTTTCCTATAAATAGGGTGCTTAGGTTAGAATTGAAAATCACAACAGAAACTGAAGTTTCTCTCTATTTCTCTCGATATATTGAGCGTATTCTTGTGAGTATACTTTGAGTATTGTTAGACGGTGCAAGTTCCTTCAAAGACTATACCCTAGATTCCAAATTTAAGTACTAATCTTTCGAGGTAAAGGATGTTATTTTTTCTCAAATGATATTATTTCTTCAATATCATTATCTTTGAAATATTGGTTGGAACTTTTATCAAATTTAGAACTTTTTCATGCCGGGTTACTATTCATGAGTTACTATTCACGAGTTACTATTCACGAGTTACTTATTAAATGAAGCGTGAAGATGTTTTTTGTGAATTTCTATCTTTTGGTGTCTGAGTTACTATTCACGTGTACACCATTACTTCTCACGATATCTGACACTATTCAATCAAAAATAAAATTTCTTCTTTTTTGTCCAAAATATCTATTCGGATACTAGCTTTGATTGTATCCATGTTTTGATCATTCTTGAATTTTACACCACTATGATTATTTTTTGAGGTATTTTTTTGAACATGGATAAAACAAAGTACGAATCCTTAATCCTTAATCCTTGTCATTTTGTTTCACCGGATTCGCTTCTTTAAAATATTTTCATCATCCTCGGTCTTAAATGATGATATTATTGAATATCTTTGGCCGTAGTAGTGCGAAGATGAATGATTTCAAGAATATCTTTGGTAGTAGTGCAAAGATGAACAGTGTTTAGATGAACATGACCAATCGATGAATATCTTTGGCACCAGTGGTGCAAAGATGAATATTTGATTCCGGATGTATATTGATTGATGTTACGAGGATAAAAGATGGACGATGAACTTTTAAACTCATACATGTAAAGATAATAGTTTGCATTCTCTACTTAACTCTTCTAATGAATTATTATTTCATTGCGAATATTGATTTAAAATTTGTTGTCTATTGTATTCTATTAGATTTTTCCTCTGTTGAAGACTAACGGTAATTTGTTGTATATTATCTTAGTCATAATATTCTTTACCGGCTAGTTGAGCTCACCCTTTTCCTTTTTGTTCCATTTTTCTTCTCGTGAGGCGAGAATATAGTGAGTACGAAGTCTGGTATGGAATGAAGGTTTTAGAAAGAATTGTTTAGTAGTCCTCACCATTTTTGTAAAATAATGTATCAATAAATGTGATGAGGATTTATTTGAGTATAGATATTGTCTGAAGATAATATTTGTATTCAAACTCACAGCTTTCTTGTTGTAATAATAAAGTTGTAGTTGTTTCTGCATACATGTATTGACAACTCGAATGGGTGATGTATACCTATTTTGGGGCGCCACAATTGGTATCGAGCCATAAGTAAAAGAGCCCCAGCCTCTATCTGGTGACTTCTGTTGATGGGGATGCACCGGCCGCATTCTCCGTAGGGGCCTTGCCTGCTCTGCGTGGGCAAACCGATAGGTACCACTTTGAGGTCATTCCACTACCGGGACATGAGTCACGGTTGGTATCGAGCTTAGGATATGATCTCTGGCGGAGATCGGGGAATAGAACTAGGAGGGAGAGACAAGTAAATCCTTCGCTAAAGTGTGTCCTACCTAAGCTTAATTTTTAGTTGGTCAAAGATATAAGGATATTATGTGATATATTGATTTCTTAATTAACCCTTATTTTATGACAGATTTGAGAATGTCGAATGAGAATATTAACAATGGAAATGAGACCGTGGAGACGCTCAGTACTCACCAACGAGGAGAACGTGTGACAGTCAGCAATGTTCCTCATGTGAACAACACCACCGAAAGCGTATGATGAACGAGGGATGTTTAGAAGCTTTTTGCGAGCTCATGCAAAATCGACGAGGGAGACTCGTGTTCAAAATACGTGAGAAATGATAGCAATTCACGGTTTGTCACAACCAAGCGCTTCAAAGAGTTGGGACCACTGAATTTATTAAAGCCGATCCGATCAAGGCAAGAGACGTGAGTTAAACAAATTACCAAGATATTCGATGTCTTGGGATGCACGGAGGAACAGAAGGTTCCATTTGCCACCTTTATGTTCCGTGGCGAAAAGGCATTCACCGGTGGAGTCTCATGAAGCGTACCCATCCAAATTGCACTCAAAGATGTCTTGGGAAACGCTTTGAAACTATTTAATGACAAATACTTTCCCGAAAGTGTTCGTCATATGAAGGAAAGTGGAGTTCATCGATTAGAGCAAAACAACATGACGGTGTCTCAAAGATGCGAGGCAAAGTTTGCGAGAGTTATCCAGTTTACACACCTCATTTGGTGGAGAATGAGGAACGTATGACACGGATGTTTCTTAGAGGTTTGAAACCCAAGATACGTCGATATCTCATTTCTCATAAACTTTCTCTCTATTCGGATGTTATAAATGTGGCTCAATTATTAGAGCGAGATAACGAGTATGGTCAACCCGAGGACCACAACCGAGGATCGTACCGAGATATAGCGATCAATGTAATAATGATAACCAAATGGAGAAAGAAACAGACGGACAAAATGGTAACCACTCTGTGGTAATCATGGCCATGAAAATAGAAGAAGTGAGTCGAGGAGAGATTTTAAAAGAGGAGATTTAATAATGAATATGTGAAGACGATGATTTTGCGTAGAATCGGTTCTAAGGGAGGAGAACGACCACCACCCATCATATCTTATAAATGCGAGAAAGAGGGACATATCACCAAACCGCCCACAACAGCCAAGGTATGCTATAATTGTGGAAAGGAAGGACATATCGCTCGAGATTATGCGAATAAACCTAGTTCAATGGGACGGTGACTCAAAAGATCGTCCCAAAAAGTCAAAGTCAACGATTCCGGAAGAAAGCGTTTGTTGTGATCGGTCATAATGCGAGGAACCCAAACGAGGTGATCACGGTAAGCTATTTATAAATTCTTGCGAAGTTTATACCTTACTTGATACCGGTGCATACCCATTCATTTATCTCTCCGCTTGTGCTCAACATTTAAACTTGACTTCGGAGAAAATAGACTTTGACCTATCTCATGGAACACCGCTTTATAAATCTTGTTTGATTCAAGTTGGCACCATTACCTTACCTGTTGACCTTATCTCTTTAAAGATACTTGATTTTGATGTGATTTTAGGATTGATTGGTTAACTACTCATCATGCCAAAATTGATTGTTTTAAATAAGGTTGTTAGTTTTCATATTCCTAACCAACCCGCTGTTATGCAAATTCAAGCAACTAAACCATTAAAATCAATCATCGTCATATCTAATCATAAAGCTATTCGCTTATTGAAAAACGGATGTCAAGCTTTCTTAGCCCATGTTATGGATTTGAATAAAGACACGCCAAATTTGAATAATATTCCTGTTGTTATTGACTTTCCCGACGTATTTCCCGAAGAACTTCCTTTGCCAACCCCCGAACGTGAAGTTGAATTCTTTATTGATCTTGAACCCGGTACAAAGCCCATTTCTAAAACCCCATATCGAATGGCTCTATTGAACTTCGGAGTTAAAGGTCCAACTACGAGAATTGTTGGACATCGGTTTCATTCGTCCCAAGTACATCTCCTCGGGGTGCTCCTGCTTTATTTGTAAAGAAGAAAGACGGAGTATGCAACTTTGTATTGACTATCGGAATTGAACCATGTCACCATCAAGAATAGGTATCCTCTACCTCGTATTGATGACTTGTTTGACCAAATTGCAGTAGGGGCACAATTCTTTTCAAAATCGATCTTCGCTTACGGATATCATCAAATGAAGATTAGAATCGAGGATATTCCAAATCGCCTTCCGTAACTTCGGTATGGGCATTATGAATTCTTAGTCATGTCTTTCGGATTGACTAATGCTCCTGCTGGCTTTATGGATATGATGAACCGAGTATTCAAGGAATATTTGGATCGGTTCGTTGTTGTCGTTATTGATGACATCCTTATATATTCCAAAAGTCGTGAAGATCATGAGCACCATTTGAAGTTTGGTACTCCAAAGGCTTCGTGAAAACAAACTATATGCCAAATTGAAGAAATGCGAGTTCGGCTTGAGGAAGTAGCATTCCTTGGGCACGTGGTGTCGAAACATGGAGTATCTGTTGATCCGTGAAGATTGAAGCAATACAAAGTTGGAGCAACCAAGTCGGTGATCAAGTACGTAGCTTTTGGGCTTAGCCGGTTATTATCGGAGATTCGTGGAAGGGTTTTCTCGAATCGCTACTCCATTAACTCAAATAACTCGGAAGGATACAAAAATTCGTTTGGAGCGAAGAATGCGAGAAGAGTTTCCAAGAGCTTAAGAGGAGACTTATTTCGCAGACTGTTTCTAACAATACCATCCGGTTCGGATGGATTTGTTATCTACAACGATGCTTCGAGCAAAGGGTTAGGATGTGTTCTCATGCAACGTGGAAAGTCATAGCCTTATGCGCCTCGCGAAAACTTAAAGAGTATGAGAGGAATTATCCTACTCATGATCTAGAGTTAAGCGCAATCGTTTTGCTTAAAGATATGGAGGCACTATCTATATGGGGAGAAAGTGGAGATATATTCGGACCATAAAAGCCTTAAATATTTCTTCACTCAAAAGAACTTAACATCGCGGCAATGACGTTGGCTCGAGCTATTGAAAGACTACGACCACACTATTCAATACCATCCTGAAAAGCGAACGTGGTAGCCGACGCGTTGAGTAGAAGATCATATCACGAGGAACGAGTGCGATGATGTCAAGTATCTGACAGAGCCAACTTTAATAGAAAAGTTAAGGTTGCTTTCAAGCCACCAACCTGAGCCGATCGTATGAAGAAGAAAGTACAAGAAGGAGCTATTCCTAAGCGAGAATTGATGAAGAAGGAATACTTGAGTCCACTCTAGACTTTGTGTTCCTAACGACTCGATTTGAAGTACAAGATTATGATGGAGGCACACAATACACCATTTGCAATCCATCCTCGAAGTACTAAAATGTATCGTGATCTTGACATACATTTTGGTGGAACAATATGAAGAGAGAGATTGCAAAGTTTATCTCAATGTGTTTAACTTGTCAACGTGTAAAGGCGAGACATCCGGTACCTAAGGGTCCGTTGCAACCACTTGAGATTCAAATGGAAGTGGGAACACATTACCATGGATTTCGTTCACGGGTCTTCCTACTGGTTTCTCGTGGCATCAATGCTATTTGGGTTATTGTTGATAGATTAACCAAGTCTGCTCATTTCTTGCCGATACGGGAGACTTATTCACTTGAACGTGTAACGACCCCAAAATAGGTCCATTCCATCCAACCCATTCTGAGTCACCAAATATATGGTACGAAAAACAACTATAACTTTATTACAACAATTGTAGTGCAAAATACAACAACACATATGCTGTGAGTTTGGATACAAATATATACCAACTGTAGCACGTCACAATGACACCTTACATAAAGGTATAGTCAAAAACTCTTTTAGAAATTAGAATCTTTGGGAAGTGCTCAAGAAACCTTCGTATACATGGGAGGCCATGCTTTTAGGTTATGGTAGATATCATATGGCCACGTAATTATCTTTGGTTGACCTAATAGACCCCAAAAGAAAAACAAGAAGATTACTATCGTATTCTTCCCAATGGTGAGTCTTCTCGACATATCATTATCTCCACTGTCTCTAATTGGGTATTATACTCCAAACAAACACCAAGATTATATAGGTAGTGCTTGTAAATATACTCGGCAAGTGGATGTGCATAACCATGTCTTATGATAACACGAGTTTGTATGTCATTAGACATCTTGTATGATAGTGACAAAACACCTTCCAAAGTTGGGTTCGCTTTCACCCTATTTAATTCACCAAAATAACTATTAAATGATGTATAAAATACAACACACTAAAGCCCTCAATAAAATTATTTTCATACTCTTTGGGGGAACCTCAACAACTATAGACCACCGCTTCTATTCCCTTGTTATCCCCGCCAACCCAAATACACTTTTATTACACGAAAGGAATTGTGAAACAAAAGGGTGAGCACAACTAACTCAATAAAAGAATATTATGACTAAAGATAAATAAATTATCAATAGTCTTCATCAAGAATGAATCGTAGATTTAGAACATATGGTAGATGATAAAACTTTTCAACCATAGTTGCAATGAACGAAGCAATCCATTAAAAGAGTCAAATAGACTATAAAGTCTATTGTCTTCTCACGTTAAAAGTCCACCAACAATATTTTATCCTCAGAACATCAATCAACAGCCCTTTCCACAATCATATGAATAACTCATAATCATAATTGTGATTCTAAATTCCTCTTCTCATCCAGGGATCGAAGATAAATTTTCATCACCGCCTTTTACCCGAAACATCAAATATCATGGTTATACCAAATCACAGCCTCGCTCATAATCATACTAATAATTTCATCTTTGCACCACTGCCAAAGATATTCATCAACAGCTTCATCTTTACACTACAAAGCAAAAGATATTCAACAACAGTCATCTTTGCATTACGAGCCAAAGATATTCATCAACAATTCATCTTTGCACTACAGGCTTAAGATATTCAACAACAGGTCATCTTTGCATTACGAGAAAAAGATATTCATCAATAATTCATCTTTGCACTACAGGCTAAAGATATTCATCAACAAGTCATCTTTGCACAACGAGCCAAAAATATTCATATATCAAAGAAATACATAATCATTTCAGAAGTTATATAACAATAATTATAACCATGTTGATCAATTCACCTTTGCACTTAAGCTAAAAATATTCAATTGTAAATTCAATGGTCATGATCATACCAGTCAACAATTCAACTTTTGCACTACTGGCCAAAGAGAACCTATGGTCACGATCATACCAATAATCTACCCATCTTTACACTCAAGTCAAAGAGAAATATCATCATTAGGGTTATAAGAATGTTATATAAAAACAATATAATCAAAACATGGTTTTAATTTCAAAAGTAAGATTCATAAATCAATGATAATTTGGTCGGAGAAGAAACCAATTTGTCGTGAATAAGACTCGTATTCGTATATAGTATGTGATACGCATAAAGAAACCTCGATACGAAAAAGATAAAGTTTCATAATAAAATTCATATCCATATTTATAACACCTTAATCCAAATGTTATAAATCACTTAGAAATCTCATAATCTAATATTATTAATATTATAATAATATTTTAATCATTTTTAAACTTATAAATAATTTAATTAAATTGTTTACACTTTACTAATTAATGCATTTAATCATCATAAAATGCCAAACTCATAAGATTTCATCACCAATAACCAAAACCCTCATCAAAAATCAGATATACCTCATATATGATTCTCAAACCATAAAATCATATTTTCTAATTTTCTTACTTCACATAACATATTTAATTCATTTGCTCATAACTAGAACATTTTCATGAAAAATACCAAATCGCTTCTAAAAATATTTCTTTTCTTTTAAGGGATTTAGTATAAAATAGTCCCATATTGAACATATATTTTCTCGAAATTTTAAAAAATTCATTTACTATTTTTCATATGGCTAAAACCATTTAATATTTAAGCATTTATCATAAATTGTACTTTTATCCAAAATTCAAATTCACAGAGTACATCGATATTATATAGATGTACTCTCAATAAAAATTTCATCAATTTTGGAGTTAACCGCAAGGAGTTATAAATAGTTACTTTTAAAATAGTCTTTTCTCATAAAATCCATAACTTCTAATCTATACATCCAAAAATACCTCAAAATAATCATAGTGGTGTAAAATTCAAGAATGATCAAAACATGGATACAATCAAAGCTAGTATCCGAATAGATATTTTAGATTTAAAAGAAAAATTTTTATTTTTCTAGGTGAATAATGCCAGATTCGTGAATAGTGTCAGATATCGTGAATAAGTGTCGTATAACGTGAATAGTAAATCTCAGACACCAAAAGATAGAAATTCCACAAAAAAAAAACATCTTCACGCTTCATGAATAGTACTCGTGAATAAGTAACTCGTGAATAATAACTCATGAATAAAGAACTCGTGAATAGTAACTCGTGAATAGTAACTTTATGAATAAGAACCCCGACATGAAAAAGTTCCAAATTTGATAAAAACTTCGATCAACATTTCAAAGATAATGATATTGAAGAAATAATATCATTACAAAAAAATAATATCCCTTACCTCAAAGAATCAAGATTTCTTGAAGGAAAGATCTAAGTGATCTTTGAATGAAACTTGTACTTTGAGCAAGAACTCTCAAAGTATCTAAATACTCACAAAATACGCTCAATAATATAGAGAGAAAGAGAAAAACTTTGTTTCGGTGTGATTTTCAATTCTAACTTAGCCTCTATTTATAGGAAAATGTTAAATTACCAAGGCATTTCGACTTGACACCTTTACCGATGGCTTTACTCGCTACTATTGCCACCCACCACATTTGAAATAAAATTCAGCACATTTTTTTCACCAACCACAAGTGGGGCCCACTCAATTCTAGAATTTTCCACCAAAATCAATTATAACCCTACTTTCCTAATCAAACACCTCTTAAAATTTATAACAAATCATTCGCTCATTTTTAACGGTTCAAAATTTGTAGACATATACTCAACTTATATATGTATAACATATCCAAAAAATCGCATACGATCCAATGGTCGATTAAAAATTATAACTCACGCAATATATCGTAAAAATAATTGATTTGATTTTTAATACCTCCATTCCGACAAAAATACCGATAAAACACCTCAACATTAAATCCTTCAATTATAACCACATATAATAATTAAATCCATCATTTATATCCATATCAAATAAATATTTTGTTATCATATAAATCAATAATTAATTATTCCCAAATAATATTACGTAATCACAATTATGATAACCAGTGCGCCTTCGAGAAAGGGGCTTTCCAATAAGGATCTCTCTCATCTTGGCGCGCAATTAGGTGACCAAACCTCTCCTTAGATGTAACTTTCTAGACATTGCCAATAATGTTATCTAATAATATTATTCAAATAATATGAATTATTGATCCGATAATGGGAAATCATGCGGTGATAATTATTGAAACAACAATAATATAAAATACCAATGCAAAGAATTATTGAATCAATAAATAAAAATATTGAACAAGAAATTCTCGTAATAATTATTGAGTAGTGCCTTCTTATGTAAGGATCAATAATTCAAAATCTTCGTAAAAAAGCAGTATACTATCGCAAAACACGCATATTATCGTATTTTAACCATCGGGTATTCCAACAAAGGTTAATTGATAACGATTACGCCCGTTATTTATAAAACTTAATTTTGTCGCTTTCTTCATCCGGCGCTTATTCATTATGGGGCCCACAAATGGTCGCTACTGCCGCATTTAATATTCCCAAGCGTAAAGAATATTCCACGACCAAACGAATATTCCCCAACAACAATGAATATTTTATAACCACTTGTGTATTTTGAAAAAATTCATATATCACCTTAACTTTAACTTTTATCAATTTAACCATTTACTTGAATAGTAATTATAAGAAAAATTGAATACTTTTATTTCATAAAATTCGGGTCTTACTGAACGTCTTGCTAGTATATGCGTGAATGAGATTGTGAGGTTGCATGGCATGCCCGTATCCATAGTTTCGGATCGTGACCCAAGATTCACTTCAAGATTTTGGGTTAGCTTGCAAAAAGCTATGGACGCAGTTCTGATTGATTCAGACATACCATCCTCAAACAGACTGGGACAATCGAAGAAGGACTATTCAAACTCTTGAAGATTTATTAAGACTCTATGTCCTGACTTCAAGGCGGTTGGGATAAGTATTTACCATTGGTGGAATTCTCCTACAACAACAAAGCTATCGTGCAAGTATAGGTGTGGCTCCATTTGAAGCATTATATGGGCGAAAGTGTCGCTTCTCAAAGATGTTGGGACGAGGTGGGTGAAGCAACACCGTTGGGACCCGAGTTGATACGTATGACTACTGGAAAAGATCCAAATGATTCGACAACGTATACAAACGCAGACAAGATCGACAAAAGAGTTATGCGGATCTTCATCGAAAGGACGTGGAATTTAGTGTAGGAGATCATGTATTGTTGCGAGTTGCTCCATGGAAGGGAGTTACAAGATTTGGGAAGAGAGAAAGCTCAATCCACGATTTATTGGTCCATTTCAAATTCTTGACCGAGTAGTAGAAAATGTAGCCTATAGACTCGCGTTACCTCGAGTATGTCTCGTGTTTCATAATGTGTTTCACATATCGTATTTCAGTAAATATGTGAAAGACCCGAACCACGTTATAGAGTTAGAACCGGACGAGATAGTAGAAGACTTAACGTGTGAGGAGGTACTGTCAAGATCTTGGATAGGAAGGAGCATGTCCTACGCCAGAAAGGTCATACCACAAGTTAAAGTTTTATGGAGGAATCATGCTATAGAGGAAATGACACAGGAATTGGAAACGGAAATGAAAGCGAGGTATCCTCACCTTTTCAAAACACCAGTACGTCACGTCAATTTCGAGGGACGAAATTTCATAAGGAGGGAGGTTGTAAGACCCCAACTTATTATTAATGAAATTTAATTTTTCTATTTATTATTTTGAAATAAGTAAGGGTTGATTTGATTAATGTGGATAGTTAGGGTAAAATACGCAAATATTTCAAAATAAGCAAGAGGTTATAAAATATTCATTGTTGTTTGAGAATATTCGTCTTGTCGGAAATATTCGCACGATGACGGCCAAGCAAATGCCATGTATATGGGGCCCATAACTTGAAAGCAATTGGATGAAGAAAACGACAAATATAAGTTGTTTAAAAATAACTTACGTGGTTGTTACTGCTAACATTTGTTGGAATACCCTAAGTGTTAAAAACACACGATGTCTGCGTTGTTGCCACAAGAAGACACCAGTATTGCACCAATTATTGAAGGCACTACTCAATAATGGTTACGATGAATTACCGTCAAAGATTTTATTTTATTGATTCAATAATTGCTACGTTGACATTTTATATTCTTGTTGTTTCAATAATTGTCATTACAATCGTATTTTCCATTATCGAGTAATAATTCATATTATCTCGAATAATATTATTAGATAACATTATTGACAATGTCTAGAAAGTTCTCGCTAAGGAGATGTTTGGTCATCTAATTGCGCCAGAAGAGAGAGAGATCCTTATTGAAAGCCCTCTATCCCTGAACCGCCTCGGTTGTCAATAATGTGATTCTCAGTAATATTATTTATGAATAATTAATAATTAATTTATATGATGAGGAAAATATTGATTTTATGAGGATATAGATGGAGAAAATTTTAATGTGACAATTGTTGAAAATTAATATTTTATCTTTTTCTCGATAAAATAATTCATTTAAATATATTATTTTAATAATATATTAACGATGATATTTTTACAATGAATGTGGGATATATGAGTATATGAGGAGGAAGAGTATTTTTGTGGCATTAAATGTTTAACACATGTTTTGTGTGTTGGTGGACACAATTATTAATCAAAATTTGATTATAAACCGTAAAATCTCCCCCTGCTTGTGAATTTCGGTCAATTTTGTTTGGAATTTGAAAAAACTTTCTTCTGAAAAGTTGTAGAGAATTGAATTTCCTATAAAACTCATGATATTTGAATTTTCTGATAAAAGGGCTATTTATTATGAATTATTGAAGTTCAAGTTCAAAAATAATTAATTTTTGGGAGTTTTAGTTAATTATTTTGAGAAAACGTTTTTTTAACTAAGTTGGCCTCATATGTGATTCAAATGGGCTGAGATCAGTTGTCTAAGGTGGGCTAAAGAAAATATGAAAATATATTAATATTATATTCAATTTTCGCTTTGGTGTTCTAAGCATTTTCCTATAAATAGGGTCTTAGGTTAGAATTGAAAATCACAATGTAAACTCAAGTTTCTCTCTATTTCTCTCTCGATATATTGAGCGTATTCTTGTGAGTATACTTTGAGTATTGTTAGACGGTGCAAGTTCCTTCAAAGACTATACTTATATATTCCAAATTTAGAAGTACTAATCTTTCGAGGTAAGGGATGTTATTTTCTTCTCAAATGATATTATTTCTTCAATATCATTATAATCGAAATATTGGTTTGGAACTTTTTATCAAATTTGGAACTTTTTCATGCGGGGTTACTATTCATGAGTTACTATTCACGAGTTACTATTCATGAGTTACTATTCACGAGTTACTTATTCACGAGTACTATGTCGTAAGCGTGAAGATATTTTTGTGGAATTTCTATCTTTTGGTGTCGAGTTACTATTCACGTATGCGACACTATTCACGATACTCTGACTATTCACCTAAAAATAAAATTTCTTCTTTTGTCCAAAATATCTATTCGGATACTAGCTTTGATTGTATCCATGTTTTGATCATTCTTGAATTTTACACCACTATGATTATTTTTGAGGTATTTTTTGAAAATGGATAAAACAAAGTACGAAATCCTTAATCCTTAATCCTTGTCATTTTATTTCAATCGGATTCGTTTCTTTAAAAATATTTTCATCATCCTCGGTCTTAAATGATGATATTATTGAATATCTTTGGCACAGTAGTGCAAGATGAATGATTTCAAGAATATCTTTGGTAGTAGTGCAAAGATGAACAGTGTTTAGATGAACACGACCAATCGATGAATATCTTTGGCTTCAGTAGTGCAAAGATGAATATTTGATTCGGATGTATATTGATTGATATTACGGGGATAAAAGATGACGATGAACTTTTAAATTCATACATAGAAGATAGTAGTTTGCATTCTCTACTTAACTCTTCTAATGAATTATTATTTCATTACGAATATTGATTTAAAATTTGTTGTCTATTGTATTCTATTAGATTTTTCCCTGTTGAAGACTAACGGTAATTTTTTGTATATTATCTTAGTCATAATATTCTTTACTGGGCTAGTTGAGCTCACCCTTTTCCTTTTTGTTCCATTTTTCTTCTCGTGAGGCGAGAATATAAGCGTAGACGAGTCGGGTATGGAATGAAGGTTTTAGAAAGAATTGTTTAGTAGTCCTCACTATTTTTGTAAAATAATGTATCAATAAATGTGATGAGGATTTATTTGAGTATATATATTGTCTAGAAGATAATATTTGTATTCAAACTCACGCTTTCTTGTTGTAATAATAAAGTTGTAGTTGTTTACGTACCATGTATCGACAACTCGAATGGGTGATGTATACCTATTTTGGGGGCGTCCTGCCGACAACCGCATAGCCTCCTGTGAAAGAGGGGCTTTCAATAAGAATTTCTCCTTCTTGGCCAAGAATTAGGTGACCAAAACCATTAGGTTTGTAATATTCATGAACGCAATCAAATTGCAAAAATAAGCGGAAACGTGGAAAATCAGAGTTTAAAATTTTTACAAACCATATACCCGGATCACCCTTTATGCACAATTATTAATTAAACGAAAAAGATAACGAATAATGTAACGCCCCCAAAATAGGTCCATTCCATCCAACCCATTCTCGAAGTCGCCAAAATATGGTACGTAAAAACAACTACAACTTTATTATAACAATTGTCGTGTAAAATACAACAACACATATGTCATGAGTTTGATACAAATATATACCAACCAGTAGTACGTCACAATGACACCTTACATAAAGGTATAGTCAAAAACTGCTTTTAGAAATTAGAATCTTTGGAAAGTGCTCAAGAAACCTTCGCATACATGGAGGCCATGCTTTTAGGTTATGGTAGATATCATATGGCCACGTAATTATCCTTGGTTGATCTAATAGACCCCAAAAGAAAAATGAGAAGATTACTATCATATTCTTCCCAATGGTGAGTCTTCTCTTGACATATCATTATCTCCACTGTCTCTAATTGGGTATTATACTCCAAACAAACACCAAGATTATATAGGTAGTGCTTGTAAATATACTCAGCAAGTGGATGAGCACAACCATGTCTTATGATGACACGAGGTTGTATGTCATTAGACATCTTGTGTGATAGTGGCAAAACACCCTTCCAAGTTAAATTCACCTCACCCTCAACATCTATAGACCACCATTCTATTCCCTCGCTATCCCCCGCTTGACCAAGCTACACTTTTATTACCTGAAAGGAATTGTGAAACAAAAGGGTGAGCACAACTAGCTCAGTAAAGAATATTATGACTAAAGATAAATAAATTATCAATAGTCTTCATCAGTAATAAATCAGAGATTTAGAACATATGGTAGATGATAAAACTTTTCAACCATAGTTGCAGCGGAACGAGCAATCCATTAGAAGAGTCAAATAGACCATAAAATCTATTATCTTCTCCATGTTAAAAGTCCACCAACAATGTTTTATCCCTGTAACATCAATCAACAATTCCTGTCCACCATCACATGTATAACTCATAATCATAATTGTAGTTCTAAATTCCTCTTCTCATCCAGACGAAGATAATTTCATCACCGCCTTTACCGAAACATCAAAGATCATGGTTATACCAAATCACGCCTCGCTCATAATCATACTAATAAATTCATCTTTGCACCACGGCCAAAGATATTCATCAACAGTTCATCTTTACACTACAGGCTAAAAGATATTCAACAACAGTCATCTTTGCATTACGAGCCAAAGATATTCATCAATAATTCATCTTTGCACTACAGGCTAAAGATATTAAACAACAGTCATCTTTGCATTACGAGCAAAAGATATTCATCAATAATTCATCTTTGCACTACAAAGCAAAGATATTCAACAACAGTCATCTTTGCATTCACGAGCCAAAGATATTCATCAATAATTCATCTTTGCACTACATGCTAAAGATATTCAACAACAGGTCATCTTTGCATTACGAGCAAAAGATATTCATCAATAATTCATCTTTGCACTACAGGCTAAGATATTCATCAACAAGTCATCTTTGCACAACGAGCCAAAGATATTCATATATCAAAGAAATACATAATCATTTCAGAAGTTATATAACAATAATTATAACCATGTTGATCAATTCACCTTTGCACTTAAGCTAAAAATATTCAATTATAAATTCAATGGTCATGATCATACCAAATCAACAATTCAACTTTTGCACCATCGGCCAAAAGAGAACCTATGGTCACGATCATACCAATAATCTACCCATCTTTACACTCAAGTCAAAGAGAAATATCATCATTAGGGTTATAAGAATGTTATATAAAAACAATATAATCAAAACATGGTTTTAATTTCAAGAGTAAGATTCATAAATCAACGATAATTTGGTCAAAGAAGAAACCAATTTGTCGTGACTAGTACCCGTGATTCGTACATATATAAGACGTGTATACATGCATAAGAACCTCTCGATACGAAAAGATAAAGTTTCATAATAAAATTCATATCCATATTTATAACACCTTAATCCAAATGTTATAAATCACTTAGAAATCTCATAATCTAATATTATTAATATTACAATAATATTTTAATCATTTCTAAAACTTATAAACAATTTAATTAAATTGTTTACACTTTACTAATTAATGCATTTAATCATCATAAAATGCCAAACTCATAAGATTTCATCACCAATAACCAAAACCCTCATAAAAATCTGATATATACCTCATATGTGATTCTCAAGCCATAAAATCATATTTTCCAATTTTTTACTTCACATAACATATTTAATTCATTTACTCATAACTAGAATATTTTCATGAAAATACCAAATCAGTTCCAAAAATATTTCTTTTCTGGAATTTAGCATAAAATAGTCCCATATTGAACATATATTTTTCTCCAAAATTTTAAAAATTCATTTACTATTTTTCATATGGCCAAAACCACCGAATATTTAAACATTTATCATAAATTATACTTTTATCCAAAAATTCTAAAATTTACACGGTATACTGATATTATATAGATGTACTCCCAATAAAAATTTCATCAATTTTGGAGTTAATCACAAGGAGTTATAAATAGTTACTTTTAAAATAGTCTTTTCTCATAAAATCCATAACTCCTAATCTATACATCCAAAAATCGCCATTTTGGACACACTCTCTAAAACTCATCAAAATATCATTTCAAATTTTTCCAGAATTTTGAAGGTTCAAAAAAATTTCAAAACTAAAAACATAATAACCCTTAAAATCCCTTACTATCCCTTACCCCAAAAGAGAAGACATTTGGAATAACAATAACGAACGAACTTGCACCGTATAGCAATACTCAAAGTATACTCAAAATACTCACAAGAATACGCCGATAATATAGAGAGAAAAACTTGGGTTTACGGTGTGATTTTCAATTCTAACCCAAGCACCTATTTATAGGAAAATCTTTAGAACACCAAAGCAGTAAAATTGAATATAATAATATTATTTATAAACAAAATTCCTTAGCCCACCTTTGAAATCTGATTTCAGCCATAGCACATGTTAAATGAGGTTCACAAACTCACCAAAAACGTTTTTCTCAAAATAATTAATTAAAACTCCCAAAATCAATTATTTCTAACTCAAACTTCAATAATTCATAATAAATAGCCCTTTTGTCGAAAATTCAATCTCGTGGCTTTTATAGGAAATTCAATTCTCTACAACTTTGCGTAAGAAAGTTTTTCCAAATTCCAAACAAAAATTAACCGAAATCCACAAACCAAGCGATTTTACAAGCTATAATCAAATTTCTATCAAGAAATGGGTCCACCAACACACAAAACATGTGTTAAACATTTAATCCAACAAAATACTCTTCCTCCTCATTTATTCATATATCCCACATTCATTATAAAATATCACCGTTAATATATTATTAAAATAATATATTTAAATGAATTATTTTATCGTAAAAAGATAAAATATTAATTTTCATCAATTGTCACTTTAAAATTTTCTCTCATCTATATCCACATAAAATAAATATTTTTCTCATCATAAAATTAATAATTAATTATTCACAAATAATATTACAAAATCACAATATTAACAACCAGCATAGGTTCAGAAAGAGGGGCTTTCCAATAAGAATTTCTCCTTACTTGGCACGCAATTAGGTGACCAAACCTCTCCTTAAATGAGTAACTTTCTAGGTATTGCCAATAATGTTATCCAATAATATTATTCAGATAATATGAATTATTGCTCTGATAATTGAAAATATCGTGTACGTGACAATTATTGAAACAACAATAATATAAAATATCAACGTAGCAATTATTGAATCAATAAAATAAAATATTGAATAAGAATTATCGTAACAATTATTGAGTAATGCCTTCTTACGAAAAAAAAATATCATGCTTCATGAATAGTACTCGTGAATAGTAACTCGTGAATAGTAACTCATGAATAATAGTAACTCGTGAATAAGAATAAGTAACTCGTGAATAGTAACTCGTGAATAGTAACTCATGAATAAGTAACTCGTGAATAAGAACTCGTGAATAGTAACTCATGAATAAGAACTCATGAATAATTAAAAAAAAAATTGAATACTTTTATTTCATAAAATTCGGGGTCTTACAAATAAGAATCATACCCTTGAAGATCGAGCTTCCTCAGGTACAAGTTCACCTCCAATCTTTTTCGCGTTCAACTTGAATGCACCGGGTTTGGTTTCTTTCTTTGATCAACGTTAGCCACCCAAGTGTTTGGCCTCTAGAGGTGATCCACCAAGGAATAATAAAGATTCAAAAAAATGGGTGGTTGGCTAAACCCTAGTTTTTCTATCTCTATAGAAAAGGAGTACTCTCCCAACTATTGGAATTGCGTATATCTTGATATCTGATATAAAACTCTTCTTATAAAGATATCAAGTAACCCTATTAAAATAAGGTATTATTTAATTAAACTCTTTTAATTAAATGGGCTCCTAATCTTATTAGGGATAATTAATTAAACTCCTTTAATTAATTTTCCTCCTAATCTTATTAGGAATAAATGAGAGTACTTATATTAAATTAATTCCTAAACTCTTTTAGAAATTAAAATAATAATAATAATTGTAATAATATTAATAAGAATCCTCTTATTAATTTATATTTAATATTTCTAAAATATTAAATAATAAATATTAAGTTATTTAATTTATTCTATCACCATAGATTAAATTAAATATACATAACATATTATATTACGATTATGTCATTAACTTCTTAAATAATTATTCTTCCTTTTATGGTGTGACCTTTTAGGTTCTCCATATTAAACCTAGGTTGTGAATAAATCAATTAGATCAATTCTAATCTTATTTAAATACTTAAATTAAACAATTAATTTATTTAAATAAATAATATTTATTCTACAATAGGATAAGCCTCCCTAAATGATCAACGACTTTCCGGATAATATAGATTTCAACATTAATCATAAAAGAACCTTTGAGTAAATAGTTACTGCGTATAATTCAATCCTTCCACCATACAATTTCCCAATTAAATATAAGACATGGAATTACCACCAAGTCTTATTTTATTTAATTATATGTATTTCGACTCTTAAATGCACAACACCAAACAATGCAAATTAGAAACTCCTTTATAATTTCATTACTCGCCGCCAAGGGACTCTTGGGTTGTCATTTATCGAATCACATAGACATTTCTCTTTTTTAATAGAAGTGGTAGATTCTTTATCGATCATACATTATCTCCATGTACAACTTATTATACTCAAGCATACCTTTGATATACCCTAAGGGTCTTAAGGAATAAGTCAAAGTATAAATCATCATACACAAGATACTATGATGATCTCAAGTCCAAGGATCACTTGTCTTACTATCATCACTACAGAATTCCTATTGACAAGCAAGTAAAACTCCATTAGGTATTCCTTAGCAAGCCACGCTCAGAGAACTTATTCTCTAATAAGCACCTACATACTTGCTTTTAGTGTCTCCACATAAATGGTCATGAGATCAATCATCCTCATCCAATGAGAAAGTTAACGTATACCAATCTATCCGGATTCACTAATCTCCAATTTAGTAATCCAACGATTGGGAAATATTTTAGTTTTAAGCTTTCAAGAATTTAGATCTCATTAGAATGATCATTATCATTATTCTAAAAGCATTGCTTAAAACTATGGGTTTATCACATATTATAAAACAGCATCATGTAGATAATTAAAAGCCTTTAATAAATTAATACTTTTTATTAATAAATGAATAAGATTGTTACAAAGTATATGCTTTATCATCAAATATGATTGGCTTGTGTGCATACTACTTTCGCAAACCTCTCCTTAGACAGAACTTTCTAGACATTGCCAATAATGTTATCTAATAATATTATTCAGATAATATGAATTATTGCTCGATAATGGAAAATAATTTGTAGTGACAATTATTGAAACAACAAAGAATATAGAATATCAATGCAACAATTATTGAATCAATAAAATAAAATATCGAATAAGAATTATCGTAACAATTATCGAGTAGTGCCTTCTCACGTAAGAATCAATAATTGGTGCAATACCGTGTCTTGACGTGTAACAATGCGACATCGTGTTTTTAACCACCGGGTATTCCAACAAGATAACGATAATCGCGGCGCCCCCAAAATAGGTATACACAACACCCATTCTGAGTCGCCAAATACATGGTACAAAAAGCAAACTACAACTTCAATAATACAAATGTCGTGTGAAATACGACAATATATACTGTGAGTTTAAATATAATATTGTCTTCTAGACAATATCCACATGCAAATAAATCCCCATCATAATTATTGATTCATTATTTTACAAAAATGGTGAGGACTACTAAACAACTCTCTCTAGAACCTTCATTCCATACCTCGACTAGTACTCGCTACATTCTCGCCTCCCCGAGAAGAAAAATGGAACAACAAGGAAAAGGGTGAGCTCAACTAGCCCAAAAGAAGAATATTATGACTAAGATAATATACAACAAATTATCGTTAGTCTTCAACAGGAAAAATCGATAGAATACAATAGACAACAAGTTTCGGATCAATATTCGCAAATGAAAATAATAATTCATGTAAGAAGTTACGTAGAGAATGAAATCTACTATAATCTATGAATTTAATACCCATCATCAATATTTTATCCTCAGTAACATCAATCAATATGCATCCGAATCAAATATTCATCTTTGCACTACATGTGCCAAAGATATTCATCACTTAATCATGTTCATTTAAACACTGCTCATCTTTGCACTACAGTGCCAAAGATATTAATCAATCCAATATGTTCATCTCATCTCACTGCTTCATCTTTCTTTGCACTACGTGCCAAAGATATTCAATAATATCATCATTTAAGACCGAGGATGATGAAAAATATTTTTAAGAAACGAATCCTCGTGAAACAAAATGACAAGGATTAAGGATTAAGGATTCGTACTTGGTTTTATCCACGCCCAAAAATACCTCAAAAAATAATCATAGTGGTGTAAAATTCAAGAATGATCAAAACATGGATACAATCAAAGCTAGTATCCGTAATAGATGTTTTGGACGAAAAAGAAGAAATTTTATTTTTCTATGAATAAGTACCAGATATCGTGAATAGTGTCAGATATCGTGAATAAAGTGCCGATATCGTGAATAGTAACTCTACACCAAAAGATAGAAATTCCACAAAAACATCTTCACGCTTCATGAATAGTACTAATTTCGTGAATAAGAACTCGTGAATAAGTAACTCATGAATAAGAACCCATGAATAAGAACCACGACATGAAAAAGTTCCAAATTTGATAAAACTTCAGATCAACATTTCAAAGATAATGATATTGAAGAAATAATATCAAGACGAAAAAATAATATCCCTTACCTCGAAAGATTAAGATTTCTAAATTTGAAACACCTGATATAGGCTATGACTTGAACTTGCACTTTGATAGCAATACTCAAAGTATACTCAAAATACTCACAAGAATACGCTCGATAATATAGAGAGAAAACTTCAATTTAAAGTGATTTTCAATTCTAACCTAAGCACCCTATTTATAGAAATTGCTTAGAACACCAAAGCGAGTAAAATTTAATAAATTAATATTATTATATTTAATAAATTCTCTCACGCCCATCTAGACAATCTGATCTCAGCCATCAAGCACATGTTAAAGATGGCCAACAACATTTGAAAAACGTTTTTCTTAAAAACATAATTAAAACTTCCAAAATTAATTATTTTGAGCTTCGAACTTCAATAATTCATAATAAATAGCCCTTTCATCAGAAAATTCAAATCTCATGAGTTTTTATAGGAAATTCAATTCTCTACAACTTTACAGAAGAAAGTTTTTCCAAATTCCAAATAGAAATTGACCAAAATCCACAAACGGACGATTTTACAAAGTTATAATCAAATTTCAATCAATAAATGGGGTCCACCGACATGTTTAACATGTTTTAAACATTTATTGCAACAAAAATACTCTTCCTCCTCAGATACTCATATATCCCACATTCGTTGTAAAAATATCACCAAGTAATATATTATTAAAATAATATATTTAAATGAATTATTTTATCGTAAAAAGATAAAATATTAATTTTCAACAATTGTCATTTTAAAAATTTTCTCCATCTATATCCACATAAAATCAATATTTTCTCATCATATAAATCAATAATTAATTATTCACAAATAATATTACAGAGTCACAATATCGACAACCGTGCGCCTCTCAGAAAGAGGGGCTTTCCAATAAGAATTTCTTCTTCACCGCAAGCAATTAGGTGACCAAACCTCTCCTTAGATGTAACTTTCTAGACATTGCCAATAATGTTATCTAATAATATTATTCAGATAATATGAATTATTGCTTCGATAATGAAAATATACGTGTAATGACAATTATCAAAACAACAAAGAATATAAAATATCAACGCAAAGAATTATTAACTCAATAAAATATCGAATAAAGAATTATCGTAACCATTATTGAGTAGTGCCTTCACGTAAGAATCAATAATTGGTGCAATACCGCAGCAATCGCTCAACAACGCCAGACAGTGTGTTTTAACCACCGGGTATTCCAACAAAGATAATCTGTGAATAACTACGCCAAGTTATTTATAAACAACTTATATTTGTCGTTTTCTTCATCCAATCGCTTTCCGTTATGGGCCCCATACATGGTCATACTTGGCAAGTCGCATTTAATATTCCCGAATCGCATTTAATATTCCACGACCAAACGAATATTCCCCACAACAATGAATATTTTATAACCACTTGCTTATTTTGAAATATTTGCATATTTAACCCTTAACTATCCACATTAATCAAATCAACCCTTACTATTTCAAAATAATAAATAAAGGAAATTCCTTTTTATTTAAAAAAAATTTCGGTCTTACAACCTCCCTCCTTATGAAATTTCGTTCCTCGAAATCGACATACGTACTGTGTGTTTCAAAAGGTGAGGATACCTCGCTTTCATTTCTGTTTCCAACTCCCAGGTCATTTCCTCTATAGCAAGGTTTCTCCACAAAACCTTAACTTGTGGTATAACCTCGGTACATAGGACATGTTCTTTCCTATCCAAGATCTTGACAGGTACCTCCTCGTACGTTAAGTCTTTGGCTATCTCGTCTGGTTCTAACTCAATAACGTGGTTCGGGTCTTTCACATATTTACAAAGTACAGATATGTGAAACACATTATGAACACGAGACATACTCGGAGGTAACACAAGTCTATAGGCTACATTTCCTACTCGATCAAGAATTTGAAATGGACCAATAAATCATGGATTGAGCTTTCCTCTCTTCCCAAATCTTGTAACTCCCTTCCATGGAGCAACTCGCAACAATACATGATCCACGTCCTTTCGATGAAGATCCGCATAACTCTTTTGTCGATCTTGTGCCGTTTGTATACGTTGTCGAATCATTAGTCATACGTATTTAACTCGAGTCCCAACAATGTTGCTTCACCCACCTCATCCCAACATATCGAGAACGACATTTTCGTCCATATAATGCTTCAATGGAACCATGCCTATATTTGTTTAATAACTATTGTTGTATGAGAATTCCACCAATGGCAAGTACTTATCCCAACTTCCTTTGAAATCTAGGACACGAGTTTTAATATATCTTCAAGAGTTTGAGTAGTCCTTTCGATTGCCCATCCGCTTGAGGATGGTATGCCAAACCGAATCAGAATTGCGTCTATAGCTTTCTAACCCAAAATCATGAAGTGAATCTTGGGTCACGATCTAAAACTATGGATACTGGCATGCCATGCAATCTCACAATCTCATTCACGTACATACGAGAAAGACGTTCAAGGGAATAAGTCTCTCGTATTGGTAAGAAATGAGTAGACTTGGTTAATCTATCAACAATAACCCAAATCGCATCTATGCCTTGAGAAACCTTGGGAAGATTAGTAATGAAATTCAGGGTAATGTGTTCCCACTTCCATTCCTAATCTCAAGTGGTTGCAACGGACCTTAGGTACAAGATGCTCCGCCTTTACACGCTGACAAGTTAAACACATCGAGATAAACTTTGCAATCTCTCTCTTCATATTGCTCCACCAAAATGTATGTTGAAGATCATAATACATTTTGGTACTCCCAGATGGATTGCAAATGGTGTATTGTGGTGCCTCCATCATAATCTTGTACTTCAAATCGTAGTCGTTAGAACACAAAGTCTAGAGTGGACTCAAGTATTCCTTCTTCATCAATTCTCGCCCTAATAGCTCCTTCTTGTACTTTCTTCTTCATACGCATCAACTCCGGCCTGGGTGGCTCGAAAGCAATCTTAACTTTTTCTATTAAAGTCGGCTCTACGCGTGATACTTGACATCATCGCACTCGCTCCTCAGTGATATGATCTTCTACTCATCATCGCGTCACCACCACGCTCGCTTTTCAAGATGGTATGGTTAGAATATGTGCCGAAATGAGTCGCCTCTTGAGCTCTTGGAAAATCTTCTCGCATTCCTCGCTTCCATTCGAATTTTGTATCTCTACGAGTCACCATAAGAATGGAATAGCGATTCGAGAATATCCTTCAACGAATCTCCGATAATAACCAACTAAGCCTAGAAAGCTACGCCTTTCGATAATCGACTTAGGTTGCTTCTCAACCGCGACTCATATCCCAATCTTGATAAAGACGTCACAATGACACCTATCGCTTTACTATCGCATCTAATATGACGCCCCTACAGAGAGAGTTCTGGCTTAGTGAATTCCACAAAGGAAGTCACAAAATAAAGGCTCAGTACCAAATTTATAGTTGAATTTTTAACTCCGAAGTTCAATAGAGCCATTCGATATGAGATTTTAGAAATGAGTTTTGTACCGTTCAAAGTCGATACAAAATTTAATATCGTGCTTTTGGGAGTAAGCCAAGAAATTCTTCAGAAATATGTCGAAAAAATCAATAACAACAGAATATTATTCAAATCGACGTGTCTTTATTCAAATCCATAACATGGACTAAGAAAACTTGACATCCGTAATAAACGAATGACTTCATGGCTTGATATGAAAATGTTTGACTACAATGGTTTGATTGCTTGAATTCAATAACAAAGTTGCTTAGAAATATGAAAACTAATAACCTTACAAAAGCAATCAATTTGGCATGATGAGTAGTTAACCTTAAAATCACATCAAAAGCAAATATCTCTATAGAAATAAGGTTAACAGTAATGTGATAAGCCAACTTGAATCAAGCAAGATTTATAAACAACGGATGTGATGAAAGTTTCTCCTAACGGAGTTTCCACAGATAGTCAAAGTCTAATTTCTCCGTAGTCAAGTTTAAACGCTGAGCGCAAGTAAGAGAGATATAAAGAATGGGTAGAACCAATATCTAGTAAGGTATATACTTCGCAAGAATTTATAATTAACTAACCCGTCTAACTTCGTCGTTCCTCGCATTTTGACCAACATACAAACAAACGCCTTCCTAATCGCTGACTTTGACTTTTCCGGGACATTTTTTCGAGTCACCGTCCCCACTGAACTAGGTTTCGCCATCGCATAATCTCGAGCGATATGTCCTTCCTTTCCACAATTATAGCATACCTTAAACTGTCAGGGCGCTTTGATGATATGTCCCTCTTTCCCGCATTTGTAACATACGACCGGTGGTCGTTCTCCTCCCTTAAAACTAGTTGCTACAGGCCCTGACGTCTTCACATGGTCGTTGTTGAATCTCCTCTTTTTAAAATCTCCTCCCGACTCGCTTCTTCTATTTTCATGGCCACGATTACCACCAGAGTGGTTACCGCTTTGTCCAGATTCTTCTTTCTCCGCCGGTTATCGTTATTCGATGATCGCTATCTTTGGTATGATCCTCGTTATGGTCCCTCGGTTGAACGTATACGCTATCTCGCCTAACAATCGAGCCCCGCTGACAACATCCGAATAGAGAGAAAATTTATGAGAAATGAGATATCGACGTATGTCGGGTTTCAAACCTCTCGTAAACATCCGCGCCATACGCTCCTCATTCTCCACCAAATGAGGTGCAAACTCGATAACTCCGCTAACTTCGCCTCAGATCGGGACACCGCCATGTTATTCGCTTCTAGTCTAATAAACTCCACTTCCTTCATACGACGAATACTTTCGTGGAAGTACTTGTCATTATTGAACTGCTTCAAACGCCTCCTACATACATGCCGAAAAGTAAATGGATGGGTACGCTTCACGTATTCCCACCAAGAATCACCGCCACTTTAACATAAAGGTGGCGAATGGAACTTTCGTCTTCCTCGCATCCCAAGACATCGAATATCTTGGTAATTTGTTTGACCCACGCCTCCGCCAGAATCGGATCCGCTTTCCCAGCACTCGTGGTCCCAACTTTTGAATCGCTTGGTCGTGACCACTCGTGAATTGCTATCATTTCCTCCTCAGATTTTGAACACGAAGTCTCCTCGTCTCGATTTTCATGAATCGCAAAAAGCTTCTAAACATCCCCTCGCTCATCATCTCGCCAAGGGTGTTGTTTCACAGAGGAACATTACCACCAAGACGCTTCTCCTCGCTGGTGAGTACAGCATCTCCACTCTGGCCTCATTTACTCCACTCATTAATATTCTCAATGACATTCTCAAATACCGCCATAAAATAAGGGTTAATTAAGGAAATCAATATATCACATAATATCCCTATATATCGACTAACTAACAAATAAGCTTAGGTAGATGCATTACTAAATGAAGGATTTACTCTGCCTCCCCTCCTAGTTTTATTCCCCGATCTCCGCCAGAGATCATATCCCTAAGCTCGATATTAAATCGTGACGCCCCCAAAATAGTATACACAACACCCATTCTCGAGTCGCCAAATACATGGTACAAAAAAACAAACTACAACTTCAATAATACAAATGTCGTGTGAAATACGACAATATATACCGTGAGTTTAAATATAATATTGTCTTCTAGACATATATCCACACTCAAATAAATCCCCATCATAATTATTGATTCATTATTTTACAAAATGGTGAGGACTACTAAACAACTCTCTCTGTAACCTTCATTCCATACCCCGACTAAGATTCGCTACATTCTCGCCTCCCGAGAAGAAAAATGGAACAACAAGGAAAAGGGTGAGCTCAACTAGCCCAAGAAGAATATTACGACTAAGATAATATACAACAAATTATCGTTAGTCTTCAACAGGAAAAAATCTGATAGAATACAATAGACAACAAGTTTCGATCAATATTCGCAATGAAAATAATAATTCATGTAAGAGTTACGTAGAGAATGAAATCTACTATAATCTATGAATTTAATAAAAAGTTCATCATCATATTTTATCCCCGTAACATCAATCAATATATATCTCGAATCAAATATTCATCTTTGCACTACAGTGCCAAAGATATTCATCACCGGTCATGTTCATTTAAACACTGCTCATCTTTGCACTACAGCCCAAAGATATTAATCAATCTCCATCATGTTCATCTCAACACTGCTCATCTTTGCACTTTCATCTTCGCACTACAGCCAAAGATATTCAATAATATCATCATTTAAGATCGAGGATGATGAAAATATTTTTAAAGAAACGAATCCAAGTGAAACAAAATGACAAGGATTAAGGATTAAGGATTCAGATTTGGTTTTATCCACGCCCAAAAAATACCTCAAAAAATAATCATAGTGGTGTAAAATTCAAGAATGATCAAAACATGGATACAATCAAAGCTTAGTATCCGTATTAGATGTTTTGACAAAAAGAAGAAATTTTATTTTTCTATGAATAAAGACCAGATATCGTGAATAAAGGTCAGATACGTGAATAAAGTCCGATACGTGAATAGTAACTCCGACACCAAAAGATAGAAATTCCACAAAAACATCTTCACGCCTACTTTAATAAGATTTTTGAATAAGAATCGTGAATAAGAATCTCGCTTAATAAGAATCGTATAAGAACTCATGAATAAGAACCCATGAATAGTAACCACGACATGAAAAAAGTTCCAAATTTGATAAAAACTTCAGATCAACATTTCAAAGATAATGATATTGAAGAAATAATATCATTCGATCGAAAAAATAATATCCCTTACCTCGAAAGATTAAGACTTCTAAATAAACACCCTGATATAAAGCATATGACTTGAACTTGCACCGTATAACAATACTCAAAGTATACTCAAAATACTCACAAGAATACGCCGATAATATAGAGAGAAAAACTTCAGCTTCGTGTGATTTTCAATTCTAACCTAAGACCCTATTTATAGAAATCGCTAGAACACCAAAGCAGTAAAATTTAATAAATTAATATTATATATTTAATAAATTTCTACGCCCATCTAGACAATCTGATCTCAGCCATCAAGCACATGTTAAAGATGGCCAACAACATTTGAAAAAACGTTTTTCTTAAAAAATATAATTAAAACTTCCAAAAATTAATTATTTTGAGCTTCGTAACTTCAATAATTCATAATAAATAGCCCTTTCATCAGAAAATTCGAATCTCGCTAGTTTTTATAGGAAATTCAATTCTCTACAACTTTGCAGTAAGAAAGTTTTTCCAAATTCCAAATAAAAATTGACCAAATCCACAAACCAAGCGATTTACATGTGCTATAATCAAATTTCGCCAATAAATGGGGTCCACCGACATGTTTAACATGTTTTAAACATTTATTGCAACAAAAATACTCTTCCTCCTCAGATACTCATATATCCCACATTCGTTGTAAAATATCACCGCTAATATATTATTAAAATAATATATTTAAATGAATTATTTTATCGTAAAAGATAAAATATTAATTTTCAACAATTGTCATTTTAAAATTTTCCATCTATATCCACATAAAATCAATATTTTCCTCATCATATAAATCAATAATTAATTATTCACAAATAATATTACAGTAATCACAATATCGACAACCAGCAGCTTCCTGAGAAAGAGGGGCTTTCCAATAAGAATTTCTTCATCATGCCAAGCAATTAGGTGACCAAACCTCTCCTTAGATGTAACTTTCTAGACATTGCCAATAATGTTATCTAATAATATTATTCAGATAATATGAATTATTGCTTCGATAATGAAAAATACGTGTAATGACAATTATCAAACAACAAAGAATATAAAATATCAACGCAAAGAATTATTAACTCAATAAAATAAAATCGAATAAAGAATTATCGTAACCATTATCGAGTAGTGCCTTCACGTAAGAATCAATAATTGGTGCAATACCGCAAAGTAATCGCTCAACAACGCTGTGACAGTGTGTTTTAACCAATCGGGTATTCCAACAAAGATAATCTGAATAACTACGCCAAGTATTTATAAACAACTTATATTTGTCGCTTTCTTCATCCAATCGCTTTCCGCATGGGCTCACACATTCATCACTACCGTCGCATTTAATATTCCCGACAAAGCATTTAATATTCCACGACCAAACGAATATTCCCCGACAACAATGAATATTTTATAACCACTCATTATTTTGAAATATTTGCATATTTAACCCTTAACTATCCACATTAATCAAATCAACCCTTACTATTTCAAAATAATAAATAAAGGAAATTCCTTTTATTTAAAAAAAAATTCGGGTCTCTTACAAAGAATAACTACGCCGCTATTATAAACAACTTATACTTACGCTTTTCTTCATCCAATCGCTTTATTATGGGACCCATTAAAGATCATATAGTGGTACTAATATTCCCCTATTAATTTAAATTGAATAAAATTCCACGACCAAATGAATATTTCCCAACAACAATGAATATTTCCCAACAACAATGAATATTTTATAACCACTTGCTTGTTTTAAAATATTTATAAATTTTACCCATTTGATTTTACCCATAACTAACCACATTAATCAAATCAACCTTTACTATTTCAAAATAATGAATAGAGAAAATTTAATTTTATTTATAATAAGTTGGTCTTACAACCTCCCTTCTTATGAAATTTTGTCCTCGAAATTGACGACGATTCGGTGTTATGATACTCATAGATATCATATGCCCACGTAATTATCCTCGTCAATCAACCAATAGACCCCAAAGAAAAAACGAGAAGATTACTATCATATTCTTTCCAATGGTGAGTCTTCTCTTCATCCTACATATAATTATCTCAACTGCCTCTAATTGAGAATTATACTCAAATAAACTCCAAGATCATCATATGTAGTGCAGTGCTCTTTATATATATACATTAAGGGATGTGCAAAATGTGAGACCCCGATTTTATCAATAAAGATTTAAATTTTGTCGAAATAATTTTTTAATATTATGGTGTGAATTTGAGATAATATTATAGTCATGGGTAGATTTATAAATTTTGCAAAGTATGCAAGTGGTTATATTATATTCGATTGGCTCTGGGAATATTCTTGGCTTAGCAGGAATATTCGCATAACTACCAATCATCAGTGGACCCCACAATGTAATTATTGCCTTTGATCGAGAAAACGACAAAAATATTTTATCAAATAACTACGAAGTTTTACCGCTGATACCGTTGAACTACTCTAGTAGTAAAAAGTACAAGAATACGGTGGTCGCATAAGAAGACACCTGATTGATTATCGATGCTTATGTGAGAAGTCACCACTTTGATTCCATTATCACGATTAATAATATGAATTATTATAATGATAATGACGCTTTTGTTTTATTCAGATTATTAACGTAATAAAATGTAAACATCTTTTTATATAAAATAGAATACTTTATTAAAGTTATTCTATAAATAAATATATTATATTTTATTACGATATAGTGTTGCATAGTGTTTTGCATAAATGTTTTGCATAAGATTGCATAAAGTTTTTGCATAGTAAAATGTTTTTATATAAATAGAATATATTATATTTTATTTAAAAGATTTTTCTTTAAATATGGACCGCCGATTAAAGTAAATCAATCTGACCGCTCATGGATTAGTTACTATGCATTCCATTTTCCTATAAATAAGCTCATTCCTTCATTATTTTCTTTCTAATTCATCAAAAACTCTGTAGAGAGAAATTATAGAGAGAAGCTTTATAGAGAGAAAATTATAGAAAGAAGAAGAAGAGTATTCTCTACTTCACTACTTTACTATATTCATATTTTTTCGTACTAGTAGTGGGTGTTATTCTTTCTTCTTGAAGAGAACTTCATATTATTCCATTCATTATTATTCTCATTGAATAACTCCGTAAAAGTGGCATACCCTATACATAACCTCAGATACGCCAGATACCCTATACTTGGTGAAATCTTATGTTATTCCATTGCTTATTATTCATTGAATAACCTCATATACGCTGGGCTTACCCTATACTACTTGGTGACATTCTTCTATTATTCTCGCTGAACATCCTGTCTGTGTTTTTACACCTGACGGTTCCGCTTTTTTATTATTCTCGCTGAACATCCTCGTCGGTGTTTTACACCGACCGGTTCCGCCTTTTTATCATTCTCGCTGAATATCCTATCTCGTGTTTTTACACCGGATCCGGTTCCATCTTTATTATTCTCGTTGAACATCCCGCTTGCAGTGTGAATTTCACCGACCCGTTCCGTTATTATTATTCTCGCTGAATAACTCGCCTATGCGCAAGTACCGCATGCACGGTGATTTCTTTTGTTATTCCATTCTTTATTATACCCAAATAAGTTAAAACTTTGACTTCTATACTCCATGAAATTAGTAGAATATCCTCGATATTTGCGCTTTCATCCAAAGATCTTTTTCATGGAAATATTCTTCCGATCATTATTGAATTTTACTCTACTAAAACAAAGATTATGTCGACAATTTGACGTTAATAATTCATGGATTAAATAATTCTTGAACTTGTTTTATTGAATTATTATGTCATTGTCATCATCCTCATGTTATATTATGTTATCTTCGCTTACGCAAGCATAGATGAACTTAGTATGATTATGACCAGGATCATTCTTGTATAATCACGACTTGATATAAATGATGTGACAAAAGTCCTCAAATGGCTGTGTAATGCAAATGATGGATAGTTTTTGGTATGATTATGACCAGGGTGATTCTAAGATAGTCATGACCATCGATAATTTGATGAAAATCCTCGACCGTGGTACAGGGATGATTAGATGTGGTGGTTTATTATTGTCGAGTCTCAAATGATAAAAATTGATGAAAACCTTTTAAAACCTAAAAGATAGTAGACTTTATTCTCTACTTGACTTTTTTAATGGATCGCTTATTCACCGCAGCTTAAACCGGTTGTTTATTGTATTTTATCGCTTAACATCGTCAAGGCTAATGATAATTTATTCTCGCATTATCTTAGTCATAATATTTCATCGGGCTAGTTGAGCTCACCTTTTCTTTCACCGTTTTCTTCTGTGAAATGAGAACATAGCCGGGACGAGCCTGGGAACGGTAAATGGTCCGCAGGATAAGATTAGTAGTCCTCACTATTCGTGAAATAAAGGTGATAATAGTTGTAATGAGGACTCTTTTGAGTTTGTATAATATCTAGTAGACAATATTTGTATTCAAACTCACGCTTATGTCGATTGCACACCTACGCTTATATTAGTAAGTCAGATTTGAATTTATGTACCATGTAAGTGGCGCACCCAAGATGGGTGACGATACCTAATTTTGGGGGCGCCACAACAGGTATCGTAGCTAGGGATATGATCCCCGCCGAGATGTGAGATAAGAACTAGAGGGGAGAGACGGGAATTCTTCGCTAGTATGACCTACCTAAATTTATTTGGTATTTAATTGGCTCACGTAGTATAGGGATAATATGTGATATGTTAATTAACCCTTGTTTTGTGACAAAGTTGTTTGAGAATGATATCCGAAAATGCCGAGATAAGCAATGAAGCACATGAGAGTGTTGATTCAAATTTCAAACAAAAGGTAACGACCAACAACACGATAATAATAATATATATCGGTGGCAACGGCCATCGTAACAATGATAACCATCGTGGGGAAATTATCATGCTAAGAATGGTAACCACTTCTATGGTAATCATGGCAAAGATAATAGAAGTGGAAATTTCAAGAAGAGAAGGTCATTTAGCTCGATTTTGTCGTGTATAAGAAGTCAAGTCCAAAGTCGATAAGGGCACCAAAGGTGATACGGACAAAACAAAGTCGCTGGTTTTTCAGAAGAGCGTTTTTTCACGACTTCTCAAAAGTGGGTAACCCGAACGGGTTAGCACGCAAGTTAGTTAATTATAAATTCTCATAAGTCTATACCTTATTAGATACCGCCTACCCATTATTTTATCTCTCTTGCTTATGCTCAACGCTTAAATTTGACCCTAGAAAGTTAGACTTTGACTTATCGGTTTAAACTTCGTTAGAGAAACCTTCGCTACCGCTTACTATTTTTTTAATCTTGTTTGATTCAAATAAACACTTTCACGCTACTTCGTCGATCTTATCTCTTTGAAAATACTTGCCTTTGAGGTAATTTTTTGAAAACGATTGATTAACTACTCATTATTCTTTTTGTAAGGTTGTTAGCTTTCATATTCCTAACCAACCTCATTATACTTAATTCAAAGTAACCAAACCCTAAAGTTAATCATCATATATCAAGCCATAAGTAAAGAGCCCTCAACCTTTCGTTGTTGACTTTCTTGTGTGGAATGCACCGGGCCGGACTTTCTCAGTAGGCGACATCGTGAATGAAGATGGCAAGTTTATAGGTATCATCATGAGGTGCTATCTAGGTTAAGGGATGTAAGTCACAGCTTGGTATCAATGTGACGACTATCCAAGTCTTGATGAGAGTAACAGCTTTGAATGATATTTCTATCATTAATAAATTTCTTGGCGATTCTTGAAGACTTCCTAGCCTACCCTAGAGCGTGAAATCGAATTTTGTATCGACCCCAAAGACAAAAACCCATTTCTTAAACCTCAAATATTTCTTCAACTAAAATGAATAGCTTTACGTGGGTTTATGATGAAAGTCATAATAAAAGCATTGGACTAATGAAAATCATGGGTATTCGTGGTATTAGTAAGTTTTATGATGAGTTATGTTGGTTAGTATGTGAAAACATGAAAGTTTCTTAGAAATCACAAAGAGTTGAAAATCGATTTTGGTGAAAAACGAATATGAAATTCAATTGACTATATCTCTTATTATATTTTGAATTTTGAATGTGGTCAAGTCCTAGAGTTAGATCTATGAGTTACCTAACTAATCCAAGTGGAATTACTGGAAAAGGTGTTGTAGATTTTGTGTGGACTGATTTTAGCAAAGGAGGCCAAAGCTGTAAATTTCGAAAAAGCTACTGCCCAGAAACTTTAAGGGACTGTTTCGGCCACTTAAATTATGAGAAAAATTCTGGCCTTTTGGGACATGAAGGTATATGGTATAAAGTACCTCCTGTCCAAAAATGAGCTCATTCTCGACTTAAAATGAGCAAGTTATGACTATTTCAATATTTAGGTTTTTCCGATTTAAAAATGCTATAACCGAGTTCTATAACTCACGACCATGAAATTTAAACTGAAGCTCACGTTAACATGTGTAAGGTCCTGCCAAGATTTGGGAATTTTTGGAGTTAAACTTGAGGTAGCTAATTTCTTAAGGAATTAATTAGAAATTGATTTTTGAAAATAGTAAATGAATTTTAAAATTCCGAAAAATATATTTTCATTATGGGACTATATTATGCTAAATCCCAGAAAAGAAATATTTTTGGGACTGATTTGGTATTTTTCATGAAAATAGTTTAGTTACTTAACATATGAGTTAAATATGTTATGTGAAGTAACAAAGTTGAAAATAGGATTTTATGGCTGTAGAATCCTATATAGAGTATATGCATATTTTTTTGATGAGGATTTGATAATTGGTGATGATATTTTATGAGTATGGCATTTTTGAATGATTAAATGCATTATATGGTAAAGCGTAAACAATTGAGATAAATTGTTTATAAATTTAAGAAGTGATTAAAATATTGTTATAATATTAATGTTATTAGATTATGAGATTATTAAGTGATTGATAACATGGGGATATTCTTGAATCGGATAAATTATATTATAAATGTTTAATATTTATCCTTTATCTCATTTGATTGATTCTTTATATCATTATCCTCATGCTTATATTATGTTGAAAGTCATCTGTATTCAGAAAAGTAGAAGGATAGATGGACTTGGTATGATTATGACCAGGATTGATCGTTGTTAATCAATCATAACCGTAATTGAATACACAATTATCTTTGGCCGTAGTGCATGGATAATTTGTGGTCGTGATACTAATGAATACACAATTATCTTCGGTCCGTAGTGCATGGATAATTTGTGGTCGTGATACTAATGAATACACGATTATCTTTGGTCAGTAGTGCATGGATAATTTGTGGTCGTGATACTAATGAATACACAATTATCTTTGGCCGTAGTGCATGGATAATTTGTGGTCGTGATACTAATGAATACACGATTATCTTTGCCAGTGTATGGATAATTTGTGGTATAATTGAATGTGGTAATTTGTGGTCGTGATACTAATGAATACACGATTATCTTTGGTCGTAGTGCATGGATAATTTGTGGTCGTGATACTAATGAATACACAATTATCTTTCGCCGTAGTAGGCGTGGATAATTTGTGGTCGTGATACTAATGAATACACAATTATCTTCGTCGTAGTGCATGGATAATTTGTGGTCGTGATACTAATGAATACACAATTATCTTTGGCCGTAGTGCATGGATAATTTGTGGTCGTGATACTAATGAATACACGCTTATCTTTCGCCGTAGTGTGGGATAATTTGTGGTCGTGATACTAATGAATACACAATTATCTTCGCCGTAGTGCATGGATAATTTGTGGTCGTGATACTAATGAATACACGATTATCTTCGGTCAGTAGTATGGATAATTGTGGTCGTGATACTAATGAATCCACACGCTTATCTTCGTCAGAAAGTAGTATATAATGGTCGGATAATTTGTGGTCGTGATACTAATGAATACACAATTATCTTTTATCTTCGTCGTAGTGCATGGATAATTCGTGGTCGTGATACTAATGAATATCCTCGCCCGTAGCGGTGGATGATTCGATGATATGGATTAATTATCGAAATGAGTCTCAAAGAATGAAATATTAATTCATGGATGTGGTAAAAGTCATCTTCGGTCAGTAGTGCATCGATAGACTTGGTATGATTACGACCACGGATTATTCTTAAGATAATCATGACCAGAATTGAAAACACGAATATCCTTAGCCAAGAGAGTGCATGGATAATTCATGGTCAGGATACTATTAAGTCGAAGTCTCAAAGATTATTGGTTTTACAAAGATATATCTTTGGCCCAGAAGCAAAAATGTTAATGAATTTTTTCAATGTTTTGAATTTAATATTTTTAACGATAAAGGTATTCAAGGTATCCTCATCTCTTTATCATATCAAGTACGTACGCATTCTAATTTCGAGGGCTTAAATTCCATAAGGAGGGAGATCAGGAGACCCCGATTTTATCAATAAAGATTTAAATTTTGTCAAAATAATTTTTAATATTATGGTGTGAATTTGAGATAATATTATAGTCAGGTAGTATTTATAAATTTTGCAAAGTATGCAAGTGGTTATATTATATTCGATTGGCCTCGGGAATATTCTTGCTTAGCAGGAATATTCGCACAACTACCAATCATCAGGACCCCACAAATGTAATTATCATTTCTGATCGAGAAAACGACAAAAATATTTTATCAAATAACTACGGAAGTTTTACCGTTGATACCGCTGAACTACTCCTAGTAGTAAAAGTACAAAGAATACGCAGTGGTCGCATAAGAAGACACCAGATTGATTATCGATGCTTATGTGAGAAGTCACTCACTTTGATTCCATTATCACGATTAATAATATGAATTATTATAATGATAATGACGCTTTTGTTTTATTCAGATTATTAACGTAATAAAATGTAAACATCTTTTATATAAAATAGAATACTTTATTAAAGTTATTCTATAAATAGAATATATTATATTTTATTACGCATAGTGTTGTCATAGTGTTTTTGCATAGTGTTTTTTGCATAAGATTTTGCATAAAGTATTTGCATAGTAAAATGTTTTTATATAAATAGAATATATTATATTTTATTTAAAAGATTTTTCTTTAAATATGGACCGCCGATTAAAGTAAATCAATCTGACCGCTCATGGATTAGTTACTACGCATTCCATTTTCCTATAAATAAGCTCATTCCTTCATTATTTTCTTACTTAATTCATCAAACTCTGTAGAGAGAGAAAATTATAGAGAGAAGCTATAGAGAGAAAATTATAGAGAAGAAGAAGAGTATTCTCGCTACTTCACTACTTCTATATTCAGCCTTTTTACTTGTAGGGGTGTTATTCTTTCTTCTTGAAGAGAACTTCATTATTCCATTCATTATTATTCTCGCTGAATAACTCGTAAAAGTGGCATACCCTATACATAACCTCGATACGCCAGATACCCTATACTTGGTGAAATCCTTATGTTATTCCATCGCTTATTATTCTCGTTGAATAACTCAGATACGCTGGCTTACCTTACTATACTTGGTGACATTCTTCTATTATTCTCGCTTGAACATCCTGTCATGTGTTTTACACCTTAACCGGTTCCGCTTTTTATTATTCTCGCTGAACATCCTCGTCTCAGGTTTTTACACCTCGACCGGTTCCGCCTTTTATCATTCTCGCTGAATATCCTATCTGTGTTTTACAATCGGATCCGGGTTCCATCTTTATTATTCTGTTGAACATCCCGCTTGCGTGAATTTCACCGACCGTTCCGTTATTATTATTCTCGCTGAATAACTCGCCTATGCGGCACCGCATGCACGGTGATTTCTTTTGTTATTCCATTCTTTATTATACCCAAATTGGTTAAAACTTTGACTTCTATACTCCATGAAATTAGTAGAATATCCTCGATATTTCATGCTTCATCCAAAGATCTTTCATGGAAATATTCTTCCGATCATTCTTGAATTTTACTCTACGTAAACAAAGATTATGTCGACAATTTGACGTTAATAATTCATGGATTAAATAATTCTTGAACTTGTTTTATTGAATTATTATGTCATTGTCATCATCCTCATGTTATATTATGTTATCTTCGCTTACGCAAGCATAGATGAACTTAGTATGATTATGACCAGTGGATCATTCTAAGATAATCACGACTTTGATATAAATGATGTGACAAAAGTCCTCAAAGGGTCTGTAAATGCAAAGATGGATAGTTTTTGGTATGATTATGACCAGGGTGATTCTAGATAGTCATGACCATCGATAATTTGATGAAAATCCTCGACCGTGGTACAGTGATGATTAGATGTGGTGGTTTATTATTGTCGAGTCTCAAATGATAAAAATTGATGAAAACCTTTTAAAACCTAAAAGATAGTAGACTTTATTCTCTACTTGACTTTTTAATGGATCGCTTATTCACCGCAGCTTAAACCGGTTGTTCATTGTATTTTATCGCTTAACATCGTTGAAGGCTAATGATAATTTATTCTCGCATTATCTTAGTCATAATATTTCATCGGGCTAGTTGAGCTCACCTTTTTTTCTTTCACCGTTTTCTTCGTGAAATGAGAACATAGCCGGGACGAGCCTCAGGGAACGGAAGTAATGGTCCGTAGGATAAGATTAGTAGTCCTCACTATTCGTGTGAAATAGTGTGATAATAGTTGTAATGAGGACTCTTTTGAGTTTGTATAATATCTAGTAGACAATATTTGTATTCAAACTCACGCTTTATGTCGTATTGCACACCTACGCGCTTATATTAGTAGTCAGATTTGAATTTATGTACCATGTAAGTGGCGACCCAAGACGGGTGACGATACCTAATTTTGGGGCGCCACAATTGGTATCGTAGCTTAGGATATGATCCCCGCCGAGATGTGAGATAAGAACTAGAGGGAGAGATCGGGAATTCCTTCGCTAGTATTATGACCTACCTAAATTTATTTGGTATTTAATTGGCTCACGTAGTATAGGGATAATATGTGATATGTTAATTAACCCTTGTTTTGTGATGTTGTTTTTGAGAATGATATCCTAAAAATGCCGAGATAAGCAATGAAGCACATGAGAGTGTTGATTCAAATTTCAAACAAAAGGTAACGACCAACAACACGATAATAATCATATCGGTGGCAACGGCTATCGTAACAATGATAACCATCGGGGGGAAATTATCATGCTAAGAATGGTAACCACTTCGCAGTAATCATGGCAAAGATAATAGAAGTGGAAATTTCAAGAAGAGAAGGTCATTTAGCTCGATTTTGTCGATAAACCAAGTCAAGTCCAGTTGATATAGTGGCACCAAAGGCGATACGACAAAACAAAGTCGGTGGTTTCAGAAGAGCGCTTTTTCACGACTTCTCAAAAGTGGGTAACCCGAACGGTTAGCACTCAAGTTAGTTAATTATAAATTCTTGCTAAGTCTATACCTTATTAGATACCTGCTTCTACCCATTATTTTATCTCTCTTGCTTATGCTCAACGCTTAAATTTGACCCTGAGAAGTTAGACTTTCGACTTATCGGTCAAACTTCGTTAGAGAAACCTTCGCTACCTCTTACTTATTAAATCTTGTTTGATTCAAATAAACACTTTCACGCTACTCCGTCGATCTTATCTCTTTGAAAATACTTGCCTTTGAGGTAATTTTTGAAAACGATTGATTAACTACTCATTATTCTTTTTGTAAGGTTGTTAGCTTTCATATTCCTAACCAACCTCATATACTAATTCAAAGTAACCAAACCCTAAAGTTAATCATCAAGTATATCAAGCCATAAGTAAAGAGCCCCAAACCTTTCGTTGTTGACTTTCTTGTGTGGAATGCACCGGGCCGCACTTTCTCAGAGGCGACATCGTGAATGAAGATGGCAAGTTTATAGGTATCATCATTGTGAGGTGCTATCTAGGTTAAGGGATGTAAGTCACAAATTGGTATCAATGTGACGTATTATCCAAGTCTTGGACGAGAGTAATAGCTTTTGAATGATATTTCTATCATTAATAAATTTCTTGGCGATTCTTGAAGACTTCCTAGCCTACCCTAGAGCGTGAAATCGAATTTTGTATTGACCCCAAAGATAAAAACCCATTTCTTAAACCCTCAAATATTTCTTCAACTAAAATGAATAGCTTTACGTGGTTTATGATGAAAGTCATAATAAAAGTATTGGACTAATGAAAATCATGGGTATTCGTGGTATTAGTAAGTGTTATGATGAGTTATGTTGGTTAGTATGTGAAAACATGAAAGTTTCTTAGAAATCACAAAGAGTTGAAAATCAGATTTTGGTGAAAAACGTAACATGAAATTTAATTGACTATATCTCTTATTATATTTTGAATTTTTGAATGTGGTCAAGTCCTAGAGTTAGATCTATGAGTTACCTAACTAATCCAAGTGGAATTACTGGAAAAGGTGTTGTAGATTTTTGTGGGGACTGATTTTAGCAAAGGAGGCCAAAGCTGTAAATTTCGAAAATGCTACTGCCCAGAAACTTTAAGGGATTGTTTCGGCCACTTAAATTATGAGAAAAATTCTGGCCTTTTGGGACATGAAGGTATATGGTATAAAGTACCTCCTGTCCAAAAATGAGCTCATTCTGACTTAAAATGAGCAAGTTATGACTATTTCAATATTTAGGTTTTTCCGATTTAAAAACGCTATAACCGAGTTCTATAACTCATGACCATGAAATTTAAACTAGAAGCTCACGTTAACATGTGTAAGGTCCTGCCAAGATTTGGGAATTTTTGGAGTTAAACTTGAGGTAGCTAATTTCTTAAGGAATTAATTAGAAATTGATTTTTGAAAATAGTAAATGAATTTTAAAAATTCCGAGAAAAATATATTTTCATTATGGGACTATATTATGCTAAATCCCAGAAAAGAAATATTTTTGGGACTGATTTGGTATTTTTCATGAAAATAGTTTAGTTACTTAACATATGAGTTAAATATGTTATGTGAAGTAACAAAAAGTTGAAAATAGGATTTTATGGCTGAGAATCCTATATGTAGTATATATATTATTTTTTGATGAGGGATTTGATAATTGGTGATGATATTTTATGAGTATGGCATTTTGAATGATTAAATGCATTATATGGTAAAGCGTAAACAATTGAGATAAATTGTTTATAAATTTAAGAAGTGATTAAAATATTGTTATAATATTAATGTTATTAGATTATGAGATTATTAAGTGATTGATAACATGGGGATATTCTTGAATCCTCGGATAAATTATATTATAAATGTTTAATATTTATCCTTTATCTCATTTGATTGATTCTTTATATCATTATCCTCATGCTTATATTACGCTGAAAGTCATCCGTGGCCCTCAGAAGGCATAGATGGACTTGGTATGATTATTATGACCTGTGATTGTTCGGTATAATCATAATCATAATTATTTAATACACAATTATCTTCGTCAGTAGTGCATGGATAATTTGTGGTCGCGATACTAATGAATACACGATTATCTTCGTCAGTAGTATGGATAATTTGTGGTCGTGATACTAATGAATACACGATTATCTTCGGTAGTAGTGCATGGATAATTGTGGTCGTGATACTAATGAATACACAATTATCTTCGGTCGTAGTGTATGGATAATTTGTGGTCGTGATACTAATGAATACACGATTATCTTTGGCCGTAGTGCATGGATAATTTGTGGTCGTGATACTAATGAATACACGATTATCTTTCGGTAGTAAATATGGATAATTGTGGTCGTGATACTAATGAATACACGATTATCTTTGCCGTAGTAGTATGGATAATTTGTGGTCGTGATACTAATGAATACACAATTATCTTTGGTCAGAAGTATGGATAATTTGTGGTCGTGATACTAATGAATACACAATTATTCTTCGGATAGTAGTACATGGATAATTTGTGGTCGTGATACTAATGAATACACAATTATCTTCGGTCAGTAGTATGGATAATTTGTGGTCGTGATACTAATGAATACACAATTATCTTCGGTCAGTAGTGCATTGATAATTTATGGTCGTGATACTAATGAATACACAATTATCTTCGTAATGAATACACATCGTATACTTTGAATACAGTAAAGTGTCAAAGTGTGGATAATTGTGGTCGTGATACTAATGAATCCACAGTTATCTTCGGTAGTAGTGTATGGATAATTTGTGGTCGTGATACTAATGAATACACAATTATCTTTGGTCGTAGTGCATGGATAATTCGTGGTCGTGATACTAATGAATATCCTCGGCAGAAAGTGCGTGGATGATGATTCGATGATATGGATTAATTATCGAAATGAGTCTCAAAGAATGAAATATTAATTCATGGATGTGGTAAAAGTCATCTTTGTCAGAGTGCATCGATAGACTTGGTATGATTACGACCACGGATTATTCTAAGATAATCATGACCAGAATTGAAAACACGAATATCCTTAGCTAAGTAGTAATGGATAATTCATGGTCAGTGATACTATTAAGTCGAGTCTCAAAGATTATTGGTTTTACAAATGAGATATATCTTTGCTCAGAAGTAGTGCAAAAAATGAATTTAATGTTTTCAACGATAAAGGTATTCAAGGTATCCTCATCTCTTTATCATATCAAGTATCGCACTCTAATTTCGAGGGCTTAAATTCCATAAGGAGGGAGATCAGGAGACCCCGTATTTTATCAATAAAGATTTAAATTTTGTCAAAATAATTTTTAATATTATGGTGTGAATTTGAGATAATATTATAGTTGTGGGTAGTATTTATAAATTTTGCAAAGTATGCAAGTGGTTATATTATATTCGATTGGTCTGGAATATTCTTATTAAGCAGGAATATTCGCATAACTACAATCATCAGGACCCCTAAATGTAATTATCATTTGATCGAGAAAACGACAAAAATATTTTTTATTGAAATAACGACGGAAGTTTTACCGCTGATTACCGCTGAACTACTCTAGTAGTAAAAGTACAAAGAATACGTGTGGTCGCATAAGAAGCACACCAGATTGATTATCGATGCTTATGTGAGAAGTCACCATTTTGATTCCATTATCACGATTAATAATATGAATTATTATAATGATAATGACGCTTTTGTTTTATTCAGATTATTAACGTAATAAAATGTAAACATCTTTTATATAAAAATAGAATACTTTATTAAAGTTATTCTATAAATAGAATATATTATATTTTATTACGATAAATATGTCATATAAAGGTTTTGCATAGTGTTTTGCATAAGATTGCATAAAGGTTTGCATAAGAAAATGTTTTTATATAAATAGAATATATTATATTTTATTTAAAAGATTTTTCTTTAAATATGGACCGCCGATTAAAGTAAATCAATCTGGACCGCTCATGGATTAGTTACTATGCATTCCATTTTCCTATAAATAAGCTCATTCCTTCATTATTTTCTTACTTAATTCATCAAACTCTGTAGAGAGAAATTATAGAGAGAAAGTATAGAGAGAAAATTATAGAAAGAAGAAGAGTATTCTCTACTACTTCACTACTTCTATATTCAGCCTTTTACTAGTAGGGGTGTTATTCTTCTTCTTCTTGAAGAGAACTTCATATTCCATTCATTATTATTCTGTTGAATAACTCGTAAAAGTGGCATACCCTATACATAACCTCGATACGCCAGATACCCTATACTTGGTGAAATCTTTATGTTATTCCATCGCTTATTATTCTTCGCTGAATAACCTCAGATACGCTGCTTACCCTATACTTGGTGACATTCTTCTATTATTCTCATGAAACATCCTCATTCATGTGTTTTTACACCTGACCGGGTTCCGCTTTTTATTATTCTCGCTGAACATCCTCGTCATGTGTGTTTTACACCCGACCGGTTCCGCTTTTTATCATTCTCCGCTGAATATCCTATCTCGTGTGTTTACACAATCGAACCGGTTCCATCTTTATTATTCTGTTGAACATCCCGCTTGCGTGAATTTCACCGACCGTTCCGTTATTATTATTCTCATTGAATAACTCGCCTATGCGGCACCGCATGCACGGTGATTTCTTTTGTTATTCCATTCTTTATTATACCCAAATAAGTTAAAACTTTGACTTCTATACTCCATGAAATTAGTAGAATATCCTCGATATTTGCGTTTCATCCAAAGATCTTTTCATGGAAATATTCTTCCGATCATTATTGAATTTTACTCTACGTAAACAAAGATCATGTCGACAATTTGGACGTTAATAATTCATGGATTAAATAATTCTTGAACTTGTTTTATCAAATTACTATGTCATTGTCATCATCCTCATGTTATATTATGTTATCTTCGCTTACGTGCAGATAGATGAACTTAGTATGATTATGACCAGGATCATTCTAGATAATCACGACTTGATATAAATGATGTGACAAAAGTCCTCAAAGGCCTGTAATGCAAATGATGGATAGTTTTTGGTATGATTATGACCAGGGGGTGATTCTAAGATAGTCACTTACCATCGATAATTTGATGAAAATCCTCGACCGTGGTACATGGATGATTAGATGTGGTGGTTTATTATTGTCGAGTCTCAAATGATAAAAATTGATGAAAACCTTTAAAACCTAAAAGATAGTAGACTTTATTCTCTACTTGACTTTTTTAATGGATCGCTTATTCCACCGCAGCTTAAACCGGTTGTCTATTGTATTTTATCGCTTTAACATCGTTGAAGGCTAATGATAATTTATTCTCGCATTATCTTAGTCATAATATTTCATCGGGCTAGTTGAGCTCACCCTTTTCTTTCACCGTTTCTCTTCGTGAAATGAGAACATAGCCGGGACGAGCCTGGAACGGCAGTAATGGTCCGTAGGATAAGATTAGTAGTCCTCACTATTCTCGCGTGAAATAGTGTGATAATAGTTGTAATGAGGACTCCTTTTGAGTTTGTATAATATCTAGTAGACAATATTTGTATTCAAACTCACGCTTTATGTCGATTGCATACACTACGCTTATATTAGTAAGTTGTATTTGAATTTATGTACCATGTAAGTGGCGACCCAAGATGGGTGACGATACCTAATTTTGGGGCGCGCACACAACCTTCCAAAGCTTTTATGATGACACGAGGTTGTATGTCTTTAGACATCTTGTATGATAGTGGAAAAACACCTTCCAACGTGGGTTCACCTCACCCTATTTGATTCACCAAATATAACTACTAAATGATGACCACCGGTTGGTATTCCCTCATTATCCCCGCTTCGACTCAAAGACACTTTATTACCGAAAGGAATTGTGAAGCAAAAGGGTGAGACAACTAGCTTTCAAGAAAGAATATCATGACTAAAGATAATTAAATTATCAATAGCCTTCATCAAGAATAAATCGTATTAGAACATACGGTAGATGATAAAAAATTCAAACCATAGTCATGAATGAGCAATCCATTAAAGAGTCAAATAACCATAAAGTCTATTATCTTCCATGTTAAAATCCACCAACAATGTTTTATCCTCGTAACATCAATCTACGATTCCGTCCACAATCATATGAATAACTCATAATCATAATTGTGATTCTAAATTCCTCTTCGCATCCGTGACGAAGATAATTTTCATCACATGTCTTTACTCAAACATCAAAGATCATGGTTATACCAAATCACGCCTCTGCTTATAATCATACTAATAAATTCATCTTTGCACTACGCCCAAAGATATTCATCAACAGCTCATCTTTGTACTTCTCGGCCAAAATATTCAACAACAAAAAATCATCTTTGCAGACTACGGGCCAAAGATATTCATCAACAATTCATCTTTGCACTACATGCCAAAGATATTCCTCAACAGCTTCATATTTGCACTACATGCCAAATATATTCATCAACAGATTCATATTTGCACTACACAGCCAAATATATTAAATATCTCAAAGAAATATATAATCATTTCAGAATTTATATAAACAATAATTATAACCATGTTGATCAATTCACCTTTGCACTTAAGCTAAAAATATTCAATTGTAAATTCAATGGTCATGATCATACCAGTCAACGATTCAACTTTGCACTACTGGCCAAAGAGAACCCATAGTCACGATCATACCAATAATCTACCCATCTTTACACTCAAGTCGAACAGAAATTTCATCACTAAGATTATAAAAATGTTATATATGATAATAAAAATAATATGATCAAAACATGGATTTAATTTCAAGAGTAAGATTCATAAATCAACGGTAATTTGGTCATAAAAAGAAACCAATTTTGTCGTGAATAGTACACGTGAATAGTAACTCGTGAATAGTAACTCATGAATAGTAACTCATGAATAGTAACCCCAACATGAAAAAGGTAGAAATTCCACAATAAAATCCATACCAATATTTCGGTATAATAATATTGAAAGAATAATATTTCTTAAGCTTTATAAACAATTTATTTTAATTGTTTACACTTTACTAAATAATGCATTTAATAATCCTAAAATGCCAAACTCATAAGATTTCATCACCAATAACCAAAATCCTCATCAAAAATCTTCATATACCTCATGTAAGATTCTTAAGCCATAAAATCCCATTTTCCAATTTTCTTACTTCACATAACATATTTAATTCATTTACTCATAACTAGTCTATTTTCATGAAAAATACCAAATCAGTCCCAAAAATATTTCTTTTTTGGGATTTAGCAGAATATAGTCCCATATTGAACATATATTTTTTTTGGAATTTTTAAAATTCATTTACTATTTTTCAGATGGCCAAAACAGCCGAATATTTAGACATTTATCATAAATTGTACTTTTATCCAAAAATTCCAAAATTTATAGAGTATACTTCTATTATATACATGTACTCCCAATAAAAATTTCACCAATTTTGGAGTTAAGCACAAGGAGTTATAAGGGTTTACTTTTAAAATAGTCTTTTTCCATAAAATTCATAACTCTTAATCTATACATCCAAAAATCGCAATTTTTGGACACAATCTAGAAAACTCTTCAAATTATCATTTTAAATTTTTCCAGAATTTTTGAGGGTCAGAAAAATTACGAACTGAAAAACATAATAACCCTTACAATCTCTTACCTCAAAAGAGCAGTATTTCTGACCGGAATGTAAAGCCGAAGGAACCTTGCACTGAATAGAAACTCTCAAAGTATCTAAATACTCATAAAATACGCTCGATAATATAGAGAGAAAGAAAACTTGTTTCTGGTGTGATTTTCAATTCTAACTTAAGCGCCTATTTATAGAAAAATACTAGAACGCCAATGGAGACTAAATAATAAAATAATATTATTTATTTTTCTCTTCTATGCCACCTACCAAGACCAGCCACCACCTTGAATCAGCTAACTTGGAACAAAGAAATAGCAGCCCACATGTTTGAAAATAATAAAAGTGGGTCCCACCCATAATTTAATAAAAATTATTTTATTTTCCGAAACTTTACTTCAACACCTTTTAAAATTCATAATAAATCAATCGTTAATTTTTAACGGTTCAAAATTTATGGATATATACTTAACTTATATATGTATAACATATCCAAAAATACAATGATCCAACGGTCGGATTAAAATTATAACTGACACAATAGAGCTTTAAGAACACCGATTTGATATTTTAATACCTCTAATCCGACAAAATACTGATAAAACACCTCAATATTAATTCCTTCATTTATAACCACATAAATAAATCCATCATTTCTATCAACATCAAATAAATATTTCCTTATCATATAAATCAATAATTAATTATTCACAAATAATATTACAGAATCACAATAATGACAACCAGGCAGTCCCTAGGAAAGAGGGGGCTTTCCGATAAGGATTTCTCCTTACTGGCACGCAATTAGGTGACCAAACTTCTCATTGACAGAATTTTTTAGACATTGCCAATAATTCTATCTAATAATATTATTCAAATAATATGAATTATTGATCTGATAATGGAAAATATTGTGCAATGACAATTATTGAAACAACAATAATATAAAATATCAACGCAAAGAATTATTGAATCAATAAAATAAAATATTGAACAAGAATTATCGTAACAATTATTGAGTAGTGCCTTCTCACGTAAGAATCAAAAATTCAAAATACTGCAAAAACGTATGTTCTATCGCTTGCAACAACGCGTATTACTTTACTTTACCCAATTTGAGTATTCCAACAAAGTGTTAATTCAGAATTATTACGCTGAAGTATTTATAAAAACTCAAATTTGTCGCTTTTCTTCATCCGACAGCTTATCCATAGTTATAAGGCGCACAAATGGTTATGCCGTCATCGTATTTAATATTCTCCGGCGTAAAGAATATTCCACGACCAAACGAATATTCCCAACAACAATGAATATTTTATAACCACTTGCGTATTTTGAAAAAAAAATTCATATATCACCCTTAACTTTAACTTTTTATCAATTTAACCATTTACTGAATTGTATTATAAGAAAAATTGAATACTTTTATTTCATAAAATTCGGGGTCTTACATTCGATGTTCGGCTAAAATGAGTTTTTTTTATGATTTTTGATGGTTTTAGATTTTGTTGTTTTTGATTAATATTATTGTATAATATAAAGTGGTTTGACAAATTTACCCTTTTATATATAATAATTGTGTAATTAAATATTAAAATATTCTTTTTTTAGTTACACATCAGCCTACCTAAAGAGCCACGTCAGCAATTTTTGACGTGACGTGTTTAATTTAGTGTAATTAGAAAAAAGTGATTGTTTAATCATCTAATTGACAAAATTGAAAGGTGGATCACCGAAGTGGAATATGGCCTATAGTTTAGGGTACTAATTCATATTTAAGCCTTAAATTAATTACAAGTAAAAATATTAATCAGAAATTCAAAATTACTCATCACTTTTTTTAAGTTATCCAAACATACTGTTTGATAAAAACTGAATGAATCTGAATCTGAATGAGCTGAATCTGAATGAAAAAAGTTGTTTAATAATTGACATGTCTGAAACATCTGAATGACAAAACTTTATTATTTTACCCCTATGAAAAAATTCAAAATTCTTGTAAATTTATTTAATATTACTTAATATAATAGTTAATATTTTTTTAAATTTTAATTTTTTTTTACTTCATTCAACCATTCAGCTAAAAAAATTTGACTTAGCTATTCAACTCGTCCATTTTACCAATTCAGTCATTCAGACCAAAACAAATGCACTGACTGATTCAGCCATTTAGTCATTCAGCTCTAAACAAACACTCCCTTAATCTCCCATATATAAAGTCTGTAAAATATATTGTATTCATAATTTGGGCCAACTCGGAGAGGAAGATATAGAGTAGGGGTGAACATAGTGCAACTTGAAGCTTAAATTGTACACGAAATTGTTTAGGTTTGGTTTGACAAATCTATAACCGCACATGAAACTATTTGTGATTGGTGCGATTTCGGTTCTAAAACCAATTGAAATAACAAAACTATAAATTTGGTTACAAGCTACATACCAACTCCAATTTGATCCCACTTGTGGCCACAGTTTAAATCTGGGCAATAAATTTGAAAGCTTTTTAGTGCTTCTTTAAATCTCACAATCACCTCTGGGCTTTAAACCATCAAACTTTTATGCAAAATATGTTCAATGTGGTGGCCACAACTCATGTACCTTTGATGAATCTAATCTGCAAAGGTATTACGCACTGAACACAATAATGAAGTTAACTTAGCAAAATTGTTCCAGACATCAACAATTATGTGACGCCCCCAAAATAGGTATACATCACCCATTCTGAGTTGTCAATACGTGAGTGCGTAAAACAACTACAACTTTATTATTACAACGATGAAATCGTGAGTTTAAATACAAATATTATCTTAGACAATATTTATACTCACGTACCTCATCACATTTATTGATACATTATTTTACAAAATGGTGAGGACTACTAAACAATCCTTTCTAAAACCTTCATTCCATACCCCAGGCTAAATCATAATATTCTCGCCTCCACGAGAAGAATGGAACAAAAAGGAAAAGGGTGAGCTCAACTAGCCCAAGAAAGAATGTTATGACTAAGATAATATACAACAAATTATCGTTAGTCTCCAATGAGGAAAAAATCGATAGAATCTGATAAATAACAAATTTTCAATCAATATTCGCAATGAAATAATAATTCATAGAAGAGTTACGTAGAGAATAAAATCTACTATAATCTATGAATTTAACGGTTCATCATCAATATTTTATCCCTATAACATCAATCAATACTCATCTCAAATCAAATATTCATCTTTGCACTATAGGCGAAAGATATTCATCAATCGATTATGTTCATCTCAACACTATTCATCTTTGCACTAAAGGCCAAAGATATTCATCGATCGGTTGTTCATTTAAACACTGCTCATCTTTGCACTTCACAGCCAAAGATATTCTTCGAAATCATTCATCTTTGCACTACAGCCAAAGATATTCTTCAAAATCATTCATTTTGCACTACAAAGGCGAAGATATTCAATAATATCATCATTTAAGACGAGGATAATGAAAAATATTTTTAAAGAACGAATCCAGTGAAACAAAATGACAAGGATTAAGGATTAATGATTCATACTTTGTTTTATCCATGTTCAACAATACCTCAAAAATAATCATAGTGGTGTAAAATTCAAGAATGATCAAAACATGGATACAATCAAAGCTAGCATCCAAAATAGATGTTTTGACAAAAAAGAAGAAATTTTATTTTTTGGTGAATAGTCATGAGTATCGTGAATAGTCTTGCCATCGTGAATAGTCTTAGTATCGTGAATAGTACTGATACATGAATAGTAAATCCGACACCAAAAGATAAATTCCACAAAACATCTTCACATTTCATGAATAGTACTAAGTGAACGTGAATAGTAATCTCATGAATAGTAACTAACTGAATAATAAACTCATGAATAGTAACCTTAAGCATGAAAAAGTTCCAAATTTGATAAAAACTTCAGATCAACATTTCAACATAATGATATTGAAGAAATAATATCATTACGAAAAAAAATAATATCCCTTACCTCAAAGAATCGATCAAGATTTGGAAGGAAAGGTCTCCAAGTGATCTTTGAATGAAACTTGTCTTGAGCAATGACTCTCAAGTATCTAAATACTCACAAAATACGCTCAACAACATATAGAGAGAAAGAGAAAACTTTGTTTACGGTGTGATTTTCAATTCTAACTTAGCCTTTCTATTTATAGGAAAATGTTAGCCGGTAAAGCAGACTTGACTGCTTTGCTTCGATGGCTTTACCGCTACTATTGCCACCCACCACATTTGAAATAAAATTCAGCACATTTTTCACCAACCATAAGTGGGCCCACTCAATTCTAGAATTTTCCACCAAAATCAATTATAAACCTAATTTCCAATCCGACACCTCTTAAAATTCACAACAAATCATTCGTGCATTTTAACGGTTCAAAATTTGTGGACATATACTCAACTTATATATGTATAACATATCCAAAAATTACAACGATCCAACTATTCGGATTAAATATTATAACTCACACAATAAAGTCAATAACACCTGATTTGATCTTTTAATACCTCCAATCCGAAAATACAAATAAAACATCTCAAAGATTAATTCCTTCATTAATAACCACATAAATAAATCCATCATTTATATTCATATAAAATAAATATTTCCTTATCATATGAATCAATAATTAATTATTCACAAATAATATTACGAATCACATTTATACAACCAGTGCTCCTCAGAAAGAAGGGGCTTTCGATAAGGATCTCCTCCTCTTGGGCGCGCAATTAGGTGACCAAACCTCTCCTTGATGCAAACTTTCTAGACATTGCCAATAATGTTATCTAATAATATTATTCAAATAATATGAATTATTGATCGATAATGGGAAATCTTGTGTTGACAATTATTGAACAACAATAATATAAAATATCAACGCAAAGAATTATTGAATCAATAAAATAAAATATCAATAAGAATTAACTCTTTGTGAAAATTATTGAAGCCTTCTCACGTAAGGATCAATAATTCAACAATACTGCGCAATACCGGTGTTCTTTCTCTTTATGCGACCAGACATCGTATTTTAAACCAATTCGCATTCCAATGTCTTACTTGTAACAATAACTATGTAGTTATTTTTTAACCAACTTATATTTGTCGCTTTTCTTCATCCACAATTTCCGTTATGGGGCTCCACACATTCTAAATTTAATATTCCCGAAAATATTCCACGACCAAACGAATATTCCCCCACAATGATGAATATTTTATAACCACTTGCTTATTTTGAAATATTTGCGTATTTAACCCTTAACTATCCACATTAATCAAATCAACCTTACTATTTCAAAATAATAAATAAAGGAAATTCCTTTTTAAAAAAAAAATCAAATTGGTCTTCTACAAATTATATAGTTAATTAATACTATGTTATCACATTTGATTTAGGAAATAGCAAGTCACTCTTGATTTGCAAACATAATTGATATCGCTGATTCTTTATTCAACCCTACAATATATGTCTTCTAAAATAAAATGAGGAGAATATGTTACAATAGAGAAATTATATATACTCATATCAAAATTGAGAAAACATGATGATTATTTGGTGCAGTTTCGATTTTATGCGTGCGAATTTGGCTAGTAACCAAACCAAAACAATAAATTTGGTTTTTCAATCAACCTAAAACGCCACATACGCCGGAACCGTTGATGCAATTTGTGCGATTTTTGGTTCGACTTCGATTCCAATTTGATTTCTTGCTTAACCTTAATATAAAACATGTTCGGCAATAACGTATAAGTTGATCAAATTAATTTATATGTTTTTTTTATTGTTCAAGGGTTTAGAGATGGCTTATTTTTTGATTTATAAGTCATTTTTGATAAGTAACAAATATTAACTTATTAAAAATTAACCTATAAATTATTTTAAAATAAGTAAGTTTTACCAAATGTAAAAATTGCTTTTGTTTTTATTTTAATAATGTTTACATCTTATTTTAACTTATAAATTATTTTAGACAAATACCTTAATATTTTATTTTAACTTAATTTCTAATTTATAAATAAAAAGATATCAAATACTTTTATTTATAAGTTTTTACTTAATATAACTTACAAGACATTTTAAATTTTAACTTATATGTCATTTTAAAATAAGTCATCCCTCACATGCCCATATAGAGTATACAAGCTTATAAATTGAGATGGGAATTGATTATAAGAGAGAAGAAAATCTCTTCTACTTCTTCGTCAGCATCGCCTTGTGCTAATCTCAGACCTTATTACAGCGATTGCTTTAACAGGTCACCTCTACCTTCTTTTTTCTTTTCCCTTCTAATGCTTTCTTTATTTTTTTAAACTATTATACACACAATGGTACATATTGCTTCCAAAAAACAGATACTCCATTTGCAAAATTTACAAACTTTAGGTCATAAATTTATAATTGTTTTTTTACTCGTTTACCCCAAATTTATTGTGTGTTTAATTTAATAGTGATGACATAATAATCATGAAATTGTGACGGTAAACTTTAGTACAATATATAATCTTAAATTAATACTCCATTGGTTACAAATTATATGATTTCTATTTTCAAATTTAAAATTGGCTTGATTCATTTAAATTTTGAAAACAATAAATCTTATAATTATTGGTATTTTTTAGAAAATTTAAAATGAGATAAACCTACTTCAACAAGTCTGAAGATATCCAGCATCTGAGAGGTTCGTACAGTAGTATCCACAACCCCTTTACGGGCTACGTAGCAAGAAATAATATATTCTAAAGGAATTCATGTTAATTTTGAGTTTGAAAATATTTGAAATTGACTTTTTAAAAGTCAATATTGATCTTTTGATTTGAAACTGAGGGAGAATAATAATAAAAAAAATGGGACTCTAGTTGGGAACAAAAAAGTTGCCAAATGTGACTCATTAGGTGAAATGGAGTGGGTATAAGACAAAATATAAGGATTAATCAATATATTATGAAAGGTTCCTTCTTTTTGAACATGATCTCCTTAGTTAATATCTAGTTGATATGCTGTTACAATGATGCTCTAAATTACTCCCTCCGTTCCTAAATTAGAGATACATTTATAAAACGACGACTTTTAAGGACAATTTTATATTCTCAAATATAGCCTTTAGTATTAGTTAGGAATTCAAGTGTGGTGATTTGATATTGAAAATGATAGTTAAAAAGTAATGGCTAATTCATGTCACTTTATGGTCCTAAAATAGAAATGTATCTTTAATTTTGGAACAGAGGGAGTACGTACATCTTTTATCCTATATATGTTCTTAGCTAGTGAATTAATGATTTCACAGTATGCGAAAATTCTGATGACTTTATTAGTTGCATGAGCTATCATAGTAGAGTTTTTGTGATTCTTCTTTAACTTTATACAAGTTGCCTGCCTGAACAATATAATTAGTTGAACATATAACGTAATTTAATTATAATTAGGAACAGATGGTACATGTAGAGAACAAGTGTTTGCTTTTAATCATCGTCTGTTTTAATCGGAAACTCTACTGGGCATGGTGTTTTAGCATTGGAAACTGCTACTATTTGTATAAAACTTCCATTCTATTTTGTCTTGCACCTTCCATAACCCATTCTAGGATAATTTTGATCCCTTGTGTCTTCTAGCATGACAGCCCTTCATAATTGAAATTAAAAAGGTCACAGGTAATGGCACTTGCTCTACATCTCTGATAAATACAGGGGCTTTGCTATGCCAAGCACAGGACTGTTATTTCTCTCTCTCTCTGACACATCTATATATATGTGTGTGTGTGTGTGTGTTTTTTTATCTGTTGTCCCCTTAAGAGTTGGTATTTGTGCAAGGCATTCTATTTTGCTTGTCTGGTGTAGTGCTTTACTTTTTATTAGGATTAATTGATATTTTACTTTTGGTTCTATTACCAAGAGAGTGCATTTCCTGACTAACCGTGCCCCGGAGGTGGGGGTGGGGGTGGGGATGGGGGTGGGGGGGGGGGATTGATTAAGATGGAATTGGTAATGTGAACTAAACTGTTTAATTTGCACGTGTCAAACATATCACATTCAGATGGCAGGTAATTTGGTTCGATCTAGTTTAGTTGTTGCTCAGAGAAGCAGTGTGTCTCAGTGTTTATTGGTGCATCTTTTCTTTTAGACAATTTCTTCTGGTCCATGGCAATTTTATGAATTCTTTGATTGAAATATTCTGTAAAGTATGGCAGGAATCTAAGCAGCATGTCCTGCACTTCACAAGGAAAATAAAATGATAGCTCTGACATGCACGTCCTTTCAAAAGATGATCTCTCATAATGATTTTTTTGCAGGAAACTTTGATTGAATTGGGGATACTCTAGAGACAATAATTACCAAACCATGGAGGTATAATGTCAGTAGACGTGTTTTCTTTAGCTTGTATGAGCAGGTTTCCTGTTATGACCTATGAAGTCTATGCTGACTCTGGCACAGACAATTACTCTGGTGGGAACTGGGTAAATGACATACTACTTTTCTAAACAAAGTTCTATAATATAACTCTTCAAAACTTATCAGCATGTAGAAGGACCTTGGTGGTTATGAACACCCTCATAGGTTGTTATCACATACCTTGGATCCTCTCTATCCCTTTCAACCCTCTTCTTCACTGCGCATCCTTCAACTGCACACCTATAGTAGTTCCTGTTGATGACATGATATCCTATAAGATGTTATTTGGATGCTTTATGTTGTAGCTGTTTTCTGCTATATTTCATTCTAAAATTTGTAACTTTTTATATAAGATAATAAATCTACCGTACATCTTTCAACTAAACACCTATTATAGTTCCTGTTGATCAAAGGATATGGTATCAGATGTGAATTGTATCCTAGAAGTTTTTGCTGTTCTGTCTACATTTTATAGTACAAATTTACAATTCTTGTAAATGACATAATTAATTTACTCAGTACAGAAGTTAGAGAGGCTGCTTTATTCTCCATTTTATTATAAATAAATTGGTTTCAAAAACTAAATGTACTGTATAATGCTTAGAATCATGAGTTGTGACGGCAGATATTTTGGGCAATTTGTTAAGGCCATCAAAGCAGCTCATTGCAGGTGGGATTCAGTTTCAAATGAAGATTGTAGTCCTCATGAAGTCTATATCATGACATCATCTGTTAGGCAAGTATTATAAACTCCTGTGTTTTTATTTTTGGTGATTCTTATCATAATCAGATAACATGCTTAACTTGCAACTTGATTTTACTTAAAATTAGCAAGGCATGTAACCTAACTACCTTTTCAGTGTTTTTTGTTTGATATTAAGATCTGAAACTGTGACATGTTAAGAGATAATAAGAGTGCAAACAAATGTGTTATGGATGCAACTGCTTGATGTAATTATTGTTACTTTACCTTGGATTTGGGCTGTTTTTCACCATCTTTTTCCCATACTTCCTCCATTTGAAACCGTCATCTAGAATTTCAACCTCCGACATTGTTTTAAAAGCAACTCTGTCTTTACTATCCTTATTCTCCCGTCCGCTCCCACTGACGCCTAATAACAAAAAATCAGCATATTAATCAACTAAGTATGCATATTCCTACTCTGTTGATATACATATCTGTGTGTGTGCAAGTGTGTTCTACATGAATATGTTAAGTAGTTTAGATATATGAAAGTTTGCTAACAAGTCCATACAACTCAACATTCATTTATTACTAGAAAAAAAAATCATGTCAGCGAGTTGCTTACTGCCATCAGGTCCTTCAAGGCGGCTGCTAGTTCCAATGGAGTTCCCGGCTTCATTTGCTGCATAAACCGGATTCATGGGGTACCCAGAAACCATCTTTGTCAGATCTTCCATTGCCCACTCGTCAAACTCCAAAAGCTCGGAAAATTCAAAGGTGGTATAATCACTCTGCGGTGAGTCTATTGATCTAAAAGTGGCATCAGCGGTATTTCCTGCCATGGTAATCCGATCAACTGAGCTTGCTGCTGAACATGTACTTGTATATCCATAGCGCTCTCAAGGTGGATCCTTCGTACTACCTTCCTTCCAAGTACAAGAAGCTTCATAGCTGATGCTTAATAATGATGGCCAAGATTGATACTTTGGGGGCCTAGCTAGAAGAGAAGTAAAATGAAGTCATGATGCTAAAATGAGATGACCAGAGAGTGGGGCATAATCAGGAAGACTTGTGCGTAGACTTGTTGGTTTGATTTTCTGTATTGTGATGTCTGTCTCGTGCTTAGACAAATTCAGGAACCCCTTGACAACGGAAAAGAATACGAAGTCACTTTTGCTATTAACTGTACATGTCATTGTGCCTTTATTTTTTCCTTGCCATGTGCTAAGTCTCCATCTTTTTCCTTTCTCTCTTGTATTATTAGTGTCTTCTTCACCTACACAAATGAGGATGATCTATAAGTCACTGCTGACGCTCTTCATATTGTATGTCAGATTTATTTTTACGAATATATAATAATACGTAGGACGAGTGCATAAACACTATATATTTATACATACAAATACACCCTTATATATATATATATCGCGTGTCAGAACCATATCTATACTATGTATGTTGGATGATGTTTTACACTACCCAGACGATTCGACAAACAATTATATAATATGCAGGAGGATGTATCATTTCTATCGTTTAATATAACAATTAACGTAACTAAAAAATTTACGTCCGATACTACTATTTTGAGGGATATTGCTACTATTAGTAACGGACAACACGTGTCATTCGTAGAGGATGTGAATTTTTTATTTCTAATCTCGATCGTTAATTTTTGTATTGAACGCTAATGATAGTGTTTATTCATTTTTGATTCATAGCAAATACTTATTACGGATCATTCACCATATATATATATTTAGTAATTGTTAAATGCTCTCAAGGACGGCTGAATGTAAAATCCTCCTCCTCTCTTGAATCAACAATTCCACTTTCATTTCCTCTATCTCCCACCATCTTTTTCCGCCCAAATCAATCAGAATGAATCTGAACTGCCCTTGTGCTTTTTTGCCCAAATTCAAAATGGGTTATATATAGAGAGAGAGAGAAGGATCGTTGTATACCTTATCTTCTTTATTCATATCTTTTGTTTTTAGCGGTTTTGGTTATATAACTGTTGCTCATACTTTTAATGACGCTATATGTTGTCCATCGCTAAAAGTATAGGCATTTACTTGTAGATGAATCAAACCATCCGCTAAAAAGAAGAATAATAAAACGCGAATAAGATATGTATGATTCTGATTCGTATATATATATATATATATATATATATATATATATATATATATATACACGTGTCACTAACATTCTTGGTCAATCATAGTGCAGTAGAATTGTGTGGGATTATAGGGCCTAGCTGTTTAGGCTTACAATTGAGGCTATTTGGACATCTTAGAACATCAGACTCGTGCAAAAGAGGTATACTCAATAATGTGTGAATTTTCTTTATTTGTAACGATACGACGAAACTTACTTCTGAAAGGTTTAAGACTTGAACGATACGAGGAAACTTACTTCTCAAAGGTTTAAGACTTGAATGAGCATAATAATAATAATAATTATATATATATATATATATATATATATATATATATATATAAAAGGATTAGAATAAGGAAAGTTCAAGGAATAACATATGTGCATTCTCTTTCTCTGTCTGATTAGTTTGTAACGGAGAATTGTCCAACCATATTTATAAACTACTATTCCCTCCGTCATTATTTAAATGACGCTTTTGGGATTTAAACACGAAATTAAGATAATGATTGAAAAGATTAAATATAGATTCAATCATAATAATACCCTTAAATTATTAATTTATCATAGCACAAGAGTTTAAAGTATCAAAAAAATAGGTAGAGTAATGAGGGATAATTTTAGAAAAATTATCATTAATTCTCCTAGATTTAAACAAACGTCAATTAATTAGGAACACATAAAAAACTCTAAAACGTCATTTAAATAAGGACGAAGGGAGTAATATTTATTGAGATGGGACTTTTCTTCTCTCTTTTTTTGTTAGAAGCCCCACTTTTTTAAAAGTACAATATAATTCATAATACTCCACTCGTCCCATAAATATATGACCATAATTTTTCCAAAATTACTTCTAATTAGAAAATATTACAGATGAAAAAAAATGAAATAAGTATATATAGTAATTATGAGAATTTAAAAATAATATAAATAATTAATATTATATTTAATAATATATAATTATTTTATTAATTCTGGTGCACTACCCTAAAACGTATATATTATGAGACTGAGGAGTACGTTATAAGAACCTATCAAGTCTCACTGGAAAAGAAAACCTTGAACATGTAATTCGTAGGAGACTTCACCACTTAGACACGTGTATAGATTATGATTGACTCTAGATTAAAATAAACACTATCTACAAGTTATAAATTGTACAGTAATTTAATGCTATAACTAATGTTAGTGTATTTTATAAAGCAAAGACAGTCATTATATGATTTTAGTAATATTTTTCTTTCAAAATTTTTGTAATTCATAGTTCTAAATTATAAGATTATTATTAATTTTAAAATTTAATTTAAATATATTTTAAATTTATAATTAAAATAATTCATTAAAAATTATAAAATAATAAATAATACTTTTAAATAGTTTACGATGTTCATTATTATATTGATAAAAATTAAAAGAATTCATGTTAATTTAGAGTTTAGAAATATTTTAAGTTGACTTGGAGAAATTATATTTTGAAAATATTTTTAACTTTCAAAATCTGTATTGACTAACCAATTGGTCACATTTGCATTCTGAGTGCATAAAACACCTAACTAATTAATTCACTGGCAATAATTTTTCCTATATATTATCTTTTATTTTTCCTTCCCCCAAATATAATTATAAATATAACCACCTAACTAATAAAACTGTAACAGGAATAACATTTTGCTTCATTCATGTCAAGAATTCCAAGTGTCATTTCAGACTTTCAGTTCTATCAAATGATCCAAAAATAATAAAATAGTCAATTCATTTTTGGGAGGAAAAAAAATCGATTTATATATAGTTAATGTCACCAAAATTCAATTGTAATCTACTAAAAAATATAAAAGCTCACTAAATTTTGGTACCTGCATGTTTTGGTACCGTTCTTAATTTAATTCTATTAAGTAAATTTTTATCATTTATCGTTATTAAACTATTTTAATTTAGCATTTATTTTTAGTAATAATTTGTATTCAAATTACACCTAAAATATTATATTATGTAAAAATTTCAGTTGAAATAAAAATTATAAATTTATTTGAGAGTCCCATGCAAAAAAAAATATAAAAAAATTCTTGTCCTTGTATAAGGACTCAATAGCATTTTGCCAACTGAATAAAGACTTAATTGGTGCTAGCTTTTCACTCTGATTGGCTATAAAATGACTTATCTTTCTTATAGAAAAAGGAAACTGGTATTTAACAATTCTGTTTTATATATATATATAAAGTATATTTAAAATACTGTATTATGTAAAAAAAATAATTTAAATAAATATTATATATTTTTTTGAAATTCACATGCAAAAATAAATAAATAAAATAAAAAATAGACCGATCCAATAAACATGTCCCATAGGAGGACTCAATAGCTTTTTGCCAACTGAATAAAGACTTAATTGGTGCTAGCTTTTCACTCTGATTGGCTATGTTTTGGACTTGCACACAAAATGACTTATCTTTCTTATAGAAAAAAGAAATTGATATTTTTACATATATTTTTAATATTTTTATATGATTTTTTCTCACGTAAATATACAGTGGGTCCTTTATGAGAAAAAATTATATAATTAAAAATAAATATAAAAATAGTGCTCTCCTAAAATATTGTAATTTTTTTTAAAGGATTTGAAGATGATGGAAGATCTTAAATCACTTGTAGTTATTGGTCATGCTACCACCCACTGCCAAGCATTCAACACATAGTCAACTGGACTTGATTCTAAAAAAAAAATCAACAAAATAAAAGAGAAATTTAATTTCAAAAAGAAAAATAAAATAAAATTACATCTAGAGGAAAAAGCCAATAATTACCCTATAATTTTTTCATAGGATTTGTTACTTGTTAGCAATTGACTCATTTCCAGGGAGCCCGCATATCTTATAGTTTGTACTCAAACATAATCCTTACACTTCAAGTTGTTTAGGTTGTTAGAAATTCAATTGATAATAAGTGAACTAATCTATAAAATTTATATATTGAGTTTCTTTTTTTAAGTCTTATCAGCTGCTAGGACTTTATGTTTCAACGACAACGTTGTAAGACCCCAACTTTTATGAATAAAGATGAATTTTTTATAAATATTATTTTTGAATATTATGGAATGAATTTGATATAATGTTGTAGTTGTGAGTAATATTTATAAATTTTGTAAAAAGACGCAGCAGTTGTTATATAATATTCGATTGGTTTTAATATTCGCTTTTAACAGAGAATATTCGACATAACGACATTAATCATTGGTGACCCCATTAACAAAATTATTGCCGGATTGAGAAAACGACAAAAATACTTTATGAAAATAACGACGGAAAGTTTTACAGATTAACTCTGTTGAAACACCCTTAAAAGAAAAAGTACGATGTCTGGCGTAGTTGCACAAAGAGCTACACCAGTATTGATTATTGATGCTTTACGTGAGAAGTCACTCAATTTTGTTCAATTATTATTACAATGAATTGTTGCGTAAGATCTCACGTTATTTGATTCAATTATTGTCAATATTTTATAATCAATAATTGAGATGACAAAGTTATTAATATTATTATTTGCAATATTAACGATATCTAGAAGTTCTATCAAGGAGAGGTTTGGTCATCTAATTGCGCGTCAATGGGGAGAAATCCTTATTGGAAAGCCCCCTCTTCCTCAGGAACGACACCAGTCGATTAATATTGTGAATTATAATAATGATGATGAGTTTTTTTTTATTAGTATTATTAATGTAATAAAACGGAAAAAGCTTTTTATATAAAAATGTAATACTTTTATAAAGTTATTCGCTTTTATTAGACTAATAGTAAAATCTTTTTATATAAAATAAAATACTTTTTATAAAGTTATACATTTTATTAGACAATAATTAGAATATATTATATTTTATTATGCATAGTGTTTTAGATAAGACTGCATAAGTAAAATCTTTTTATATAAAATGTAATACTTTTATAAAGTTATTCGTTTTATTAGATTATAAATAGAATATATATATTTTATTGTAAACCAATCTGGACCGTCTGCTTAAAGTAAATCAATCTGACCGCTTATGAATTAGTTCTTATGCGTCCATTCTTCATAAATAGAAGCTCATTTCTTCATTATTTCTTACGAATTCACTAAAACTCTAGAGAGAGAAACTATAGAGAGAGTTCTTCTTCTATAATCTTGGCGTATTTCTTTAGAGTTTAAGAAAGCTTTCGAGCGTAGTCTGCAAGTTTTTTTCGAAAGTATATCCTCGCCTCTACCAATCAAAATACTCTTCTTTTACTTGAAGGGATATTATTTGTTGTACTCGTTAGGGTATTCCTTCTTTCTTATTGGTGAAATTCTTTTGTTATTCCATTCTTTATTATTCTCATTGGAATAACTTGGGTATCTAATGCTGGATACCCTATACTTGGTGAAATTCTTCTCATTATTCCATTATTTATTATTCATTGGAACATCCTCATGCATGCGTTTACGCATGACACAATTCTCGTTGGTTATTATTCTGTTGGAATATCCCGCTTTGTTGCATTCTATTTAATTTGGTTCCATTATTTATTATTCATTTGGAATATCCCGCTTGCCGGAATGCGTTCTGCGTGACGTTCCATTATTTATTATTCGTTGGAATAACTCCGTCTTGTCTGCGGTCTATCGCATGCCTTGTGATTTCTTTTGTTATTCCATTCTTTTATTATACTCGGTTGGTTAAAGTTTTGACTTTTTTATACTCCATGAAATTAGTGGAATATCCTTGATATTTGCGCTTCATCCAAATCTTTTTATGGAAATATTCTTCCGAGCATTCTTGAGTGTTACTCTCTGAGAAAGTATCATGTTGACAATTTGGACATTATTAGATCCCGGATAAATTAATTCTTGAACTTGTTTTATTGAATTCTTATATCATCGTCATCATCCTCATGTTTATATTATGTTGAAAGTCATCTGTGGCCTGTAGTGCATAGATGGACCTGGTATGATTATGATCAGGGATTATCCGGTGTAATCATGACCGTTGTAAGACCCCAACTTATTATAAATAAAATTGAATTTCCTCTAATTATATTTGTGAATAATAAGGTATTAATTTGATATAATTCTCTACGGTTATGGGTGAAATGTGCAAATTTTGCAAAATATGCAAGTGGTTATAAAATAATCATTGTTGTTTGGAATATTCGTTTGGTCGTGGAATATTCTTGTTGTTGTCGGGAATATTAAATGCGACCGGCTAGCGATCATTTGTGGGCCCCATAATAGAATAACTGTCGGATGAAGAAAACGACAAGTTTGAGTTTTTATAAATAATCGGCGTAGTTATTCACCAAGCTAACACTTTGTTGGAATACCCTTGTTGGTTAAAATCTGAATACTGCTGTTGATGCAAAGATTGATGAATTATTGATCCTTACGTGAAGAAGGCACTACTCGATAATTATTACAATGAGTTACCGCTCAATATTTTATTTTATCGATTCAATAATTGTTTGCGTTGATATTTTATATTATTGTTGTTTCAATAATTGTCATCGCACTAGTATTTTTCATTATCGGATCAATAATTCATATTATTTGAATAATATTATTAGATAGCATTATTGGCAATGTCTAGAAAGTTCATCGAGGAGAGGTTTGGTCACCTAATTGCGCCTAATAAGGAGAAATTCTTATTGAAAGCCCCTCTTTCCGAGGAACGATGCGGTTGTCATAAATGTGATTCTCAGTAATATTATTTGTAAATAATTAATTATTGATTCATATGATAAGAAAATATTTATTTTATGTTGATATAAATGTTGGATATATTTATTGTGGTTAAAAATGAAGGAGTTAATGTTGAGGTGTTTTATCGTTATTTTTGTTTGAATGAAGGTATTAAAAATTAAACCAAAGTTTTTGAGATATATCAAGGTGAGTTATAATTTTTAATCCGACCGTTTGGATCGTTGTAATTTTTGGATATGTTATACATATATAAGTTGAGTATATATGTCCACAAATTTTGAACCGTTAAAAATGAACGATGATTTGTTATGAATTTTTTTAGGTGATTGGTTCGTAAATTGTTGAGTATCTCAATTTAGCATTTTGGTGAAAAATTCTAGAATTGAGTGGGCCCCACTTGTGGTTGGTGAAGAAATGTCTTGAATTTTATTTCAAATGTGGTGGGTGGAAATAATAGCGAGTAAAGCCATCAGTTGCAGTCAAGTTTGCTAACATTTTCCTATAAATAGAGGGCTAAGTTAGAATCAAAAATCACACCGTAAAACATAAGCTTTCTCTAAAACCAAAGTGTTTTAGAGATATATTGCATGAGTTATAATTTTTAATCCGATCGTTGGATCGTTGTAATTTTTGGATATGTTATACATATATAAGTTGAGTATATATGTCCACAAATTTTGAACCGCTAAAATGAACGTATGATTTGTTATGAATTTTAAGAGGTGATTGGTTGTAAATTGTCATAGTATCTGAATTTAGCATTTTGGTGGAAAATTCTAGAATTGAGTGGGCCCCACTTGTGGTTGGTGAAGAAATGTGCTGAATTTTATTTCAAATGTGGTGGGTGGGAATAGTAGCAGGTAAAGCCATCGGGTTGCAGGTCAAGTTTGCTAACATTTTCCTATAAATAGAGGGCTAAGTTAGAATTGAAAATCACACCAGAAACATAAGCTTTCTCTCTTTCTCTCTCTAGATTATTGAGTGTATTTTGTGAGTATTTAGATACTTTATGAGTTTCTATTCATCAATGTAAGTTTCCTTCAGCCTTATACCGATATTCCGATCAGAAGTACTAATATTTTGTGGTAAGGGGTGTTATATTCTTCTTAAAATGATATTTTCTTCAATATCATTATACCGAAATGTTGGTATGAACTTTTTATCAAATTTGGAACTTTTTGTGTCGGGGTTACTATTCACGATACTACAGACTATTCACGAATCTGACACTATTCACCTAAAAATGAAATTTTCTTCTTTTGTCCAAGATGTCTATTATGGTTACTATCTTTGATTGTATCCATGTTTTGATCTTTATTCTTGAATTTTGCTTCAAAATTGGTTATTATGGAGTATTATTGATCTTGGATAAACCGTTATACTAATGCTTACTATTTGTCCTTCCTCGTCTCACTAGATTCGTTTTTTTTAAAATATTTTCATCATTCTCATCCTAAATGATGATATTATCGAATATCTTTGGCTCATAGTGCAAAGATGAATGATTAATCGATGAATATCTTTGGCCCGTAGTGCGAAGATGAACAGGTGTTGAGATGAACATGACCAACTGGTGATACAAATGAATATTTTTGGCCTATAGTGCAAAGATGAATATTAATTAAAGATGTATATTGATTGTTGTTACAGGGATAAAATTGATGATGGACTTTTAAATCTTAGAAGATAGTAAAACTCATTCTCTACTTGACTCTTTTAATGGATTGTTGTTTCCGTTGTAGTTGTTGATCTAAAACTTGTTGTCTATTATATTTTATCAGATTTTTCCCTGTTGAAGACTAACGATAATTTGTTGTATATTATCTTAGTCATAATATTCTTTTTGGGTTAGTTGAGCTCACCTTTTCCTTTTTGTTCCATTTTTCTTGGGAGGTGAGAACATAAGCGAGAACTAGTCGGTAGTGCGGAGTGATGGTTCTAGAAAGATGTTTTAGCGATCCTCACTATTTCGTAAAATAGTGTTTGAATAATTGTAATGAGGACTTATTTGAGTGTGGATATTGTTTAGAAGACAATATTTGTATTTAAACTCACATATGTGTTGTCGTATTTTGCACGACAATTGTATTATTGAAGTTGTAGTTTTCTTTCTTTATCATGTATTTGGCGACTCGAGAATGGGTGTAGTATACCCGGCGCCCCAAAATTAGGTATACGTCACCCATCTTGGGTCGCCACTTACATGGTACATAAATTCAAATACAACTTACTAATATAACTGCGTCGGTATACAATACGACATAAATCTGAGTTTGAATACAAATATTGTCTACTAGATATTATACAAACTCAAAAGGAGTCCTCATTACAACTATTATCACACTATTTCACGAGAATAGTGAGGACTACTAATGCTATCCTCTCGACCATTACTTGGTTCCCACTCGTCTCAAATATGTTCTCATTTCTGAAGAGAAAAAGTGAAAGAAAGGGTGAGCTCAACTAGCCCAAGAAGAAATATTATGACTAAGATAATGCGAAATAAATTATCATTAGCCTTCAACGTTGTTAAACCGATAAAATACAATAGACAACCAGCTTCTTCATAGCTGAATAAGCAATTCATTAAAAGAGTCAAGAGAAATAAAGTCTACTATCTTTTAGGTTTTAAAAGGTTTTCATCAATTTTATCATTGAGACTCGACTTAATAAATAAACCACCACATCTAATCATCCTCGTATTCACTTGGCCAAGGATTTTCATCAAGTTATCAATGGTCATGACTATACTTTAATCACCCCCGGTCATAATCATACCAAAAACTATCCATCAACGCATTACGAACCACCGAGGACTTTTGTCACATCATTTATATCAAGTCATGATTATACCGAATGATCCTCGGTATAATCATACTAAGTTCATCTATGCACGTAAGCGAAAGATAACATAATATAACATGAGGATGATGATAATGACATAATAATTCAATAAAACAAGTTCAAGAATTATTTAATCCATGAATTATTAACGTCCAAATTGTCAACATAATACTGTTTCATAGAGTAAAATTCAAGAATGATCGGAAGAATATTTCGTGAAAAAAGATCTTTGGATAAAAACGCAAATATCGAGGATATTCTACTAATTTCATGGAGTATAGAAGTCAAAGTTTTAACCAACCGGGTATAATAAAGAATGGAATAACAAAAGAAATCACCATGCATGCGGTGCTTGCGATGTAAAAGTTATTCAATGTAATAATAATAATCGGAACCAGTCGGTGAAATTCACAATCGATGTGATGTTCCAACAGAATAATAAAGATGGAACCGGTCCTGTAAAACACACGTATAGGATATTCCAACGAGAATGATAAAGACGGAACCGGTCGAAATGTAAAACATACGAGGCAGGATGTTCCAACAGAATAATAAAAAGCGGAACCAGGTCCTGTAAAACACACGAGCGAGGATGTTCCAACGTAATAATAGAAGAATGTCACCAAGTATAGGGTAAATCATGTATCACAGTTATTCCAATGTAATAAATAAGAATGGAATAACATAAGGATTTCACCAAGTATAGAATATCGCCGCATATACAGTGTTATGTATAGGGTATACCACTTTTACAAAGTTATTCCAACAAAATAATAATGAATGGAATAATGTAAGTTCTCTTCAAGAAGAAAGAATAACACCCTTACCGTAAAAGAACCGAATATAGAAGTAGTGAAGTAGCGAATACTCTTTTTCTTTCTATAATTTTCTCTATAGCTTCTCTCTATAATTTCTCTCTCTAGAGTTTCAATGAATTAAGTAAGAAAATAATGAAGGAATGAGCTTATTTATAGGAAAATGGAATGCATAAGTAACTAATCCATGAACTATCCAGTTTGATTTACTTTAATCTGACGGTCCATATTTAAAGAAAAAATCTTTTAAATAAAATATAATATATTCTATTTATATAAAAACATTTTACTATGCAAACACTACTACAAAAACACTACGCAACACTATGCATAATAAAATATAATATATTCTATTTATGTAATAACTTTAATAAAGTATTCTATTTTATATAAAGAAGATGTTTCGTTTATTACGTTAATAATACTGAATAAAACAAAAACGTCATTATCGCTATATATAATTCATATTATTAATCGAATAATGGAATCAAACCGAAAGTGACTTCTCACATAAGCATCAATAATCAATACCGGTAATGCTACTTATGCAACCACACGACATCGCATTTCTTTTACTACCGAGTAGTTCAACAAGAAACCACGGTAAAACTTCCATGTTATTTCAATAAAATATTTTTGTCGCTTTTCTCAATCCGACAATAATTACATTAGGGTCCACCAATGATTGAGTAGTTATCGAATATTCCTCTTAAGCCAACCGAATATTCCCCGACCAATCGAATATAATATAACCACTTGCATACTTTGCAAAATTTATAAATACTACCCACAACTATAATATTATCTTAAATTCACACCATAATATTAAAAAATTATTTCAACAAAATTTAAATCTTTATTGATAAAATCTGGGGTCTCACAATCTCCCTCCTTATGGAATTTAAGCCCTCGAAATTAGGGTAATGCGATACTGGTATGATAAAGAGGTGAGGATACCTTGAATACCTTTATCGTTGAAAACATTAAATTCATCTTTGCAATCCGGCCAAAGATATTCATTAACAATTCATCTTTGCACTACAGGCCAAAGATATACAACTGTAAAACCAATAATACTGAGACTCAGCTTAATAGTATCACAACCATGAATTATCCATGCACTACTGGCTAAGGATATTCGTGTTTTCAATTACGGTCATGATTATACCGAATAATCCGTGGTCATAATCATACCAAGTCTATCAATGCACTACTGACGAAGATGACTTTTACCACATCCATGAATTAATATTTCATTCATTGAGACTCACCAATAATTAATCCATATCATCGAATCATCCCCGCACTACGTGCCAAGGATATTCATTAAGATCACGACCACGAATTATCCATGCACTAACGCCAAAGATAATCGTGTATTCATTAAGATCACGACCACAAATTATCCATGCACTACTACCAAAGATAATCGTGTATTCATTAGTATCACGACCACAAATTATCCATGCACTACTACTAAAGATAATCATATTCATTAATATCACGACCACAAATTATCCATGCACTACTACCAAAGATAATTGTGTATTCATTAAGATCACGACCACAATTATCCATTACTACCAAAGATAATTGTGTATTCATTAGTATCACAACCACAAATTATCCATGCACTTCACTACCAAAGATAATTGTGTATTCATTAATATCACGACCACAAATTATCCATGCACTACTACCAAAAATAATTGTGTATTCATTAAGTATCACGACCACAAATTATCCATGCACTACTACGAAAGATAATTGTGTATTCATTAAGATCACGACCACAAATTATCCATGCACTACTAAAGATAATTGTGTTTTCAATTACTGATTATGATTATACCGAACAATCCTCGTCATAATCATACCAAGTCCATCTATGCACTTCTGAAGCTACTTAGATGACTTTCAACATAATATAAGCGTGAGGATATGATATAAAGAATCAATCAAATGAGATAAAAGATAAATATTAAATATTTATAATATAATTTATCCAGGATTCAAGAATATCCCCATGTTTTCAATCACTTAATAATCTCATAATCTAATATCATTAATATTATAACAATATTTTAATCACTTCTTAAATTTATAAATAATTTATCTTAATTGTTTACGCTTTTACCATATAATGCATTTAATCATTCAAAATGCCATACTCATAAAATATCATCACCAATTATCAAATCCCTCATCAAAAAATATGCATATACTCTATATAGGATTCTCTAGCCCATAAAATCATATTTTCAACTTTGTTACTTCACATAACATATTTAACTCATATGTTCGAATAACTAAACTATTTTCATGAAAATACCAAATCAGTCCCAAAAATATTTCTTTTCTGGGATTTAGCATAATATAGTCTCATAATGAAAATATATTTTTCTCGAATTTTTAAAATTCATTTACTATTTTTCAAAATCAATTTCTAATTAATTCCTTAAGAAATTAGCTACCTCAAGTTTAACTCCAAAATTCCCAAATCTTGGCAGGACCTTACACATGTTAACGTGAGCTTCTAGTTTAAATTTCATGGTCATCGAGAGTTATAGAACTCGGTTATAGCATTTTAAATCGGAAAAACCTAAATATTGAAATAGTCATAACTTGCTCATTTTAAGTCGAAATGAGCTCATTTTTGGACAGGAGGTAATTTATACCATATACTTTCATGTCCCAAAAACCCAGAATTTTCTCATAATTTAAGTGGCCAAAACAGTCCCTTAAAGTTTCTGGGCAGTAGCATTTTCAAATTTACAGCTTTGGCCTCCTTTAAAAATCAGTCCACACAAAAATCTACAACACCTTTTCTAGTAATTCCACTTGGATTAGTTAGGTAACTCGTAGATCTAACTCTAGGACTTGACCACATTCAAAAATTCAAAATATAATAAGAGATATGGTCAATTGAATTTCATGTTACGTTTTTCACCAAAAATCTGATTTTCAACTCTTTGTGATTTCTAAGAAACTTTCATGTTTTCACATACTAACCAACATAACTCATCATAAAACTTACTAATACTTCATATACCCATGATTTTCATCAGTCCTATGCTTTTATTATGACTTTCATCATAAACCACGTAAACTGTTCATTTTAGTTGAAGAAATATTTGAGGGTTTAAGAAATGGGTTTTATCTTTGAATTCAATCTGAAATTGATTTCACGCTCTAAGTAGGCTAAGAAGTCTTCAAGAATCACGCCAGAAATTTATTAATAATAGAAATATCATTCAAAACTATGACTCGTCCAAGACTTGGATAGTACGTCACATTAATACCAATCGTGACTTCTATCCCTTAACTCGGATGGCACCTCACAATGATACCTATCAACTTGCCATCTTCAAATACGACGTCGCCTCTGAAAGTTTGGCTTGGTGCATTCCACACAAGAAAGTTAACAACGAAAAGGATCGGGGCTCTTTACTTATGGCTTGATATAACAGTGATTAACTTTAGGGTTTGGTTACTTTGAATTCGTATAACAGGTTGGTTATGAATATAAAAGCTAACAACCTTACGAAAAGCATGATGAGTAGTTAACCAATTGATTCCTAAAATCACATCAAAGGCAAGTATTTTCAAAAAGATAAGATCGACAGGTAACGTGAAAGTGTTTATTTGAATCAAACAAGATTTAAAAGTAGTAGCGGTAATGAAGGCTCCTACTAACGAAGTTTCAACCAATAAGTCAAAGTCTAACTTCTCCGGAGTCAAATTTAAACGTTGAACGCAACTAGGTGAAATAAAAGAGTGGGTAGAACTGGTATCTAACACGGTATAGACTTCGCAAGAGCTTATGATTACTTACCCGTGATAATCTTATTCAGGTTCCTCGTCACGCACGAAAAAAAAACGCTCTCTCTTAAACTACGGCTTTGGTTTATGCAGGATAGCCTTTGGTGCCTCCATCCTAGTTGAATTTGTCTTGAAACGACAAAATCGAGCTAAATGACCTTCTTTCCACAATTATAACATGCTTTTTGATGGCATGGCGTAGCATTCGGACCGATGTGTCCCTCTCCTCGCATTTGAAACATATAATAGGTGGTCCTTCTCCTTCCTTAACAAAAGGTCTTTGGTCTTTGACGTCTTTCCATCATTGTTGAATCTCCTTTTCTTGAAATGTCCATTCTTATTGTTTTGGCCTCGATTACCACCGAAGTGGTTACCATATCGCCCGTTGATTCCTCCATGCTTGTTGTCCACGCTTTGATGACTACTCTCATTTGGTATTATAATTTTGCTTGGCTACTTTCTTTTTAGTTGGGTTGACTCGTTATCGCGCTCCACTAATTGAGCCCTATTTACAACATCCTGAATAAAAACACGCTTTATGAGAAATAAGATGTTGACGTATCTCCGCTTCAAACCTCTTAAAAACATTCGCGTCATTCTCTCTTCATTATCTACCAAGTGGGGACGAAACCGTGATAACTCCGCAAACTTTGCCTCGTATTGCGACACGGTCATATTGTTTTGTTCCAACTTGATAAACTCCACCTCCTTCATGTGGCGAATACTTTCAGAAAGTATTTGTCGTTGAACGACTCTGGAACTTCTCCCAAGATATCTTCATCAGACAAAGAAGTTGAGTACGTTTTACCGATTCCCACCAAGAATCACCTCTCCGCAAGACATAAAAGGCGTGAAGAACCTTTGCTCTCCTGAGCATCCCAAGACATCAAATATCTTGTAATCTACTTTATCCATGCTTCCGCCGAAGTGGTTTTGGCTCTCCTTAAACTCCGGTGGTCCCAGCTCCTTGAATTGTTTAGCGGTGACCGCCTCGAGAGTTTTCCGTGTTTCCACCTACGTTTTGGGCGAGTCGCTTTACTTTGATGTTGCATGAATTCTAAAACCTCTTAAACGCATCTGGTCGTTAGTCAATTGATCGGTGTTGTTGTTTACAAGAGGATTATCACCATCCTGTTGTACATTGTCACGATTATTGATCTGTGGAGAATCAACAGGTCTCACATGCTCCATTCTTATTCTCAACATTCTCGGATGCCATTTTCAAATCTTGCCACAAAATAAGGGTTAATTAACATATCACATATTATCCCTATACTACGTGAGCCAATTAAATACCAAATAAATTTAGGTAGGTCATACTAGCGAAGAATTCCCGCCTCTCCCCTCCTAGTACTTATTCTCACATCTTAGCTTGGGATCATATCCTAAGCTCGATACCAACCGTGGCGCCCCAAAATTAGGTATACGTCACCCATCTTGGGTCGCCACTTACATGGTACATAAATTCAAATACAACTTACTAATATAAGCTGTAGTGTACAATACGACATAAAGCGTGAGTTTGAATACAAATATTGTCTACTAGATATTATACAAACTCAAAAGGAGTCCTCATTACAACTATTATCACACTATTTCACGAGAATAGTGAGGACTACTAATGCTATCCTCTGGACCATTACTTACTCCCCAGACTGTCGTCGGCTATGTTCTCATTTCACGAGAGAAACGTGAAAGAAAGAAAGGGGTGAGCTCAACTAGCCCAATGAAGAAATATTATGACTAAGATAATGCGTAATAAATTATCATTAGCCTTCAACAATGTTAAACCGATAAAATACAATAGACAACCGGTTTAACTGCAGTGAAATAAGCAATTCATTAAAAGAGTCAAGTAGAGAATAAAGTCTACTATCTTTTAGGTTTTAAAGGTTTTCATCAATTTTATCATTTGAGACTCGACAATAAATAAACCACCACATCTAATCATCCATACCTAGTCAAGGATTTTCATCAAGTTATCAATGGTCATGATTATACTATACCGAATCACCCACGGTCATAATCATACCAAAAACTATCCATCATCGCATTCTGAATAATCGAGGACTTTTGTCACATCATTTATATCAAGTCATGATTATACCGAATGATCCTCGTCATAATCATACTAAGTTCATCTATGCACGTAAGCCAAAGATAACATAATATAACATGAGGATGATGATAATGACATAATAATTCAATAAAACAAGTTCAAGAATTATTTAATCCATGAATTATTAACGTCCAAATTGTCAACATAATAATACGTTTCATAGAGTAAAATTCAAGAATGATCGAAGAATATTTCCGTGAAAGATCTTTGGATGAAACGCAAATATCAAGGATATTCTACTAATTTCATGGAGTATAGAAGTCAAAGTTTTAACCAACTGGGTATAATAAAGAATGGAATAACAAAAGAAATCACCATGCATGCGGTACTTCAGCGTAGACGAGTTATTCTAACGAATAATAATAACGGAACCAGTCGGGTGAAATTCACAATCGGCGGGATGTTCCAACGAGAATAATAAAGATGGAACCGGATCCGGTGTAAAACACACGAGATATGATATTCCAACGTAATGATAAAGAAGCGGAACCGGTCCCGTGTAAAACACACGATGGGATGTTCCAACGTAATAATAAAAAAAGCGGAACCGGTCCTGTAAAACCACATGCATGGATGTTCCAATGTAATAATAGAAGAATGTCACCAAGTATAGGGTAAATCACATATCTGAGTTATTCAATGAATAAATAAGAATGGAATAACATAAGGATTTCACCAAGTATAGGATATCTGCATATCTGAGTTATGTATAGTATATACCACTTTTTACAAAGTTATTCCAACAAAATAATAATGAATGGAATAATGAAGTTCTCTTCAAGAAGAAAGAATAACACCACTACCGTAAAAAGAACCTAATATAGAAGTAGTGAAGTAGCGAATACTCTTCTTCTTTCTATAATTTTCTCTCTATAAACTTCTCTATAATTTCTCTCTCTAGAGTTTCATGAATTAAAAGAAAATAATAAAGAAGAATGAGCTTCTATTTATAGGAAAATGGAATGCATAAGAACTAATCCATGAACGGTCCAGTTGATTTACTTTAATCGGCGGTCCATATTTAAAGAAAAATCTTTTAAATAAAATATAATATATTCTATTTATATAAAACATTTTACTATGCAAACACTATGCAAAAACACTATGCAACACTATGCATAATAAAATATAATATATTCATTTATAGAATAACTTTAATAAAGTATTCTATTTTATATAAAAGATGTTTCGCTTTTATTACGTTAATAATACGAATAAAACAAAACGTCATTATCGCTATAATAATTCATATTATTAATCGACAATAATGGAATCAAACCGAGTGACTTCTCACATAAGCATCAATAATCAATATCGTGTGTCTTCTTATGCAACCACATTATTCATCGTACTTTTACTACCGAAAGTAGTTCAACAAGAACTACCACGTAAAACTTCCGCCGTTATTTCAATAAAATATTTTTGTCGTTTTCTCGATCCGACAATAATTACATTGTGGGGTCCATCAATGATTGAGTAGTTGTACGAATATTCCTCGCTAAACCAAATATTCCCTCAACAATCGAATATAATATAACCACTTGCATACTTTGCAAAATTTATAAATACTACCCACAACTATAATATTATCTTAAATTCACACCATAATATTAAAAAAATTATTTTAACAAAATTTAAATCTTTATTGATAAAATCTGGGGTCTCACAATACCTATTTTGGGGGTGTCACAGTTGGTATCAAAGCTTAGGGATATGATCTCTAGCGGAAATTGGGGAATATAACTAGGAGGGGAAAGATGAGTAAATCCTTCGCTAGTGTGTCCTACCTAAGCTTATTTATTGGTCAGTCATAATATCGGGATATTATGTGATATGTTAATTTGCTTAATTAACCCTTGCTTTATGGCAGTATTTGAGAATGGCAGCTGAGAATGCTAACAATGGAGTGTATGAGACTGTGGAACAATCTTTAGTTACAAACCAGGAGAACGTGCAACAGGAAGGCAATATTCCTCCTGTAAAACAACACTACCGAAAACAAACGATGAATGATGGAATGTTTAGGAGCTTTTGCGATTCGCTGAAAAACTAGGCGAGGGAGACTCGTGCATAAAATACGGTGGAAATGATAAGAATCTGCGGCTTGTCATAGCAAGCGAGTTCAAGGAGTTAGGACCACCGAATTTAAGGGAAAGTCGGATCCGATCATGGCGGAAAAACGCGTGGGTCAAGCAAATTACCAAGATATTCGATGTCTTGGGATGCACGGAGAAACGAAGGTTCCATTTGCCATCTTTATGTTCTCGGGTGAGGCGGACTCTTTGGTGGGAGTCTCATGAAGCGTACCAATGACCGCCACTCAACATGTATTGGGAAACATTTGAAACTATTCAATGACAAGTACTTTCCTAAAAGTATTAAATCGTATGAAGGAGGTGGAGTTTATCGATTGAAACAAAACAACATGACGGGTGTCCCAAAGACGAGGCGAAGTTTGCGAGTTATCGGTTTGCACCTCATTTGGTCGAAAATGAGGAACGAATGACGAGGATGTTTACGAGAGGTCTAAAGCTTCGAGATTCGCAATATCTTATATCTCATAAATTTTCTTTATATTCGGATGTTGTAAATAGAGCTCAATTATTAGGCGAGATAATGAGTATGTTCAACCGAGGGACCACAACTAGGGTCATACTGGTGGATGGCGGCGATCATCGAGCGATGATAACCAACGAGGAGGAAAAATACGAACAAAGCGGTAACCACTCGGGTGGTTATCGTTAGCCATGATAATAGGAGAGAGTGAGTCAAGTGGCAATTTCGGAAAGAGGATATTCAACAATGATGGGAAGACATCAACAACGAAGCATCAAAGCACCAACAACAAATTCTAGGGAGGAGAACGACCGCCAGGTTAGATGTTACAAATGCGGGAAGAGGGACATATCATTAAACCGTCCACAACAATCCAAGGTATGTTAAAAAGCGTGGAAAGGAAGGCCACATAAGCTCGGGATTGTTACAGAGCAAACCAAGTTCAACGGGATGGTGACTCTGTGGTCATCCGGATAAGTCAAAATCGGCGGTTTTGGAAGAGCGCGTTTGTCGTGGTCGCCAAAAAACGCGAGAGAACGAACGAGGTGATTACTGGTAAGATAATCTTGAACTCTTGCGAAGTTTATACCTTACTAGATCTGGTTCTACCCATTCTTTTATCTCTCCTGCTTGTGCTCAACGTTTAAACTTGACTTGGAGAAATTGGACTTTGACTTATCTGTTGAAACTCAGTTGGGTGAAACCTTACGTTACATTTACGGTTTATAAATCTTGCGTGATCAAAGTTGGCACTATCACATTACTGTTGATCTTATATCTTTAAAGATACTTGCTTTTGATGTGATTTTAGGAATTGATTGGTTAACCACTCATCATGCCAAAATTGATTGTTTTCGTAAGGGTTGTTAGTTTTCATATTCTAACCAACTTTTATACATACAATTCAAACAACTAAACCACTAAAATCGATCACTATCATATCAAGCCATAAAGCTATTCGTTTATTGAAAAATGGATGTCAAGCTTTCTTAGCCCATGTTATGGATTTGAACAAAAACAAGTCTGATTTGAATAATATTTCTGTTGTTAGAGAATTTCCTGATGTATTTCCTTAAGAACTTCCCGGTCTACCCCCAGAACGTGATGTTGAATTCTTTATTGACCTTGAGCTGGGTACAAAATCCATTTCTAAAACCCCATATCGAATGGCTCCTATTGAACTTCAGGAGTTAAAAGTCCAACTACAGGAATTGTTAGACATAGGTTTCATTCATCCTAGTACATCTCCTTGGGGTGCTCCTGTTTTATTCGTAAAGAAAAAAGACGGGAGTATGCGACTTTTATTACTTCTGAGAATTAAACCATGTCACCATCAAGAATAGGTATCCGCTACCTCGCATTGATGATCTGTTAGACCCGATTGCAAGGAGCACAATTCTTTTCAAAGATCGATCTTAGATTACGGATATCATCAATTTGAAGATTAAAAGCGAGGATATTCAAAAGGCGCCTTGAAACTCGATGCGGGCATTATGAATTCTTAGTTATGTCTTTTGGATTGACTAATGCTCCTACTGCTTTCATGGATATGATGAACCGTGTATTCAAGGAATATTTGGATCAGTTTGTTGTTGTCTTTATTGATGACATCCTCATTTATTCCAAAAGCCGTGAAGATCATGAGCACCATTTGAAGGCGATACTTGAAAGGCTTCGTGAAAACAAACTTTATGCCAAAAATTGAAGAAATCGAGAGTTCTAGATTGAGGAAGTAGCATTCCTTGGGCACGTGGTGTCAAAACATGGAGTATCTGTCGATTCTACGAAGATTGAAGCGATCTGAAGTTGGGAGCAACCAAAGTCGATGGCCAAAGTCGTCGTAGCTTTACGGGCTTAATGGTTATTATCGGAGATTCGTGGAAGGATTTTCTTGAATCGCTACTCTGATTAACTCGATTAACTTAGAAAGATACAAAATTTGTATGGAGCGAGGAATGCGAGAAGAGTTTCCAAGAACTCGAGAGAGACTCATTTAAAGCTTTGTTACAGCAATACCATCCGAATGCGGATGGATTTGTTATATCTGGCGATGCTTGAGCAAAGGGTTAGGATGTGTTCTCGTCATGCAACATGGGAAAGTCATAGACGATGCCTCACGACAACTCAAAGAATATGAGAGGAATTATCCTACTCATGATCTAGAGTTAGCGGCGATCGTATTCAGCGTTGAAAATTTGGAGACACTACTTGTATGGGGAGAAAGTGGAGATTTATCTGGACCATAAAAGCCTCAAATATTTTTTCACCCAAAAGAACTCAACATGCGGCAACAACGTTGGCTTGAACTATTGAAAGATTACGATCACACTATTCAATATCATCCCGGAAAAGCGAACGTAGTAGTAATGCGTTGAGTAGAAGATCATATGCGAAAGTACGAGTGCGATATTGTTAATCTGAGGCCCATTACAGTATGACTTTGCAAAGGATGGAGGTAGAATTAAAGACTCGAGGACCCACATGATGATGGCGAATATCTGAGTAGAACAGACTTTAATCGATAAAGTTAAAGTTGCTTGAAGCTACGGACGGACGGAGGTAATCGTATAAAGAAGAAGAAAGTGCGAAGGAGCTATTCGAAGCGAGAATCGATGAAGAAGGAATACTTAGATTCAACTCCAGACTTTGTGTTCCTAACGGTTCTGACTTGAAGCATAGAATCGTGATGGAGGCACACAACACCCCGTTTGCAATCCATCTTGGGAGTACCAAAATGTATCATGATATTCGACATACATTTTGGTGGAACAATATGAAGAGATAGATCGCGGAGTTTATCTCGAGGTGTTTAACTTGTCAACGTGTAAAGGCGGAGCATCAAGTGCCAAAGGGTCCATTACAACCACTTGAGATTCCAAAATGGAAGTACACATTACTATGGATTTCATTACAGGTCTTCCCAAAGTTTCTCAAGGCATAGATGCGATTTGGGTTATTGTTGATAGATTAACCAAGTCTGCCCATTTCTTACCGATACGTGAGACTTATTCCCTTGAACTTCTTGCTCGCATGTAAGTGAATGAGATTGTGAGATTGCATGACATGCCAGTATCCATAGTTTCGGATCGTGACCCAAGATTCACTTCACGATTTTGGGTTAGCTTGCGAGAAAAGCTATGGGCGCGGTTTACGATTGATTCGGCATACCATCCTCAAAGCAGACGGACAATCGAGAGGACTATTCAAACCCTTGAAGATCTATTAAGACTTTGTGTCCTAGATTTTAAAGGAAGTTGGGATAAGTACTTGCCACTGGTGGAATTCTTCTACAACAACAGTTATCAAACAAGTATAGGCATGGCTCCATTTGAGGCGTTGTATGGGCCGAAAAGTGTCGTTCTCCGATATCTTTGGGGCGAGGTGGGAGAAGCAACGTTGTTGGGACCGAGAATTAAATGCTGCATGACTACTGAAAAAAGATTCAAATGATTCGACAACGTATACAAATGGCACAAGATCGACAAAAAGAGTTATCGCGGATCTTCATCGAAAAGGCGTGGAATTTAATATTGGGGATCATTTATTGTTGCGTGTTGCACCATGGAAGGGAGTTACAAGATTTGGGAAGAGAGGAAAGCTCAATCCACGATTTGTTGGTCCATTTGAGATTCTTGACCGAATAGAAAATGTGACCTATAGACTCGCGATTACCTCAAGTATGTCTCGTGTTCATAATGTTTTCACATATCCATGCTTCGTAAATATGTGAAAGACCCGAACCATATTATTGCGTTAGAACCCGAAGACGAGATAGCCAGAAGATTTAACGTCTGAAGAAGTACTGTTAAGATCTTGGATAGGAAAGAAGCATATCCTACGCACAAGGTTTATACCACAAGTTAAGGTTTTATGGAGAAACCATGCTTTATTGAAGAAATGACACGGGAGTTGGAATCGAAATGAAAGCGAGGTATCCTCACCTTTTGAAACACACAGTATGCGTATGTCAATTTCGAGGGACGAAATTTCATAAGGAGGGAGGTTATAAGACCCCAACTTATTATAAATAAAATTGAATTTCCTCTAATTATATTTGTGAATAATAAGGTATTAATTTGACATAATTCTCTGGTTATGGGTGAAATGTGCAAATTTTGCAAAATATCAAAGTGGTTATAAAATAATCATTGTTGTCGGGAATATTCGTTTGGTGTGGAATATTCTTGTTGTCGGGAATATTAAATACAACGACGCTTGATCATTTATGGGCCCCATAATAGAATAACTTTCGGATGAAGAAAACGACAAGTTTGAGTTTTTATAAATAACGGCGTAGTTGTTACAAGAATTAACAACTGTTGGAATACCCGGTGGTTAAAATACTGATGTCTGGCGTGGATGCTTGCGATATTAATGAATTATTGATCCTTACGTGAAGGCACTACTCAATAATTATTCTTTGTAATTCTTTATTCAATATTTTATTTTATTGATTCAATAATTCTTTGCGTTGATATTTTATATTATTATTGTTTCAATAATTGTCAACGCACAATTTTTCCATTATCGGATCGATAATTCATATTATTTGAATAATATTATTAGATAACATTATTGGCGATGTCTAGAAAGTTACATCGAGGAGAGGTTTGGTCACCTAATTGCGCGCATGATAAGGAGAAATTCTTATTGGAAAGCCCCTCTTTCTCGAGGAGCAGTGCAGTTTGTCATAAATGTGATTCTGTAATATTATTTGTGAATAATTAATTATTGATTCATATTATAAGAAAATATTTATTTTATGGATATATTTATTGTGGTTAAAAATGAAGGAGTTAATGTTGAGGTGTTTTATCAGTATTTTTGTCGGAATGAAGATATTAAAAATTAAACCAGTGTTTTTGAGATATATTGCGTGAGTTATAATTTTTAATCCGACCGTTGGATCGTTGTAATTTTTGGATATGTTATACATATATAAGTTGAGTATATATGTCCACAAATTTTGAACCGTTAAAAATGAACGTATGATTTGTTATGAATTTTAAGAGGTGATTGGTTCAGAAATTGTTGAAATATCTGAATTTAGCATTTTGGTGGAAAATTCTAGAATTGAGTGGGCCCCACTTGTGGTTGGTGAAGAAATGTGCTGAATTTTATTTCAAATTTGGTGGGTAGGAATAATAGCGAGGTAAAAAGCCATCGGGGTTGCGGTCAAGTCTCGCTAACATTTTCCTATAAATAGAGGGCTAAGTTAGAATTAAAAATCACACCGAAACATAAGCTTTTTCTCTTCTCTCTAGAGATTATTGAGTGTATTTTGTGAGTATTTAGATACTTTGTGAGTTTCTATTCATCGGTCTGAAGTTTCCTTCAACCTTATACCGATATTCCGATCGGAAATCGATATTTTGAGGTAAGGGGTGTTATATTCTTCTTAAAATGATATTTTCTTCAATATCATTATCTTTGAAATGTTGGTAAGAACTTTTTATCAAATTTGAAATTTTTTTGTGTAGGGAGTTCTTATTCACGTATCTGGCCTTTATTCACGAATACTGGCCTATTCACCAAAAATGAAATTTTCTTCTTTTGTCCAAGATGTCTATTATGGTTACTATCTTTGATTGTATCCATGTTTTGATCTTTATTCTTGAATTTTGCTTCAAAATTGGTTATTATGGAGTATTATTGATTTTGGATAAAGCATTATACGAATCCTTACTATTTGTCCTTACATCTCCATTGGATTCGTTTTTTTAAAATATTTTTCATCATCCTCGGTCCTAAATGATGATATTCTTGAATATCTTTGCCTTTGTAGTGCAAAGATGAATGATTAACTTGATGAATATCTTTGGCCGTAGTGCGAAGATGAGCAGTGTTGAGATGAACATGACCAATTGGTGATACAAATGTATCTTTGGCACAAGTGCAAAGATGAATATTGATTAAAGATGTATATTGATTGTTGTTACGGGGATAAAATTGATGATGGACTTTTAAATCTTAGAAGATAGTAGAACTCATTCTCTCTTGACTCTTACTAATAGATTGATGTTTACATTGCGATTGTTGATCTAAAACTTGTTGTCTATTATATTTTATCGATTTTTCCTGTTGAAGACTAACGATAATTTGTTGTATATTATCTTAGTCATAATATTCTTTATTGGGCTAGTTGAGCTCACCCTTTTCCTTTTGTTCCATTTTTCTTAGGAGGTGAGAACATAGCGAGGAACTAGTCGAGGTGCGGAGTGATGGTTCTAGAAAGATGTTTTAGCGAATCCTCACTATTTACGTAAAATAGTGTTTGAATAATTGTAATGAGGACTTATTTGAGTGTGGATATTGTCTAGAAGACAATATTTGTATTTAAACTCACGGTATGTGTTGTATTATTTTACCTGACAATTGTATTATTGAAGTTGTAGTTTGCTTTTTGCATACCATGTATTTGGCGACTCAGAATGTGTGTTGTATACCTATTTTGGGGGCGTCACAACCGTAATGTTACAAATGATGTGGAAAAAGTCCTCATTGACCCGTAGTGCATTGATGGACATTTGTTGGCATGATCATGACCATTGATGAATACACGAATATCCTTGGCTGTGGTGCATGGATAATTTGTGGTTGTGATACTTAATGAATATCCTCGGTCGTGAGTGCGGGATGATGTGGATTATTTATTGTCGAGTCTCAATGATAAAAGTCATGAAAAACCTTTTAAATCATAGAAGATAGTAGATTTTATTCTCTACTTGACTCTTCTAATGGATTGATTGTTCATACCGCAGCTTAAACTTGATGTTTGTTATATTTTATTAGTTTAACACTTTGTTGAAGGCTAATGATAATTTATTACGCATTATCTTAGTCATAATATTTCTTCTTCTTGGGCTAGTTGAGCTCACCCTTTTGCTTTCATTGTTCTCTCTTGAAATGAGAACGTAGCGAGGAACTAGTCGAGGGAACAGTGATGGTCCGATAATAAGATTAGTAGTCCTCACTATTCCATGAAATAGTGTGATAATAAATATAATGAGGACCCCATTGAGTTTGTATATTGTCTAGATGACAATATTTGTATTAAAACTTATAGCATGTGTTTAGTCGTATTTTACACGACTGTTGTATAATTAAGTTGTATTTGAATTTTGTACCATGTATTTGGCAACTCAAAATAGGTGATGTATACCGATTTTGGGGGCGTCACAAACGTAATTTTATATTAAATACGTGATAATTTTAACTAGGTGACGTGAAACATATAGGTCGTTGAATTTAGATAAATCAATGATTCGTTTGATATAATTAGATACTTCTAACTCAAAACGACTATGAGTAGAATAACTCATCAAAATTATATATTAAATATCTAAATTTTAACAACAATGCTACTATCACATAAAAAAGACTCACATAATACTCATATACACACACATGCATACTGTGGGCTCCCGTCTGACATGTGGGACCCACAAATATGCACGCGTGTATATGTGAGCACTATGTGACTTTTTTTGTGATAGTAACATTATTTAAATTTTAATTGTCCAATATAGACTTTACTAGCCGTGTCCCGTGCCTCCGACACTACATGGACGGTGAGATTTATTCTAAACATTGGACGGCCCAGATGATTTCTTAGAGTGAGCAGAAAATTCAAAACATACACCAAAAAAAGAAAAAGAAAAGGAAATATGAGTTATAATTTTGTTGGGTTAGACAATAAGCTCAAATTGATATACCGGCCATTCGTATTCAATTTATTTTTAGTTCGGGTAAAAAGTCAAAAATGCACCTGACTTTTACCTGATGTTCCACTTACACCTTAAACTAATTTTTTTTCTCTAAAAATACCCTTAACGTTATATTTTTTTTTGGTGGCCTGTACCTTCGCCGTTAACGAAAGATGCTGAAAGTTAAAATGTGATGACGTGACAAAGCTTAAAGTATAAAACATATTCTAAATAAAACAATATATATCATTTAATCAAAACAAAAATACCAAAATAAAAAATAAAAAAATTCTAAAATACTAATTAAAAAAATACTAAAATACTAAAAAATCAAATTAAAAAAAAAATACTAAAATTCAAGTTATTTTGTTAATTAATCAAAACAACAAAAATTCAAATTACATCATTAAAATACTAAAATCATAATACTAAATACTAATTGATATAAAAATTTTAAATTACTAAAATCATAATACTAAATAATATTTTAAATTACTAAAATATTAAAAATATTAAAAATTGATATGATTTTAAAAATTGATAATACTCCAGGTTTAAAAATTGATAATACTAAAATATTTTTAAATTGATATGATTTTAAAATTACTAAAATAATCATAATACTCAGCTTTTGAATTTTAAAAATATTATTTAGTTTTGAATTTTAAAATAATCATAATACTCCGAGTTTTAAAAATACTAATTGATATAAAATAACGTTAAAATACTAATTGATATTAAATAACGTTAAAATACTAATTGATATAAAATACTTATTGATATAAAATAAAGTTAAAATACTAATTGATATAAAATACTAATTAATATCAAATAACGTTAATATTTTTATATCTTTTAGTTTTTAAATAACGTCATCAATTTATTAATATAAAATACTAATTAGTATTAAATAACATTAATATTTTATATCTTTTAGTATTTTATATCAATTAGTATTTAGTATTATGATTTTAGTATTTTAATGATGTAATTTAAATTTTGTTGTTTTGATTAATTAACAAAATAATTTGAATTTTTGTATTTTAGTATTTTTTAATTTGATTTTTTACTATTTTAGCATTTTTTAATTAGTATTTTAGTATTTTTAAAATTATTATTTGATGTAAATATGTTATGTTTTGAATTTTAGTATTTTGATTAAATGATGTAAATATGTTATATAACTTATTTTATTTAATTAGTTATTTTGATTAGTTAACAACATAATTTAAATTTTATTATTTTGATTAAATAATGTAAATATATTATATTTTTTTAATTTTTATTTTAATATTTTTATTTTGATTAAATAATATATATTATTTTATTTAAAATATATTTTATATTTAAATTTATCACGTCGTCATATTTTAACCATTGTCTTCCGTTAACGGGGGCATGAGTAATCTAAAAAATATAATGTTAAATGGCACTTTTGAAAAAAAAATTAATTTAAGATGCAAGTGCGGAGTGAGGCATTTTTGACCCTTCTATTATCAGTCTATCTTGTTCTCTTGCTTCTTTGCTTGCTAGTGTTGAGACGCAATGGCGCGTATGAAGAAGCTTACAGTTACAGTGGAAGCAGCCGCCAAGGAGCCGCAGAGCAGTCGGATGAGCAACGCCGAGCGGTCTTCCTACTTCGCCCGGAGAGAGGCGGCGAAGGTGTTGCGATCCGTTCTAGAAGGAGACGCTCGGCGCCGAGCCGTCGGCTCCATAAAATCCCTCGTTTACAGTCCCTCCATCAGGAACAAGAGAGCTACATTTGCTTTGGTCTGTCAAACCCTCAAGTGTAAGTTCCCAATTTTACAATCAATTTTTTGATATTTAGTCTTTTTAATCTGCAATGCCCCAAATTTCAAAATAAAATAAAATAAAATTAAAGAGCTTTTCCAAATTACATCAGTGAGTTTTAATAATTTGTATAGCATTACTAAATAAGAATTACTATAAGGGTTCTTAATGAAACTATCTGATATAATGACATTCACATTTTTTTTGCTACAAACTTTGAGTAATGAATTTGAGTAGTGAGTTTTAATAATTCTGTTTTGTGGCTTAAATTGTACAATTGTACAGTATTCATGTCTGTTTCCACTACACATCTCCAATACTATCTTGTTATTTAATGACTAAAAGTAAGGTGAGACAATTTATTTGTTGGTGCTAGCTAGTGAGTACAAAATCCCAAGTTTCATGATCACATGCAAGTCATCTTGTATAAAGGTGAAATGAACTGAAATTTGGTTTATAATAAATACTCTTCAAATAGGAACATGTAAGTTGAGGTTCCGACATGACCAATTTTTCTTGAAAAAGTTTTTAGAGAGTTGATAGTTGATAAACTTTCGTATTTTTTTTTTTACAGATCTTCCAATTATCAAGGATGTTTTGGAAGCTTCGGGTGTTCTAAATAGCAAGTGGAAGGTAAAAAAAATTTGTCCTCAATCTATTCAGTTTTTCGTTTTGATGTTAAAGCCAAGTCTATGCATTAGTTGCTTGATATTTCAGACAATAAAGTCTCAGTGTGTCTTCCAGTTCGGAAAGCACTGAAGAGTGGTTACCTTTTCCATTCTCTCTCATCCCCTCTCTCTCCTGTTTACTCAAGGAGTATGGGGAGGGGGACTGAAGAAGCACTATTGCCAAAACTATTTTTTTTGTTGATAAAAATGAAAAACATGGAGGTCTTAAATGCCTGTGCGTTTAATTGAATACTGTCTCAACCCTTGATAATTGGAGTTACATCAACAAAAGGCTAGCAGATAGGAAGTTTACTTTTGGTTTTTGACAATGAAGTAAAATGTTGGTATAAAATTATCTAGTTGGTATCAATTAACCCATCTTGTTCTGTGTAGCTTTTTCATTTTCCTATGTTCATGGCATTCACTGTGCTTGTTGCAGAAGCAAGGGGCACTGATGTACTTAATCACATACGATATTCTTTTTGGCCAGGTAGTCAATTTTCCCAATTGTGCCAAACTTTGATATTCAGATATTGATTACTTTTTGGGTGGAAAGAAACAAATATTCTCTGTAAATTCATATGCTGGGCTTGACTTGTGAACTGTGCCAGGCTTCCAGTTGTTTTTATTATAAAAGCAATCTATAATGGTAAAGCATTTAGTCGATCTTGGCTAAAATGTCAATGTAGGTATTTTATTTAAGCCATCCTTGGCAAATGTATTACTATAGGGCTTGGCACATGTATTACTATAGGGGAGGAAGTCATGACCTCTAAGGTGTAAATGGATATGCCAATAATGAGGCATGAATATGTTAAAGCTTCATTCTTCCAATACCCAATGCCTTCTCAAAAGGCTTAATGACTGAAGTCACTGAACATGGAGCTTCTAATTTCTTTTGGTTGGTGTATATTGATTGAATTCTCAACTTCTCATATATTTACTATCTATTGCCAACTCCACCCCCTCTTTTATTAGCTTTTGCAGAGTGGCAAATAGAAGCTAAAGCATTCATATTGTGTCTGTATTTGCGATGCTCTGATTTTATCTTTTACTTTTTAGTGATTTTTAAATTTGTTTTTCTCCATAGGCTGCTTCATTAGTTGGCGATGCAGAAAAGTTTCTCCTCCACAGGAAAGATGCTATACAGTCAGCTCTTGCTCGAGTTTTGGTGAGGAAGAGGGTGAAACGTGTAGAAGATTTGATGGCTCTTTATCAAATTCCTGGTCAGTTTTCTAACTGCATTCTTACTTATGGTGGATTTTGTCCTCTAAAAAGACATAGTCCTGTTGATGAAATTATACATTTTTTAGTCTCTCCTTTCCACCTTTTACTATTGAGTGTTTATACCTATTTTGAACTTAATGTGGAATTCGCATGAAGTTTTATCCTCGTTAATCTTTTGATTCTTTTAGATGTACATTAAACTTCAAGGATCACATGAAACAGTTTTGCCTGTAAAAGTACTTCTGAACCTTTGTTTTCAATTTTTTCTGCAGATGTATCAAAACCTCGTTATGTTCGTGTGAATACTTTGAAGTTGGATCTCGAATCTGCCATGAACGAATTAGGCAAACAAAATAAGGTATTTTCTTAACCAAAATCTGACATTTTAATAAAAGAAATGACTGATTTGGGACTGCTTTTGGTTGGAACTAGAGGAATGATAATTCTTTATTCTAATGGACGCTATTGGAGATTATGCCGGATCTGCATGTTTTAATTCTCTGTTGAATAATTACCAGAAAGGAAAAGCTAGTTAATACATATTGGTGGAGAAACCCAAAAAGTAATTTTGGGACTTCTGATCATACTTTATTGTTCTGCTCCCTTTGCATATGTTATTTGCCAAATATTTGAATGAGGGAACTGATCGAGTATATAATTCTTTAAGACATCAGAAACAACGGTAAAGGTTTTGTATAAACGTCTTTTGTAGGTGTATTCGACTTTAGTGAACGTTTGAGTATAATATGAGTATTATTGCTCGTGAGGCGTTATATAATCGTAGTGAATACCATCCTTATTTGTCAATTTACTCCTTGTTTCCTGGGTATGTACTTACTCAATTTCTAAAGCATGCTTCTCCATTTTCTTGTTCTGTTTATTTATATTAAAGCTTGTGTCATGATTTTATTCACAAATAGGTTCACAAGGATGACATGGTTCCCGACTTGTTAATTCTCCCACCGGGTACAGATTTGCACAATCATCCTTTGGTCACAAATGGAAGTGTCTTTATGCAAGTAAGAATTTTGTTTTTCCTAAATTTGACTGGAATATAAAGTGCCTTTTATGATTCTAAGTTTATCATACTAGGCTATGGTTATATTATGTTATATCAATACAAAGTATGTACTTTAAAGACTTTCTAGAAACAGTCCTTTGTAAAAAAATTATTTTTTTATTCATATTTATATCTATTTAATTCTTTTTATATTAGGGTAAGGCAAGTTCCATGGTGGCTGTAGCCCTTGGGCCTCAACCAGGATGGGAGGTGAGTTATGCTAATGCTATCATGTGCTGAGATCTATGAATCAACTGTTTTTGACATTTTGTAGTTTGTACCATCTACAGTGGCTTAATTATGATTGTTTGTGATCCGGTAAAGGTTCTTGATGCATGTTCAGCCCCAGGAAACAAAACTGTGCACCTTGCTGCCCTAATGAGAGGAGAGGGAAAGATTATAGCTTGTGAGCTTAATAAGGATAGGGTTAAGCGGTTGAAAGACACTATCAAACTGGCTGGCGCTACTAGTATCCTTTCAAATGATTTATGACCCTGTGAATGTAACCTGCCTCAGTTAATAGTATTTTTTACATACTCTATTAGCCCTTGGAAGCAAATATAAGAATCACAGGTAGGTTAGTGTTTATAATTATATATATGTGTGTGTGTATATATATATATATGGACAGTGCTAGTGAATATTCTGTATCATAATTTAGCATCGTCTTTTTTTCTATCTTGTTCAAATATTTCATACCTTCTTTTGGCAGTGTAAATGTTTCTATTTAGCATAAGCATATCAAGCCTTTGAGTATAATTGAATCAATTGATAACTTAACGTGACTTCTAGATGTGGAAGTTCTGAATGAAGACTTCTTAAACATAGACCCAAAAGATCCATCATACTCAAAGGTAAGCCCTAGCCGCATTTCATGTTTTAGGTGATATAATTCTCTAGTTGGGGATATGATTGATTGACGTATAGCAATATTCTGATGCTATAAAATTGTGTAAAGGGTCCTCTTGAAATTTAGAACCTAGATTTGAAGCATCTGAGACGAAGTCGAAGATTTCAAAAAAGTTTCTTATTTGGATGATTGTACTTCTCAGTGACTGATCCTTTCAGCCTTCCCCTCTTTTCTCTCTCTAACAAGATATAGTATATGTAGAATAGAAAATAAAAGAAAATGAGTTTTAAAGTACCTTACTCCCATTTGAGGTTCTGCATATGTATCCTTTCCTTTGACACATGAAAGTGGACCGTATCAAGGTTATCTTTTTTCAGCTTGGTTTCTAATATTTGAAATGAAATAGATGTAAGATTCTCGTTGAGTATACCATACTTCACATTTGGACTGCATTCTAGAATCTAGGTTACATTAATATCTTTTTCTTTTGACTACATTCTCCTTGCAGATTCGTGCGATACTCTTAGATCCTTCATGTTCTGGATCTGGGACTGCTGGTGATAGGTTAGATCATCTACTCCCATCCTACAGTTCAGGTAAATTTTTGCTGCTTCGTCTTTTGTGGTTCTCATTCTCATCTTCGCGTGTTCATTTCCTAACATTCCTCTGTTACAGTGTTTGTTGCATTCCACTCATTCTACTCACTACTATGAATTATGTTCGACTGAAGGGCCTGTATAAATCCTATTATTAGCATCTTTTCTATGTTATCCATATGTTCCATTTTTTATTAAAATAAGAAAAAAAAGGATAGAGAACACACATGTTAATACACTGGTGATCCATTGTCTGTTCCTAGAGAACCGAATGTCAATCCATTTTTTTTGATACTCTTCCTTGTTATCTTTTATAAAAAGGTCATGCTGATTCGAGAGACAAAGATCGACTAACAAAGCTTGCTGCTTTTCAGAAAAGGGCTCTGGAACATGCATTATCTTGTAAGTTTATGCCTACACAAAAGTTCATTCGCATGCTGCTCTTGCATTATTCTTATCCATATATGTGGAGGTTAGTTGGTTCTAATAAATTGTAGTAACTTGCATGCTTTTAAAAATAAAGGAAGAAAATCGTTTTAGTAGTGTTTCTGAAGAATGTACAAACTCCAGCCCCCCCCTATTTGGTATTGGTGAACGTGCTTAAGTGATGAAGCTCAGAATTATGGGTTTATTCAATACTCCCAAATAACAAGGAGAATTGATCCACAATCGATTTCATAACAAAATAATAGGCACCTTGCATTCCCTGGCTTGAATTGAGATGCCCCTGGGTGATTTTCTGCATTGCCCCATAATTCTGTTTTCATGTTTCACTGATGTGATGTATTTTAAGCTCACTTTGTCTAGAGCTTCTTGTTGATCTTCATATCTTAGGCTTCTAGTTATTCCCCACTACACAGTAGGCACCCCTCCAGGCCTCCCTTTATGACCATCACATTCTTCCACCACCTCTTGCTGTGCCTTCCAGTTTTATAATACTTCTTTGGTAACAGTGTAATGGAGCAATCATGTAGCTGATGAAAAGCCGGTTTCACCATTCATCACATTCCCAATACAATATCAGCCAGATACTGGTTCCAGTTTGTTAAAAGATTTGAGCAAAGTCCTCGCTCTTTAGAATTGTGTGATCTTATCCCCTGTGAAGCTTTCATGGAAATGAATTTCACTAATCACACTCACTTTTCAAGTTTAATGGTGTCTACTATACATATCAAAAGGAATTCTGCAACATCAGAACTTTGGGTAAAAACTGCAGAATCAGGATTTATAAAGTAACAGGTTATGCACAGCTTGATATGATGGTATGTACTAGTTTTAAATGGCAGATTATCATAATCAAATAGTATGGCCTCCTGCCAATAGTTGGAGCAGCTTGTTAATTCTATAACCTAACAAGTTACAATTTTAGGGTATTTCTTAATTTTAAATTTTGTACTGCATAGATCGCCTGTTTGCTATATAGGTAAAACATATTTTCCATTTTTTTTGTAGTCCCAGTGGTTGAAAGAGTTGTTTACAGCACCTGTTCCATACATGAAATTGAGAATGAAGATGTGATTAAATCTGTTCTGCTTCTTGCCAATTCTTACGGTTTTCAACTGGCAACTCCGTTCCCACAGTGGCCTTGTCGTGGTCTCCCTGTTATTGAAGAATGTGAGTGTTGCACTAAAATATTTACGTTTTCACCTCGAACACTACTATGAACTCCATACTTTATTTTTGCAGACCCAGTATGAACTATGAATAACTTGTTTTGGTCTTCTGGATTTTCAGCTGAATGTTTGCTTCGGACTGATCCAGACAAGGACAAGGAAGGCTTCTTCATAGCTCTATTTGTTAGGAACATCGATCAGTCAAAAGCGCCTATAAGCAATACCAATAGCAATTTTGCAGCTCCTTGCAAAGGAGAATCTACAAGAAAGAGAACCAAAAACAAGAATAAGTTTGTTTCACCTTGTTCCTTTCCAAGAATGTCGAGAATATTGGTACATCTTCAATTCCATGTGCGGAAACCGAAAACACACGAGAAATGGTAGAAATTTTTGATCACATAAATTCTCTCTTTTATCATTTTTCATCCATTGTGATCAAGTGGGTTCTAATCAGTGCAATTTGTAATTTGACATGAAATGTTTATTATAATTCTTCATGCATTGTGAATCAAGTGGCTTTAATGAGTGAGATTTTGGCCTTTCATGGTATGTATTTTTTAGGGAGTAGTTAAAATTGTAGTTAAATACAGTCGGGAAGTAATCCGTGTTTAGTCAATTGACTAACTTACAATTATTTTCCAGCGTATTTAGTAAATTGACTAAATTACAATAAAATTTATTTCATAATAATCGGATTCGTATTTTTAATTTATTTCATACTTTATTGGGTATTTGGGTTATGTATGTATTATCATCATAATTCATAAACACATAATTCATATAGTATCATATTCATTTGCAAGCTAATCTTTTCATATGAAAATCATAAACTTGCTCACATAGCCCATTAATCTCAAATCACAAGCCCACTCATAACTCTTAACCATTATTAGAACTAAAACACGGCACAATTAACAAAAAAAGAAAAAAAAGTAGCATCTCTCCTCTGACCACTCAATTAAGCAACTTTGACTTCAATAGTCTTGGGCTTCTTTGGCTCCGGCGGTGGCAATTTCTGCACCGTCACAGTCAATACACCGTCCTGACAAACGGCGGAAATTGCTTCAGTATTGGCGTTCTCAGGCACCACAAACTTCCTCATAAACTTTCCGATCCTCCTCTCCATTCTCACGAACTTCGCCCCTTCCTTCTCTTCCTCCCGCTTTCTCTCTCCACTAATCACAAGCACATTGTCGTCCTCCACCTGAACCTTAATATCCCCCGATTTCAGCCCCGGCATATCGATGATGAAGGCGTATGAGTTGGGGTATTCCTGGACGTCAGCGGGTGTCGCCGCCATTGCCTTGGCGTCGCGGACGTAGGAGCGGCTGGGGTGATTGGCAGCGGACTTGTTGTCGTCAGCGGTGGCGGAGTCGTCCAGGATGTGGTGAAGAGTTTGGAAGAGTGGTGCGTCGAATCCCATTAGCCTGATATCCATTTTTCTCTTTTTGTTGGGGAATTTTGGGAATTGGGTGTAAGAAATTTGGAAATGGGTGTTTTTGATTTGAGCTTTTTCGAATGATTTTTACGGTTGGATAACGGAAAATGTAGAAAGGCAATTTATAGGAGATGAATAGGAGGAACTGGAAGTTTCTGGAGATGGAGGAGAGAGAAAAGCTTGTAGAAATTTCCCACGTTATCTCGAACATGGTGGAATCTCATAGAACTTTTTTTTTTTCAATATACATTTATTTTTAGAAGATATTACTGTATAAAGTCTAAAAATTAGGGGCGTAAATTAAGTTCAAAATATTTGATATTTGCTCTCAAAATTTATATCATTTAATATTGATATATAATATATAAACGTATTTATACATCTTTTATCTTTTTTGAATATTTTATGATATACGATATTAAAAAATAGCTTATGGATATTATATTTACGTCATTTGTAATTATTAGTTGGTTAATTATTAGTTGGTTAAGTGAATATTTTTTGTTATTAATTTAATATTGTGCAAAAATTAAAAAAACATAGAAATTTTTTAAAATTTATTTTGAACAGATGCACATATGAATATGGATACAGATACGGATATTTGATATATTTATTCATATTATATTTTATAAAATGGATACAGATTGTGACACCCCTAAATTCGAGCCTATATAACTTAATTTGAATCACCAAAATACAAAACAACATATATAAAATTTTCGAATTATAATTACTACAATATTGTGTATAGTACGACAACACACATACTAAGTTCTCACTATAATTATTTGTACACTATTTTACAACTTAGTGAGGACTACTAAATTGAATCGTCACTCCATTCTCATGCTCTCCCGTCTAGCTCCATCCATATTCTCATTTTTTGAAATGAAGGAATTAAAAATAAAAGAGTGAGCTCAAATAGTCTAGTAAAAAATATCATGACTAAGATAACAAAAGAATAAAGTTATTTTTAGTGTTCATCAATGATAAATTATATATTTAGAAAATGTAACAATATAAAATTTTAACAAATAACTACAGCGAAATGAGAAATTCAATTAGAAGAGTCAAATAGATAATAATATCTACCATCTTCTCCAATTTAAAATTTAGATTTCATCAACTGAACACAATGACCATGATCATGCCAAACAACTATTTTTCTTTGCACTCAGGTCAAATAGAACTTTCATCACGTGTCTTTACCACACAAGTTAAAAACTCTCAACAACCATTATTTTTGCACCCAGACCAAATACATTTACAACAACTTGAGTCTTAATAATTAGTACAAATAACAAAGAATAAACATAAATAATAGGAATAATAAAACAATGATTGAATATTAGAGTTTTGTAATTTTTTTTATGTTTAAAGAATAATTTAATTTGTTTATATTCTAATAATATCTAAATTGCCAACACAATGTCTAAAATATCATAATGAGTTCAAGTCCAAGGTATTGTCCAATATTCATAGATAGAAAGTTCAACGGTAAGTTCACGGTGTGAGAAATATATATTTAACAGTCTAAAATGTTCACAGTTCAAATAGAAAGTTTAATCAAAATGTTCATAATCCAAATATAAAATTCAAAGTCCAAGATGTTCACATTTCAAATACAATCGTTAGAATTCAATAAGAATGTTCAGGCCAAAAGATATTAGATTAAGTGTAACGTCCCCAAAATAGGTCCATTCCACCCAATCCATTATGAGTCGCTAAATACATGGTACAGAAAATAACTACAACTTCATTATTACAATTGTCGTGCAAAATACGACAACACATATGTTGTGAATTTTAATACAAATAGATACCAACTGTGACTCTCATCCCTTTACCTGGATAACACCTCACATTGATACCTTACAGTGGTACCTTACATAAAGGTACAGTTAATAACTGTTTTAGAAATTAAAATCTTTGAAAAATGCTTAAGAAAACCTTCGTACATGGGAGGCCATACATCTAAGTTAATAATAGATATCATATGACTCAAGAATTATCCTTGGTTGACCCAATAGACCCCAAAGAAAAACGAGAAGATTACTATTATGTTCTTTCCAATAGTGAGTCTTCTCTTGCCATATAAATATCTCCAAAGTCTTCAATTGAGAATTATATTTCAACCAAACTCCAAGATTATATAGGTAGTGCTCATAGATATAATCAGCAAGTGGATGTGCACAATCCCGTCTTATGATAACATGAAGACGTAGGTCATTTGACATCTTGTATGATAGTGGCAAAACACCCTTCCAAAGTTGGGTTCACCAAAATCAACGGTTAAATGACGTATAAAATACGACACACTTATCTTAAATTCTTAATAAAATTAGTTCCATACTATTTTAGGGAAAAACCTCAACAGCTATAAACCACCGTTCTATTCCCTAGTTACCCCCGCTCGACCCAGGTACACTCTTATTATCTGAAAGGAATTGTGAAGCAAAATGGTGAGCACGAATAGCCCAGTAAAGAATATCATTACTAAAGATAATTAAATTATCAATAGCCTTCATCAGTAATAAATCAAAGATTTAGAACATATGGTAGATGATAAAACTTTTCAACCATAGTTGCAGCGAAACGAGCAATCCATTAGAAGAGTCAAATAGACTGTGAAGTCTATTATCTTCTCCATGTTAAAAGTCCACCAACAATATTTTATCCTTGTAACATCAATCAACAGTTCCTGTCCACAGTCATGTGAATAACTCATAATCATAATTGTGGTTCTAAATTCCTCTTCGCACCATAGACGAAGATAATTTTCATCACCTGTCTTTACCTGAAACATCAAAGATCATAGTTATACCAAATCACAGTTCCTATTCATAATCATACTAATAAATTCATCTTTGCACTACGGACCAAAGATATTCATCAGTTCATCTTTGCACTACATACCAAAGATATTCAACAACAGGTCATTTTTGCACTACAGGCCAAAGATATTCAACAACAGTTCATCTTTGCACTACATGCCAAAGATATTCACATCTCAAAGAAATACATAATCATTTCAGAATTTATATAAACAATAATTATAACCATGTTGATCAATTCACCTTTGCACTTAAGCTAAAGATATTCAATTGTAAATTCAATGGTCACGATCATACTAGTTAAAAATTCAACTTTGCACTACTGGCCAAAGAGAATCCATAGTGTGACGCCCCCAAAATAGGTATACACAACACCCATTCTGAGTCGCCAAATACATGGTACAAGAAGCAAACTACAACTTCAATAATACAAATGTCGTGTGAAATACGACAATATATCTTATGAGTTTAAATATAATATTGTCTTCAGACAATATCCACACGCAAATAAATCCCCATCATAATTATTGATTCATTATTTTACAAAAATGGTGAGGACTACTAAACAACTCTCTCTAGAACCTTCATTCCATACCCCGACTAAGTACTATTTACATTCTCGCCTCACGAGAAGAAAAATGGAACAACAAGGAAAAGGGTGAGCTCAACTAGCCCAATAAAGAATATTATACTGACTAAGATAATATACAACAAATTATCGTTAGTCTTCAACAGGAAAAAATCGATAGAATACAATAGGCAACAAGTTTCGGATCAATATTCGCAATGAAAATAATAATTCATAGAAGAGTTACGTAGAGAATGAAATCTACTATAATCTATGAATTTAACGATCCATCATCAATATTTTATCCTGTAACATCAATCAATATGCATCTCGAATCAAATATTCATCTTTGCACTACGGTGCCAAAGATATTCATCGATTGGTCATATTCATTTAAACACTGTTCATCTTTACACTCTGGGCCAAAGATATTCTTCAGAAATCATTCATCTTTACACTACAAAGCCAAAGATATTCAATAATATCATCATTTAAGACCGAGGATGATGAAAAATATTTTTAAGAAAACGAATCCAAAGGTGAAACAAAATGACAAGGATTAAGGATTAAGGATTCGTACTTGGTTTTATCCACGCCCAAAAATACCTCAAAAATAATCATAGTGTGTAAAAATTCAAGAATGATCAAAACATGGATACAATCGAGTTAGTATCCGTAATAGATGTTTTGGACGAAAAGAAGAAATTTTATTTTTCTATTGAATAATCATGCAGATATCGTGAATAGTCTTAGTATCGTGAATAGTGCCGTATCGTGAATAGTAACTCAAACACCAAAAGATAGAAATTCCACAAAAAACATCTTCACGCTTCATGAAATAGTACTTTAATGAATAGTAACTCGTGAATAAGAACTCATGAATAGTAACTTCGTGAATAGTAACTCATGAATAAGAACCCATGAATAATAACCCCCAACATGAAAAAGTTCCAAATTTGATAAAACTTGAGATCAATATTTCATTATAATGATATTGAAGAAATAATATCATTACTGAAAAAAATAATATCCCTTACCTCGAAAGATCGAGATTTCTTAAATTAAAACACTTGGATATAAAGCTATGACTTGGACTTGCACCGTATAGAAATACTCAAAGTATACTCAAAATACTCACAAGAATACGCTCGATAATATAGAGAGAAAAACTTCGATTTACGGTGTGATTTTCAATTCTAACCTAAGACCCTATTTATAGGAAATTCTTTAGAACACCAAAGCAGAAAATTTAATAAATTAATAATATAATTATATTATTTTCTACACATGTCTAGAATCTGATTTCAGCCATCAAACACATGCCACCTTCTAGAAAAAATAAGAAAAACGTTTTTCTAATTTTAAATATTTTAAACTTCAAAAATCAATTATTTGAACTTGAACTTCAATAATTCATAATAAATAGCCCTTTCATCAGAAAATTTGAATCTCGTGAGTTTTTATAGGAAATTCAATTCTCTACAACTTTGCAAGAAAGTTTTTCCAAATTCCAATCAAAAATTGGCCAAAATCCACAAACGGGCAATTTTACAAAAGCTATAATCAAATTTCATCCAATAAATGGGGTCCACCGACATGTTTAACATGTTTTAAACATTTATTGCAACAAAATATTCTTCCTCCTCGTATACTCATATATCCCACATTCGTTGTAAAATATCACCGTTAATATATTATTAAAATAATATATTTAAATGAATTATTTTATCGTAAAAAAGATAAAATATTAATTTTCAACAATTGTCATTTTAAAAATTTTCTCCATCTATATCCACATAAAATCAATATTTTCTCATCATATAAATCAATAATTAATTATTCACAAATAATATTACGAGAATCACAATATTGATGACCGTGCGGTTCCTGGGAAGAGGGGCTTTCGATAAGAATTTCTTCTTCTTGCCAATTGATTAGGTGACCAAACCTCTCCTTAGAGCGAACTTTCTAGACATTGCCAATAATGTTATCTAATAATATTATTCGGATAATATGAATTATTGCTTCGATAATGAAAGATCTTGTGTAATGACAATTATTGAAACAATGACAATATAAAATATCAACGCAAAGAAATTATTAACTCAATAAAATACCGAATAAGTAATTCATCGTAACCATTATTGAGTAGTGCCTTCTTCGTACGTAGAATCAATAATTGGTGCAATACTGGTAATGCTTCTCTGTTCAACAACGCGTATTAGTGTGTTTTAACCACCGGGTATTCAACAATGATAATTGATAATAACTACGCCGTTATTTAAAAACAACTTATATTTGTCGTTTCTTCATCCAATCGCTTTTCAGTTATGGGGCCCACACATGGTTTGCGGCTAGTCGTCATGAATATTCCCGACCGCATGCAATATTCCACGACACAAACGAATATTCCCAACAACAATGAATATTTTATAACCACTTGCTTATTTTGAAATATTTGCATATTTAACCCTTAACTATCCACATTAATCAAATCAACCCTTACTATTTCAAAATAATAAATAAAGGAAATTCCTTTTTATTTAAAAAAAAATTTGAGGTCTTACAACCTCCCTCCTTATGAAATTTCGTCCTCGAAATTGACGTACGATATACTGGTGTTTTCAAAAGGTGAGGATACCTCGCTTTCATTTCCGTTTCCATTCCTGTGTCATTTCCTCTATAGCATGATTCCTCCACAAAACTTTAACTTGTGGTATGACCTTTCTGCAGTGGGACATGCTCCTTCCTATCCAAAATCTTGGACAGTACCTCCTCAAACGTTAAGTCTTGGCTATCTCGTCCTGTTCTAACTCAATAACGTGGTTCGGGTCTTTCACATATTTACTGAAGTACGATATGTGAAACACATTATGAACACGAGACATACTCGAGAGGTAACGCAAGTCTATAGGCTACATTTCCTACTTTCGGTCAAGAATTTGAAATGGACCAATAAATCATGGATTGAGCTTTCTTCTCTTCCCAAATCTTGTAACACCCTTCCACGGAGCAACTCGCAACAATACACGATCCCCTACATTAAATTCCACGTCCTTTCAATGAAGATCCGCATAACTCTTTTGTCGATCTTGTGCCGGTTTGTATATCGTTGTCGAATCATTAGTCATACGTACTAACTCGGGTCCCAACAATGTTGCTTCACCCACCTCATCCCAACATATTGGAGAACGACATTTTAGTCCATATAATGCTTGAATGAAACCATGCCTATATTTGTTTAATAACTATTGTTGTATGAGAATTCCACCAATGGCAAGTACTTATCCCAACTTCCTTTGAAATCTAGGACCGAGTTTTAATATATCTTCAAGAGTTTGAGTAGTCCTTTCTCGATTGCCCATCCGGTTTGAGGATGGTATGCCAAATCGAATCGTAAATCCGTGCCCATAGCTTTTTGCAAGCTAACCCAAAATCTTGAAGTGAATCTTGGGTCACGATCCAAAACTATGGATACAGTGCACATGCCATGCAACCTCACAATCTCATTCACGTGCATACTAGTAAGACGTTCAAGGAATAAGTCTCCGTGTCGGCAAGAAATGAGCGGACTTGGTTAATCTATCAACAATAACCCAAATAGCATTGATGCCTTGAGAAACCGTAGGAAGACCCGTAATTGAAATCCATAGTAATGTGTTCCCACTTCCATTCCTAATCTCAAGTGGTTGCAACGGACCCTTAGGTACAAGATGCTCCACCTTTACGTTAAGCAAGTTAAACACATCGAGATAAACTTTGCAATCTCTCTCTTCATATTGTTCCACCAAAATGTATGTCGAAGATCACGATACATTTTAGTACTTCCATGATGGATTGCAAATGGCGTATTGTGTGCCTCCATCATAATCTTGTACTTCAAATCAGAGTCGTTAGGAACACAAAGTCTAGAGTGGACTCGAAGTATTCCTTCTTCATCAATTCTCGCTTAGGAATAGCTCCTTCTTGTACTTTCTTCTTCTTCATACGCATCATCTCCAGTCGGTGGCTCGAGCAATCTTAACTTTTTCTATTAAAGTTGGCTCTATCGCGTATACTTGACATCATCGCACTTTTCGTTCCGCATATGATCTTCTACTCATCGCGTCGCCTACCACGTTCGCTTTTCGAGGATGGCATGATCGTAACATGTCTTTGAAATGAGTCTCCTCTTGAGTTCTTGAAGCTCTTCCCACATTCCTTGCTCCATTCGAATTTTGTATCTCTACGAGTCACGTTAATGGAATAGCGATTCGAGAATATCCTTCAACGAATCTCAGATAATAACCAACTAAGCCTGAAAGCTACGTATTTCGATTCTCGACTTAGGTTGCTCTCAATCGTGACTCATATCCCAATCTTGGATAAGACGTCACAATGACACCTATCGATTTACTATCGCATCGCGAATATGACGTCCCCTACAGAGAGTAAAGCTTAGGTGAATTCCACAAAGGAAGTCATAAGATAAAGGCTCGGTACCAAATTCTATAGTTGAATTTTTAACTCACGAAGTTCAATAGGAGCCATTCGATATGAGATTTTAGAAATGAGTTTTGTCTTAGGGTTCAAAGTCGATACAAAATTTAATATCGAACTTTGGGAGTAAGCCAAGAAATTCTTCAGAAATACGTCGGGAAAATCAATAACAACAAGAATATTATTCAAATCGGCGTGTCTTTATTCAAATCCATAACATGGACTAAGAAAATTTGACATCCGTAATAAACGAATGACTTCATGGCTTGATATAAAAATGTTTGACTACAATGGTTTGATTGCTTGAATTGAATAACGGGTTGCTTAGGAATATGAAAACTAACAACCTTACGAAAATAATCAATTTTCGGCATGATGAGTAGTTAACCTTAAAATCACATCAAAAACAAATATCTCTATAGAAATAAGGTTAACGAGTAATGTGATAGTGCCAACCCTGAATCAAGCAAGATTTATAAACGAGTGGATGTGATGAAAGTTTCTCCTAACGGAGTTTCCACAGATAGGTCAAAGTCTAATTTCTCCGAGTCAAGTTTAAACGTTGGCCTTAAGTAAGAGAGATAAAAGAATGGGTAGAACCGATATCTAGTAAGGTATATACTTCGCAAGAATTTATAATTAACTAACCCGTGCTAACTTCGTTCGGGTTCCTTGCATTTTATTTGACCGTCCACGACAAACGCTCTTCCAAGAACCGTTGACTTTGACTTTTACGGGACATCCTTTTGAGTCACCATTCCATTGGATCGGGTTTCGATATCGTCTGATCTCGAGCGATATGTCCTTCTTTTCCACAATTATAGCATACCTTAAACTGTTGGGCAAGAAGTTTGGGTGATTTGTCCCTCTTTCCGCATTTGTAACATACGACCGGTGGTCGTTCTCCTCCCTAAAACTAGTTCTCTTGGCGGCGACGTCTTCACATGGTCGTTGTTGAATCTCCTCTTTTAAAATCTCCTCCCACTCGCTTCTTCTATTTTCATGGCCACGATTACCACCGGAGTGTTCTACCTTCAATCAGATTCTTCTTCTTTCTCCGCCGGTTATCGTTATTCGATGACCGCTATCTTCTATATGATCCTCGGTTATGGTCCTCGGTTGAACGTTACTCGTTATCTCGCTTCTAACAACCGAGCCCTCACTGACAACATCCGAATAGAGAAAATTTATGAGAAATGAGATCTTGGCGTATGTCGAGTTTCAAACCTCTCGAAACATCCACGTCATCGTTCCTCATTCTCCACCAAATGAGGTGCAAACTGGATAACTCCGCGAACTTCGCCTCGTCTTTGGGACACCGCCATGTTATTCTCGCTTTCTAGTCTAATAAACTCCACTTCCTTCATATAATGAATACTTTCGTGGAAGTACTTGTTATTGAACTGCATTCTCAAACGTCTCCCATGACATCTTTGAGAGTGCAATTTGGATGGAGTACGCTTCACGATTCCCACCAATGTCTGCCTTCGCCACGGAACATAAAGGCGCGAATGGAACTTTTTGTTCTCCGTGCATCCCAAGACATCGAATATCTTGGTAATTTGTTTGACCCGTCTCTCACTTAATCGGATCCGGCTTTCCCTCGGAATTACGGTGGTCCCAACTCTTTGAATCGCTTGCATTTGTGACCACCCGTGAATTGCTATCATTTCCTCCTGTATATTTGAACACGAGTCTCCTCGTCGATTTTGCATGAACTGCAAAAAGCTTCTAAACATCCCCTCGCTCATCATCTCGCTTTCGGTGGTGTTGTTCACGGGAGGAACATTACCAAACTTGTTGCGTTCTCCTCGTTGGTGAGTCAGGCATCTCCACGGTCTCATTTGCTCCACTGTTAATATTCTCAATCGACATTCTCAAATCTCACCATAAAATAAGGGTTAATTAAGAAATCAATATATCACATAATATCCCTATATCTTGACCAACTAACAAATAAGCTTAGGTAGGACACACTTTAGCGAAGGATTTACTCGCTCTCCCTCCTAGTTTTATTCCCCGATCTCCGCCAGAGATCATATCCTAAGCTCGATACCAACTGTGGCGCCCCCAAAATAGGTATACACAACACCCATTCTGAGTCGCCAAATACATGGTACAAAGAAGCAAACTGACAACTTCAATAATACAAATGTCGTGTGAAATACGACAATATATATTATGAGTTTAAATATAATATTGTCTTCTGACAATATCCACACGCAAATAAATCCCCATCATAATTATTGATTCATTATTTTACAAAATGGTGAGGACTACTAAACAACTCTCTCTAGAACCTTCATTCCATACCCCCGACTAAGTACTCGCTACATTCTCGCCTCCCGAGAAGAAAAATGGAACAACAAGGAAAAGGGTGAGCTCAACTAGCCCAAGAAAAGAATATTATGACTAAGATAATATACAACAAATTATCGTTAGTCTTCAACGAGGAAAAATCTCGATAGAATCTGATAGGCAACACAAGTTTCGGATCAATATTCGCAGTGAAATAATAATTCATAGAAGAGTTACGTAGAGAATGAAATCTACTATAATCTATGAATTTAACGGTCCATCATCAATATTTTATCCTCAGAACATCAATCAATATGCATCGGAATCAAATATTCATCTTTACTACAGCCAAAGATATTCATCGATTAGTCATGTTCATTTAAACACTGTTCATCTTTGCACTACGAACCAAAGATATTCTTCGAAATCATTCATTTTTGCTTACTGAGCCAAAGATATTCAATAATATCATCATTTAAGACCTGAGGATGATGAAAATATTTTTAAGAAACGAATCCAATTGAAACAAAATGACAAGGATTAAGGATTAAGAATTAAGTACTTGGTTTTATCCACGCCCAAAATACCTCAAAAATAATCATAGTGGTGTAAAATTCAAGAATGATCAAAACATGGATACAATCGAGTTAGTATCCGAATAGATGTTTTGAACGAAAAGAAGAAATTTTATTTTTCTATTGAATAATCCAGTATCGTGAATAGTCAGATATCGTGAATAAATCTTGATACGTGAATAAGTAACTCAGACACCAAAAGATAGAAATTCCACAAAAACATCTTCACGCTTTTCGTGAATAGTACTTTCGTGAATAAGAACTCGTGAATAAGAACTTCATGAATAAGAACTCGTGAATAGTAACTCATGAATAGTAACCCATGAATAAATAACCCACATGAAAAAGTTCCAAATTTGATAAAAACTTGGATCAATATTTCAATATAATGATATTGAAGAAATAATATCATTACGAAAAAAAATAATATCCCTTACCTCGAAAGATCAAGATTTCTAAATTTGAAACAGGATATAAGCTATGACTTGGACTTGCACCGTATAGCAATACTCAAAGTATACTCAAAATACTCACAAGAATACGCTCGATAATATAGAGAGAAAATTTCGATTTAAAAAGTGATTTTCAATTCTAACCCAAGACCTATTTATAGAAATTCTTAGAACACCAAAAGCGAGAAAATTTAATAAATTAATAAAATAATAATATTATTTTCTACACATGTCTAGAATCTGATTTCAGCCATCAAACACATTCCACCTTCTAGAAAAAATAAGAAAAAACGTTTTCTAATTTTAAATATTTTAAACTTCAAAAATTAATTATTTGAGCTTGAACTTCAATAATTCATAATAAATAGCCCTTTCATCAGAAAATTTGAATCTCATGAGTTTTTATAGGAAATTCAATTCTATACAACTTTACAGAAGAAAGTTTTTCCAAATTCCAATCAGAAATTGACCGAAATCCACAAACGGGCAATTTTACAGTTTATAATCAAATTTCACCAATAAATGGGGTCCAATTTACATATTTAACATGTTTTAAACATTTATTGCAACAAAAATACTCTTCCTCCTCGTATACTCATATATCCCACATTCGTTGTAAAAATATCACCGTTAATATATTATTAAATAATATATTTAAATGAATTATTTTATCGAAAAAGATAAAATATTAATTTTCAACAATTGTCATTTTAAAATTTTCTCCATCTATATCCACATAAAATCAATATTTTCCTCATCATATAAATCAATAATTAATTATTCACAAATAATATTACGTAATCACAATATTGACAACCGAGGCGGGTTCCTGGAAGAGGGGCTTTCCAATAAGAATTTCTTCTTACTAACAAGCGGCGCATTATTATGTGACCAAACCTCTCCTTAGATGTAACTTTCTAGACATTGCCAATAATGTTATCTAATAATATTATTCAGATAATATGAATTATTGCTTCGATAATGAAAGATACTGTGTAATGACAATTATTGAAACAACAGCAATATAAAATATCAACGCAGCAATTATTAACTCAATAAAATACTTTGAGCAGGTAATTACAGTAACCATTATTGAGTAGTGCCTTCTTATATAAGAATCAATAATTGGTGCAATACAGGTCTTCTTTTTCAACAACGCGATTAGTGTGTTTTTTTAACCACCGGGTATTCCAACAAGATTAATCAGAATAACAACTACTGTAGTTATTTAAAAATAACTTATATTTATCGTTTTCTTCATCCAATCGCTTTCCGTTATGGGGTCCACATTTGTCAAGGCCATTGCATTTAATATTCCCGACCGCATTTAATATTCCACGACCAAACGAATATTCCCCGACAACAATGAATATTTTATAACCACTTGCTTATTTTGAAATATTTGCATATTTAACCCTTAACTATCCACATTAATCAAATCAACCCTTACTATTTCAAAATAATAAATAAAGGAAATTCCTTTTTATTTAAAAAAAATTTCGGGGTCTTACACATAGTCACGATCATACCGATAATCTACCCACCTTTACACTCAAGTGAAAGAGAAATTTCATCACCAGAATTATAAAAATGTTATATATGATAATAAAAACAATATGATCAAAACATTGATTTATCTCTGTGACATCAATCAATATATATACATCTTGAATCAAATATTCGTCTTTGCACTACGGGCTAAAGATATTCATTCGTATCACCAGTTGGTCATGTTCATCTCAATACTTGTCAATCTTTGCACTACGGGCCAAAGATATTCATCAGGTACTCATTCATCTTTGCACTATAGGCCAAAGATATTCAATTATATCACCCTTTAGGACTTAGGATGATGAAAAATATCTTAAAAAAATGAATTCAGTCAGATAAAAGAACAAAAAATAGGGATTTATACTTTAGATAATCCAAGTTCAAAAATACTCCGTAATAAACCATAGTGGAGTAAAATTCAAGAATAAAGATCAAAACATGGATATAATCAAAGATAGTAACCATAATAGACATTTTGGACAAAAAAGAGAAAATTTTATTTTTCATGAATAGTCTTAGTATTCAGTGAATAGTCTTGGTATACATGAATAAGGGTTTGTATACATGAATAAGAACCCCAAACAAAATGTAGAAATTCCACAAGAAAAAATAATACTTAAATGAATAGTACTCGTGAATAGTACCGTATTCGTGAATAGTGTCGTATACGTGAATAGTAATCTCGATATGAAAAGATAAAAATTTCATAATAAAATTCATACCAATATTTTTGTATAATGATATTGAAAGAATAACATCATTTACGAAGAAAATAACATCCCTTACCATCACTTACCTCAAAAAGAACAATACTTTTTTCTACAAAAATATCCTAATATAAGGTGAAGGAAACTTGCCTTTGAATAAAGAACTCTCAAAATATCTAAATACTCACAAAATATGCTCGATAATATAGAGAGAGAAAACTTATGATTTTGGTGTGATTTTCAATTCTAACTAAGCACACTATTTATAGGAAAATACTAGAACGCCAAAGCAGACTAACCTGCTATCTGATGGATTTATCTGCTACTATTCACGCCCACCACTTTTGAAATAAAATTTCAGCACATTTCTCACAAACCAAAAGTGGAGCCCACCCATTTTAGAAAATTTCCAAAATGGTTTAAATTTAAATAATAATCAATAACTTCAATAATTCATAATAAATAGCCCTTTTATCAGAAAAATACGAATCTCATGTTTATTCCATATAAAATTTAATTCTCTACAACTTTGTAGAAGAAAGTTTTTTCAAATTCCAAACAGAAAATGTCCGAAATCCACATATGGATAATTTTTAATATATTCATTCCGATAAAATAGTGATAAAATACCTCAGCATTAATTCCTTCATTTATATCCACATAAAAATAAAAATTTCCTTATCATAAAAATTAATAATTAATTATTCATAAATTATATTAAAGAATCACAATATGACAATCATGTCGTTCCCAAGAAAGATGAGATTTTCCAATAAGGATTTCTCCTTACTAGCGCGCAATTAGGTGACCAAACCCTTTTTCTAGACAGAACATCCTTAGATATTGCCAATAATGCTATTTAATAATATTATTCAAATAATATGAATTATTGATCTGATAATGGGAAATACTGTGTAGTGATAATTATTAAAACAACAATAATATAAAATATCAACGTAACAATTATTGAATCAATAAAATAAAATATTGAACATTAATTACTATAACAATTATTGAATAGTGTCTTTTTACGTAAGAATCAATAATTCAAAAATATTATGCAATACCGTGTGCTACTGCCACGCGTATTATTGTATTTTAACCACCGGGTATTCCAACAGTGTTAACAACTACGCCGTTATTTTTAGAAAACTCATTCTTGTCCTTTTTTTCATCCGATAGTTATTCTGTTATGGGGTCCACAAATGGCTGCGCCGTCGTACGAATATTCCATGACCAAACGAATATTCCCCGACAACAATGAATATTTTATAACCATTTGCTTATTTTGCAAAATTTGCACATTTCACCCATAACTTTAAACTTTTATCAATTTAACTATTTACTAAATAGAAAAAATGAATTCTTTTATTTCATAAAATTCGGGGTCTTACATTAAGTACAAACTATTAAATAAATTAATTTAACGAATTGTTATTTCAGAAATTTTTATCGTTTAATGTTAAGGGCTGTAGAAACGAATAATAATTTCTTGCCATAATATGTTTAATTTTAAGAGTATGAAGAAGATTCTGCTTCCCTGTGCAAGAGATCAACCTAAATGTATATTTATGATTTAATTAGTTCATATAATTTTTATAGTGTACACTAACTTGTATCTTGTAAAATTGTCAAAAATATATTGATTGTAAGACCCCAACTTTTATGAATAAAGAATAATTTTCTCGAATTATATTTTTGAATATTATGGTGTTGATTTGATATAATGTTATAGTTGTGGGTAATATTTACAAATTTTGCAAAAGTAAAGCAAATGGTTATATAATATTCGATTGGTTCTGGAATATTATTTTTACGAGGAATATTAAATGCGTTTACTACACAATCATCAGTGGACCCCAACTAATGTAATATTGTAAGTAGTTAGAAAACGACAAAATTATCTTTCTATAAAAATATCTACGGAGGTGTTACCGTTAAAACTGTTGAACTACCCGGTAGTAAAAGTACGATATCAAGAATGGCTGGCATACAAGTAGTACACTGCGATTGATTATTATACTTACGTGAGAAGTCACCGATTATACTCAATTATTGCTACATGAGATTCTTTTGTGCATCATATCTCTTATATTATTGATTAAATTATTGTTACGAGATCATCTCGCATAATATGATATATTATTAAATCAATAATTGAGACGAAAAAGTTATTCATATTATTATTTACAATATTGATAATGTCTAGAAATTACATCGAGGAGAGGTTTGGTCACCTAATCAAGCACTAATAAAGGAGAAACCCTTATCGGAAAGCCCCTCTTTCCTAGAACGACACGGTTGTTAAATATTGTGAATTATAATATTAATGATGAATAAGTTCGTGTTGATTAAAGATGAGTTTTATAGTTCCATTGTGTTGGACTTATTTGTGATAGTATAATTGATGTCTGGACGATATATTGTTCAATCGGGTATTTGGGAAACTTTTCGTGTCGGAGTACTATTCACGAGTTACTATTCACGGGGTACTATTCACCCGTAAGATATATTTCTTTTCGGTCCAAATCATTTTTGGGTACAATATTATTCCATGAGGAGATGTGCTAATTTTTCGAATCGTTGGTTGAAGATATAATAATAAATCAATATGGATCATTTGGTTTAAAGTTTTAATAGTAAATCGGTATGGATAGTTGCTTTAAGTTTTAATAGTAAACCAATATGGATGAGTCCGTTTAAAAGTAAATTAATCTGGACCGTTCATGAATTAGTTATTATTCAGATCCATTTTCCTATAAATAAAGCTCATTCCTTCATTATTTCTTACGAATTCAATTTGAAACTCTAGAGAGAAACTATAGAGAAAAGAAGAAAAGTATTTTGTTACTTCAATTTGCTCCAATATCCAGCTTTCTTCTAAGGTAGGAATATTATTCGTTGTACCGTAAGGGGTATTATTTCTTTTGTATTCATGAAGAGAACTTTTGTTATTCCATTTTTATTATTCTCACTGGAATAACCAAGATACGCGATGGACTACCCTATACTTGGTAACATTCTTCTATTATTCATCTTTATTATTATTACATTTGGAATATCATATATACGCGCGTTCTGTGGGACCTAGTTAAAATCTTTGTTATTATTACATTGGAATATCCTATCTGTGCATTTACTGTGGGACACGGTTCCGCTTTTTTATTATTATTCATTGGAATATCCTGTTTGTGCGTTTACCTGCACTGGTTCCGCTTTTTTATTATTACATTGGAAAATCCATTGGTGCAATTTACTTTGACACGTTCCGCACTTATTATTACATTGAATAACTTTAATACATGCTGAGTACCGCATGCATGGTGATTTCTTTTGTTATTCCATTCTTTATTATACTCAGTTGGTTAAAACTTTGTTTTTTATACTCCATGAAATTATTGGAATATCTTTGATATTTGCGCTTCATCCAGTATCTTTTTATGGAAATATTCTTCTGAGCATTCTTGAATTTTACTCTACAAAGCAGTATCATGTTGACAATTTGGACGTTAGCAGTTCCTAGATAAATTAATTCTCGAACTTGTTTTATTGAATTCTTATATCATTGTCATCATCCTCATGTTTATATTTTGTTGAAAGTCATCTGTGGCCTGTAGTGCATAGATGTACTTGGTATGATTATGACCAGAGATTATTCGGTGTAATCATGACCGTAATGTTACAAATGATGTGGTAAAAGTCCTCATTGGCCCGTAGTGCATTGATGGACAGTTGTTGGCATGATCATGACCATTAATGAATACACAATGTCCTTGGCCCGTAGTGCATGGATAATTTGTGGTCGTGATACTAAAGAATATCCTCGGTAGTAGTGCGGGGGGTGATTCGATGATGTGGATTATTTATTAAAATTGAGTCCCATGATAAAAGTAATGAAAAACCCTTTTAAATCATAGAAGATAGTAGATTTTATTCTCTACTTGACTCTTTTAATGGATTGCTTGTTCCGCTGCAGTTAAATTTGATATTTATTATATTTTATCAGTTTAACATTGTTGAAGGCTAACGAGAAATTATTCTGCATTATCTTAGTCATAATATTTCTTACTGGGCTAGTTGAGCTCACCCTTTTGCTTTCATTGTTCTCTTCAGGAAATGAGAATGTAGCAGGGACTAGTCGGGGAACAGAGTGATGGTCCTAGATGATGCATTAGTAGTCCTCACTATTCTGTGAAATAGTGTGATAATAATTATAATGAGGACTCCTTTTGAGTTTGTATACTCTCCAGTAGACAATATTTGTATTCAAACTCACAGGTTATGTTTTGTCGTATTGTACACGATGGTTGTACAATTAAGTTGTATTTGAATTCAGTACCTTATATCTGGCGAACCAAGATGGGTGATGTATACCTGTTTTGGGGGCGTCACATTGATAGTATTTATAAAATAATTTGTGTAATGTACAAAATGGAGTAGAATAAATGTTCAAAATATTTTTTTTGAATTAATAAAATAACATTTCAAAATCGTAAGACTCCAACTTTTTATAAATAAAATTGAATTTCCTCTAATTATAATTGTGAATATTAAGGTGTTAATTTGATATAATGCTTTGATTATGGGTGAAATGTGCAAATTTTATAAAATAAGCAAGTGGTTATAAAATATTCATTATTGTCGGGGAATATTCGTACAACGACGCAACCATTTGTTGGCCCCATAACGGAAAAGGGATGGATAAAAAAAATGACAAGTTTGAGTTTTTATAAATAACGACGTAGTTGTTATCGTTAACACTGTTGAAATACCCGAAGGTTAAAATACTGATGTCTGCGTGGTTGCACAAAGATGGCATACCAGATATTAAAGTATTTTTGAATTATTGATTCATACGTAAGAAAGCACTACTCAATAATTGTTATAGTAATTACTATTTAATATTTTATTTTATTGATTCAATAATTGTTACGTTGATATTTTATATTAATGTTGTTTCAATAATTGTCACTGCACAGTATTTTCCATTATCAGAATTAATAATTCATATTATTTGAATAATATTATTAGATATCATTATTTGCAATGTCTAAGAAAGTTTTGTCTAGAAAAGGGGTTTGGTCACCTAATTGTGCGCTAATAAGGAGAAATCCTTATCGGAAAGCTTCCTCTTTCCTAGGAACGACCTGGTTGTCATAATTGTGATTCTGTAATATTATTTGTGAATAATTAATTATTAATTTATATGATAAGGAAATATTTATTTTATGTGGATATAAATGAAAGCATTAATGTTGAGGTGTTTTATCAGTATTTTGTCGGAATGGAGGTATTAAAAATCATCCGTATGTGAATTTCAAATATTTTCTGATTAGAATTTAGAAAAACTTTCTTCTACAAAGTTGTACAGAATTAAATATCATATGAAAAAGACATAGAAATCGTATTTTTCTGATAAAAGGACTATTTTTTTTATGAATTATTGAAGTTTCAGAAATAAATATTTTTATTTAAAACATGTTGGGCCCCACTTTTGGTTGGTGTGTAATTTCTAAATTTGGTGGGCCCCACTGCGGTGTGCTAAAATTTGATCAAAAGTGGCGTGCTTGAAAATTTTGTATAAAATATTATTTTATTAAATTTAGTCTGCTTTGGCGTTCTAAGCATTTTTCCTATAAATAGGGTGTTTAGTTAGAATTGAAAGTCACACCACAATTGTGACGCCCCCAAAATAGGTATACATCACCTATTCTGAGTTGTCAATACATGGTACAGAAACAACTACAACTTTATTATTACAACAAGAAAAAAGCGTGAGTTTGAATACAAATATTATCTTCTGCATAATATGTATACTCAAATAAATCCTCATCACATTTATTGATACATTATTTTACTAAAATGGTGAGGACTACTAAACAATCCTTTCTAAAACCTTCATTCCATACCCCAGGCTACATCACTCGCTATATTCTCGCCTCCCGAGAGAAGAAAAATGGAACAAAAAGGAAAAGGGTGAGCTCAACTAGCCCAATAAAAGAATATTATGACTAAGATAATATACAACAAATTACCGTTAGTCTTCAACAGGGAAAAATCTAATAGAATACAATAGACAACAAATTTTAAATCAATATTCGCAGTGAAATAATAATTCATTAGAAGAGTTAAGTAGAGAATGTAAACTACTATCTTCTATGTATGAATTTAAAAGTTCATCGCTCTATCTTTTATCCCCTGTAACATCAATCAATATACATCTGAATCAAATATTCATCTTTGCACTCTGTGCCAAAGATATTCATCGATTAATCATGTTCATCTAAACACTGCTCATCTTTGCACTACTACCAAAGATATTCTTCAAAATCATTCATCTTTTGCACTACTGTGCCAAAGATATTCAATAATATCATCATTTAAGACCGAGGATGATGAAAATATTTTTAAAAGAAACGAATCCAAAGTGAAACAAAATGACAAGGATTAAGGATTAAGGATTCAGTACTTTGTTTTATCCATGTTCAAAAATACCTCAAAAATAATCATAGTATGCGTAAAATTCAAGAATGATCAAAACATGGATACAATCAAAGCTAGTATCCGAATAGATATTTTGGACAAAAAGAAGAAATTTTATTTTTCTATGAATAATGTCGATATCGTGAATAGTCTTAGTATACGTGAATAAGAACTCTCACACCAAAAGATAGAAATTCCACAAAAAAACATCTTCACGCTTCATGAATAGTACTCGTGAATAGTAACTCGTGAATAGTAACTCCGACATGAAAAAGTTCCAAATTTGATAAAAAGTTCCAACCAATATTTCAGCATAATGATATTGAAGAAATAATATCATTTGAGAAGAAAATAACATCCCTTACCTCGAAAGATTAAGTACTTCTAAATGGAATACCGGTATAGTCTTTGAAGGAACTTGCACTTGCCTAACAATACTCAAAGTATACTCACAAGAATACGCTCAATATATCGAGAGAGAAATAGAGAGAAACTTCAGCTTTTGGTGTGTTTTTCAATTCTAACCCAAGACCCTATTTATAGAAAATGCTTAGAACACCAAAGCGAAAAATTGAATATAATATTAATATATTTTCACATTTTCTTTAGCCCACCTTAGACAACTGATCTCAGCCCATTTGAATCACATGTGAGGGCAACTTAGTTGCAAAAAAACGTTTTTCTCAAAATAATTAACTAAAACTCCCAAAATTAATTATTTCTTAACTTCAAACTTCAATAATTCATAATAAATAGCTCTTTCATTAGAAAATTCGAATCTCACGTGTTTTATAGGAAATTCAATTCTCTACAACTTTGCAGAAGAAAGTTTTTCCAAATTCCAAATAAAATTGATTTGAAATCCACAAACCAGGCGATTTTACGTGCTATAATCAAATTTCGACCGAATAAATGGGGTCCACCAACATGTTTAACATGTTTTAAACATTTATTGCAACAAAAATACTCTTCCTCCTCGTATACTCATATATCCCACATTCGTTGTAAAAATATCACCATTATTATATTATTAAAATATAATAATATATTTAAATGAATTATTTTATCAGAAAAAGATAAAATTTCAATTTTCAACAATTGTCACATTAAAATTTTTCTCCATCTATATCCACATAAAATCAATATTTTCCTCATCATATGAATCAATAATTAATTATTCACAAATAATATTACAGAATCACAATATTGACAACCAAGCAGTTCCCAGGAAAGAGGGGGCTTTCCAATAAGAATTTCTTCTTCTTGGCGCGATTAGGTGACCAAACCTCTCCTTAAGCGAACTTTCTAGACATTGCCAATAATGTTATCTAATAATATTATTCAGGATAATATAAATTATTGCTTCGATAATGAAAAATCTTGTAAATGACAACAACAAAGAATATAAAATATCAACGTAGCAATTATTAACTCAATAAAATAATTTGAATAAGAATTACAGTAACCATTATTGAGTAGTGCCTTCACGTAAGAATCAATAATTGGTGCAATACTGGTAATATTCTCGTGTTTTAACCACCGGGTATTTTAACAAAGATAATACTAAATAACCACGCCACGCTTATTTTTAAACCACTTATATTTGTCTGCTTTCTTCATCCAATCGCTTTCATGGGGCCCACATACGGTCGCTTTCCATTGCATTTAATATTCCCCGACGATCTGAATATTTCACGACCAAACGAATATTCCCAACAACAATGAATATTTTATAACCACTTGCTTATTTTGAAGTATTTGCGTATTTTACCCCTAACTATCCACATTAATCAAATCAACCCTTACTATTTCAAAATAATCAATAGAGAAAATTAAATTTCATTAATAATAAGTTGGGGTCTTACAACAATCATAAGTTTTCTCTTTATATGGCAAAAAACACTTTTTCATCACTGTGGTTGTAGTGTTTTAAGCAATTACCTACCGTGCTTTTAAAATATTCAATTATCCCACTGTGTTTTTTAAAAATATTCAATCAGGCCATTCCGGCCATTTTTGTAAATCGACGTTAACAATTTGCTTACGTGGCTTTTTAAAAAAAAATAAAAAATTACTTGTCTTTGCTGACTGGGCGTGTAACGGGTCGAATTTATTGAGTCGTGATTCTGGGGAAAGATGTGACGAACGAGAATTTTGTAATTAATTTTAATATTTATTGAATTAAATAAATATTTTTTGATGATTTAATTATTAGATTAAATAATTAATTGACGCAATTGTGGTAGATTAATTTAATTATATGTGTTATATTTATTAAATTAATGTAGAGAGTTTTTATTATCAAAGTATGTGATTATGTGAGCTTATTGTATTAAAAGAAATATTTAATAAGCATATTGGTAATTTTAATTAATTTAATTAGAGAATTAATAATTTGACATTATTTAATGTGACGAACGAGAATTTTGTAATTAATTTTAATATTTATTGAAATAAATAAATATTTTTCGATGATTTAATTATTAGATTAAATAATTAATTGACGCATATTATGGTAGATTAATTTAATTATATGTGTTACATTTATTAAATTAATGTAGAGAGTTTTTTATTATCAAAGTATGTGATTATATGAGCTTATTGTATTAAAAGAAATATTTAATAAGCATATTGGTATTTTAATTAATTTAATTATTAATTAGAGAATTAATAATTTGACATTATTTATTAATGAGAAAATTATTTATGTGACTATGTGAATTTATGAGAAATTATTATATTTTATTTAAAATATATTAAATAAAATATTGGATTTATTTTATAAGGAGTGTGACATTTTCAAACTATATGATAAAGCTTTATTAAATTAAATGACTTTGAATCAATTAAGGGTTGCCAAACAAGGCCCTAGTAGTGGGTTGGATGCGCTTACTCATGTTTGGGTTAATCCGACCATTACGTACAAGCATCGATTCTCTTCTCCTACTCATTATATTACGCCTTCTTTTATTATTATTATTTTAAGTCGGGAAAAGCGAGGCGGAGAGTTTGAGAACTTTGAGAGAGATTGCGAATCTTGTGATTAAAGGTGAAGAAGTGTGAGAAATTGGGAATTATTGTCACCCCAATGTAATCTAAGTAGAGTATTCAAGGTAATCCTTCTTCCCAAATTTTAAAGTTACGCTCATTTAGTTTTTATAAAAATGGCTTTCATATATTTTGTAAAATCTACGTAATTGAAAAAGGGTTTGATTATGAGTTTATATATGGGTTAAGATATATCAAATCGTATTTGATTATATATATATTATGTGAATTATCATGTCATCGGTTTATAATACTATGAATTGCTATTTCAAAATTCTGAGTTTGGGTTTTGGCCATATGGCCTTATACGTGATATTTCATGTATTGAACGTATATTATCCCTAAATTTTACATTCGTATGTTGTTATGCATGTTGATACGAAGAGACCAAAGTTTAAATAAACGGATTGATGTTATAATAAATCGAATCCAGTAGTGACAATTTTCATTTTTTTTTTTTTTCAAAATCTTGAGAACATCAAGAACGGTGGAAGTAAATGTGTTGATTTTTAAATTATGTGTTATAACTTGTTAAAATCATGCTAGATGGGTTAAGTAATGATTATATATGTATTACAATTATTGGGTAAGTCTAAATTGTGTAAAAATAACTAATTGGAAGTTATGGCCATATTCATGTATAATTTTACGTGTGATTGATTTTTTTTTAATTTGGCATTGTTATGTTCATGAATCGCAGAATCTAGTAACCTGCGAGAAAATGAGCTCAGGTAACCTTACTTCGTGCATGCGTTACTAAACTACATTACCTACTACCGGTGATCAAAAAAATAAAAAAATAAAAAAATAAAAATAAAAACAAATAACGAATAAAAATAAATATTCGATGAAAATTATTATTAAAATATTTATAAAATAAATTAAATATTTTAATTGAGATATTTATGGAATAAAATAAATATTCGATGAAAATTATTATTAAAATATTTATAAAATAAATTAAATATTTAATTGAGATATTATGGAATAAAATAAATATTTGATAAAAATTATTATTAAATTATTTATAAAATAAATTAAATATTTTAATTGAGATATTTATGGAATAAAATAAATATTCAATGAAAATTATTATTAAAATATTTATAAAATAAATTAAATATTTAATTGAGATATTATGGAATAAAATAAATATTTGATGAAAATTATTATTAAAATATTTATAAAATAAATTAAATATTTTAATTAAGATATTTATGGAATAAAATAAATATTCGATGAAAATTATTATTAAAATATTTATAAAATAAAGTAAATATTTTAATTGAGATGTTTATGAAATAAAATAAATATTCGATGGAAATTATTATGAAATAATTTATTCGAGTGTAATAATAATAGTAGAGAATGAAAATATTCTAATTTAATTAAGTCATTAAATTAGAAGGGTAATGATTTGTTAAATAAAGTAGAGTTTATATTAAATAATTAAGTGGAAATGTAACTAATGAATGTCGTGAATACATATGGTATGTGTGTAGGATTTGTGGTGAATCGAAGTAGTAATCGCTTAGCTTCACGACGCAGGCAAGTTTCTAGCCCTACTTGTCATTATTGTTCAAGTTTATTATTTACCTCGAGTAAATTATCATTACTATTATTCAAGTTCAAATGTTATATTAAAGATTGATTATCTTTTCAAAGCATGATTCAGTTATACAATAATTGTTCTATTGTATACTTCCTGAGATTATTATTCAATTTGAATATTATTATTATTGAACCTTATTAGACTAGCAAACCCTTATTGATTCGACTAGTCCATAGTTGATGAGCATTCTAAATTTCAGAACCCTTGATGAATTATCCAAACCAAACTTCCTTTGAGTGCGGACTCGAATGTCAAATTGAGATGAACAACCCCGCAAAGGGATTTACTTATGCGTTAAGCGTTAAGATATTGTGTGCATGATGGTACTAAGAGGGCTAATCTCCTAAGTGCGAGTAGAAGGTCCATAGTCTTATGATCATAAAGGTTTCAAGTATAACCCTTGATAACCTAGACATAGTTCAAGGTCTTATGACCCTCGTAAATCTTTTGATTCTTGTTATTCATTCTTGATTCAAAAGTTGAGCTTTTATTCGAGATGTCTTTGATTCACTCGCATGTTATTATAATCGTTATTTCATTGTTATACTTGTGGGCATTTGTGCTCACTCTTGCGTAATAATAACATTGCGAGTTAAGAACGAAAAACCAAGCGAACCTTCTACTAAGTAAAGACAAGGGCAGGTTAACAGTGATGAAGACTTGTTATTTTATATGATGATGTATTTGTTTAAGACTTAATTGTTTATGATTCCAAGATGATGTTTAAGGTTAGAGTAACTTTGGGATTGTATTTATTATGTAGTTGATGTAACCCCATAAGGGGAGATTTATTATTATTTCTATCTATTGCATGGTTTGCATTTATTATGGGTAGATAGATAGATGATATTTATCTAGATGAACACCAAATCCCGTGGAATTGAAGTACGGTTTGGGGGTGTCATGTATGAGAAAACTTGGTGGTTGGTTTTTTTTTTTTTTTTTTTCTTTTTTCGAATAATACAAATTATCATAAAATAGAAAATTAGCTATAAAAATAAAAATAAAATATTAGTTTGATTGAGATGACCATGGTGATAATTTTAAAATAATTAATTTTAAAAATAAAAAGTAAAATATTAGTTTTAAAAATAATTAATTAATTTTAAAATAAAATAATAAATTTTAAAAATAAAAATAAAAAATTAATTTTAATATGATAATATGAAGAAGATGAAAATATGATAAATTTGGGGACAAAGAAGAATTTTGTAATATTAAAATGTTTATTTTTGTGCTTTGAAAAATGTAATTTTGGATCGGAAAAAAGAAGAAGAGAAAATATTATTTTATTTTAAAATTAATTTTTATTTTTATTTTTAAAATTAATTATTTTACTTTAAAATTAATTAATTATATTTAAAATTAATATTTTATTTTATTTTTAAAATTAATTATTTTTAAAATTATCACTATGGCCATCTCAATCAAACTAATATTTTATTTTTATTTTATAGCAAATTTTCTATTTTATGATAATTTGTATTATTTGGAAAAAAAGATTAAAAAAAACTTTGAGTTTCGATATAATTTTGACAAAATTATATATTATTCACATGATTAATTCATTTTCTTTATTTGTATTTTTTCTTATCTCTTTTCTTTTTTAATGATATAAAAAGGTAAATTACATAATTAACATAAAAAAAATTCATACAATTAGTAAAAATTGTCCTGCTATTTTTTTCGAGAAGCCCTATGGTGATAATTTTGAAAATATTTAATTTTAAAAATAAAAATAATATATTAATTTTAAAAATAATTAATTAATTTCAAAATAATTAATTTTAAAATACAAATAATTAATTTTAAAAATAAAAATAATTTTTATTTTTTATTTTTTTTTTTATTGAAATTAATGTAATGTTGTAATAGATCTCATTGATACAAAAATTTTGATATATTATTTGTATTAATGGATTTTCTTTATAATTTTTTCTTCTCAAATAAAAAATAAAATAATAAAATCATTTTCTTTATAATTTTATTTTTAATTTTTATGTTATTTGTTTAACTAATTTTTGCTAATTGTATCGAATTTTTTATTTTATGTTAATTATGTACTTACTTTTTTTTATATCATTAAAATATATATTAGTATTAATTTTTAAAATAAAATAATTATTAAAAGAAAGGAAAAGAGATAAGGAAAAGAATACAAATAAAGAAAATGAATTAAAATATTTATTTTAATTTTATTAATATTTTAATTATTTTTTTCCACGTAATTAATGATTTTTAATTTTTGTTGAAATTAATGTAATGTTGTAATAGATCTTATTGATACAAAAAATTTTGATATATTATTTGTATTATTTGGAATTAATTTTAAAATAAATATAATTATTAAAAGAAAAGAAAAGATAAAGATAAAAAAAATTATAAAAACATAAATTAAAATATTTATTTTAATTATATTATTATTTTAATTATTTTTTTACCACATAATGATTTTATTATTTTATTTTTTTGTTTGAGAAGAAAAGATTATTAAGAAAATCCATTAAAAAATTATTTTGTTGTCACATAAGGATATACCACGTAATTGTTTATTTTTTTTAAAAAAAACCACGTAGGAAACAAGAGCAGATTTGTTAACGTTTGTCTACAAAAATGAACGGAATGGCCTGATTGAATATTTTTAAAAAACATAGTGGGATAATTGAATATTTTAAAAGCACAGTGGCTAATTGCTTAAAACACTACAACCACAGTGGTGAAAAAGTGCTTTTTGCCCTCTTTATATTATCAAGCGTATTTTGTGAGTATTTAGATACTTTGAGAGTTGTTATTCAGTGCAAGTTTCCTTCAGCGATTATATCCGATATTTCAAGGAGAAATACTATTTTTTTGAGGTAAGTGATGTTATTCTCTTCATAAATGATATTATTTTTTTCAATATAATATATTATGCCGAAATATCAGTATGAATTTTATTGTGAAATTTTTAACTTTTTATGTCGAGTTACTATTCACGTATACAACACTATTCACGAATACGGTACTATTCACGAAGTATGATTTTTCTTATAGAATTTCTACTTTTTTTGTGTCGGGGTTACTATTCACGTATACGTAAGGGTATAAACGAGTCGAACCGGAGCGAACAGAGAGCTACTCAAATTCAACTCAAAATGATAAATTCGTACTCGAATTCGGCTTGAATTCAATTATATTTGAAAAGTTATACTCAGATTCGACTCAACTCGAATATTTATTACTCGAATTCGATCTGACTCGACTTGAATCGACTCGAATATTTATTCAAACTACTCGCGAGCTTTGAATTCAAGCTCGAATTCGAGTCGTTACATAATAACTAACTTTATAATAAATATAATTATAAATTGAATTTTTTATTTTACTTACAAATGAGAAAATATATGAGACGCCCCAAAAACAGGTCCATACCATCCAACCTATTCTGAGTCGCCAAATACATGGTACAGAAAACAACTACAACTTTATTACAACAATTGTCGTACAAAATACAACAACACATGCTGTTAGTTTGGATACAAATATGTACCAAATGTTACACATGTCCCAACCGTGGACAACACCTCACAGTGACACCTTACATAAAGGTATAGTCAAAAACTGTTTTAGAAATTAGAATATTTGGGAAGTGCTCAAGGAAACCTTCGTACATGGGAGGCCATGCGTCTAGGTTATGATAGATATCATATGGCCACAAAATTATCCTTGGTTGACCCAATAGACCCCAAAGAAAAACGAGAAGATTACTATCATATTCTTTCCAATGGTGAGTCTTCTCTTGACATATCATTATCTCCACTGTCTCTAAATGAGAATTATACTTCAAACAAACACCAATATTATATAGGTATTGCTCGTAAATATACTCAGCAAGTGGATGAACACAACCCTGTCTTATGATGACACGAGGTTGTATGTCATTGGACATCTTGTATGATAGTGGCAAAACACCCTTCCAACGTTGGGTTCGCCTCACCCTAGTTGATTCACCAAATATAACAACTAAATAATGACCACCGCTCTATTCTCTCTACTTATCCCCAATTCGCCCATTACACCCTTGTGTACGAAAAGAATTATGAAACGTATGAAGGTGAGCACAACTAGCCCAAGAAAGAATATCATGACTAAAGATAATTAAATTATCAATAGCCTTCATCAATAATAAATCAAAGATTTAGAACATATGGTAGATGATAAAACTTTTCAACCATTGTTGCAATGTGAACGAAAGCAATCCATTAGAAGAGTCAAATAGACCATAAAATCTATTATCTTCTCCATGTTAAAAGTCCACCAACAATGTTTTATCCTCGTAACATCAATCAACAATTCACATCCACAATCACATGTATAACTCATAATCGTAATTGTAGTTCTAAATTCCTTTTCTCATCCAGACAAAGATAATTTTCATCACCGAAACATCAAAGATCATGGTTATACCAAATCACGCTCATGTTCATAATCATACTAATAAATTTATCTTTGCACTACGGGCCAAAGATATTCATCAACAAGTCATCTTTGCACTACAGGCCAAAGATATTCAACAACAGATCATCTTTACATTACGAGCCAAAGATATTCATCAACAAATCATCTTTGCACTACAGGCCAAAGATATTCAACAACAAGTCATCTTTGCATTACGAACCAAAGATATTCATCAATAATTCATCTCTGCACTACAGGCTAAAGATATTCATTATCATTTCATCTTTGCACTACAAACAAAAGATATTCAACAACAGGTCATCTTTGCACTACAGGCCAAAGATATTCAACAACAGGTCATCTTTGCACTACGGGCCAAAGATATTCATCAATAATTCATCTTTGCACTACACGCCAAAGATATTTCTCAACAGTTCATATTTGCACTACAGACAAATATATTCATATCTCAAAGAAATATATAATCAATTCAGAATTTATATAAACAATAATTATAACCATTTAATTAATTCATCTTTACACTTAAGCTAAAGATATTCAATTATAAATTCAATGGTCATGATTATACCAGTTAACAATTTTTCTTTGCACTACTGGCCAAAGAGAACCCATAGTCACGATCATACCAATAATCTACCCATCTTTACACTCAAGTGAAAAGAAATTCCATCACTAGGGTTATAAAAATGTTATATATAATAGTAAAATCAATATAATCAAAACATCTAGATTTAATCTTAAGAGTAATATTCATAAATCAACTATAATTTGGTTAGAAAAAGAAACCAATTTTTGTCGTGAATAGTACCCGTGAATAGTAACTCGTGAATAGTAACTCGTGAATAGTAACTCATGAATAGTAACTTGTGAATAGTAACTTATGAATAGTAACTCGTGAATAGTACTCCATATTTGTATACATAATCTCCGTATAATGTAAATAATGTCATATATACGTAAATAGTGCCATATACATGAATAGTCTCTAAGATATCGTGAATAAAGGTCGTATACGTGAATAGTAATCTTGACTCAAAAAGGTAAAAATTTCACAATAAAATCCATACCAATATTTCAAAGATAATGATATTGAAAGAATAACATCATTATGAAGAATATAGCATCCCTTAATATCCCTTACAATCCGTACTATCCCTTACCTCAAAAGAAGAAAGACTTCGATTTGGATATCTGATATAATGACATCAGGAAACTTGCAATCAAGAATAACAACTCACCAAGTATCTAAATACTCACAAAATACACTCGATAATCTAGAGAGAAAGAGAGAAAACTTGTTTCGTGTGATTTTCAATTCTAACTTAGCCTCTATTTATAGGAAAATGTTAAGACGTCAAGGCAGACTTAACTCCGCAACTTTGATGGCTTTACCTGCTACTATTCCCACCCACCACATTTGAAAATTCAATTGAGCACATTTCTCACCAACCAAAAGTGGGGCCCACCCATTTCTAAAATTTTTCACCAAAATCATTTATAAACCTAATTTCCGAATCAGTCACCTCTTAAAATTCATAACAAATCATACGCTCATTTTTAACGGTTCAAAATTTGTGGACATATACTCAAATAATAAATGTATAACATATCAAAAAATCACAATGATCCAACGGTTGGATTAAATATTATAACTCACACAATAAAGCTGTAATAACACCGATTTGATCTTTTAATACCTCCAATCCGACAAAACACTGATAAAACACCTCAACATTAACTCCTTCATTTATAACCACATAAATAAATCCATCATTTATATCCACATCAAATAAATATTTCTTTATCATATAAATCAATAATTAATTATTCACAAATAATATTACGAGAATCATAATTATGACAACCACGTGCGCCTCGAGGAAGAGGCTTTCCAATAAGAATTTCTCCTTCTTGGCGCGCAATTAGGTGACCAAACCTCTCCTCGATGTAACTTTCTGAGACATTGCCAATAATGCTATCTAATAATATTATTCAAATAATATGAATTATTGATCCGATAATGGAGATATCAGCGGTGAAAATTATTGAAACAACAATAATATAAAATATCAACGCAACAATTATTGAATCAATAAAATATTAAACGAGAATTACTATAATAATTATTGAGTAGTGCCTTCTTACGTAAGAATCAATAATTCAAAAATATCGCAATACTGCAATCTGGTAATCTTCTTTAACGCCAGACATCGTATTTTAACCACCGGGTATTCAACAAAGGTTAATTCAGTAATAACTACTCCGCTATTTATAAAAACTCAATTTTGTCATTTTTTTCATCCGATAGCTATCCGTTATGGGCCCACAAATGATCGCGTCATCGCATTTAATATTCTCCGACAACAAGAATATTCCACGACCAAACGAATATTCTAAACAACAATGAATATTTTATAACCACTTGCGTATTTTGAAAAAATTCATATATCACCCTTAACTTTAATCTTTTATCAATTTAACCATTTACTAAATAAAAAAATTGAATACTTTTATTTCATAAAATTCGGGGTCTTACAATAAATTTATTATTACACTTTACAAATATAAAATCACAATTAAAATTAAAAACAAAATAAAATAATAACTAATTATCCTAATTTGATTTAAATTTGTATATATTATAAGAGAATGTATCAAACATCTAATCGAATATATATTAACCGAGTATGTATCGAATCACAGTCAAGATTTCAAGTAGTTTGAATCTTAAACTAGTCGAGTATAACATTGCTCAGATTCTACTTATATTTTTATTCGAACTATTTTTAATGCTCAGATTTGAATCATATTATTAACGAATCCGAGTCTCGCTCGTATTTTTTTGAGTCGAGCCCGAATCGAGCTCGAACTGTGTTGGCTCGTTTACAACCTTACATATACGGCACTATTCACGAATATGACACTATTCACAGAAAAATGAATTTTTCTCTTCTTTGTCCAAGATGTCTATTATGGTTATTATATTTGATTGTATCCATATTTTGATTTTCATTCTTGAATTTTACTCCATTATGGTTTATTATGGAGTATTTTTGAACTTGGATTATCTAAAGTACGAATCCCTAATCTTTGTTCTTTTATCTCACTGGACTCGTTTCTTTAAAATATTTTTCATCATCCTCAGTCCTAAATGATGATATAACTGAATATCTTTAGCCTGTAGTGCAAAGATGAATGATTATCTGATGAATATCTTTGGCGCTTAGTGCAAAGATGAACATGTATTGAGATGAACATGACCAACTGGTGATACGAATGAATATATTTGGTCGTAGTGCAAAGATGAATATTGATTTAAAATGTGTATTGATTGATGTTATAGGGATAAAATATTGATGATGGACTTTTAAATTGTAGAAGATAGTAGATTTCAATCTCTACTTAACTCTTCTAATGAATTGTTATTTCCGCTGCGAATATTGATCTAAAATTTGTTTTCGATTATATTTTATCTGATTTATTGAAGGCTAACGATAATTTGCTGTGCATTATCTTAGTCATAATATTCTTTACTGGGCTATTTGAGCTCACTATTTTCTTTTTTGTTCCATTTTCTTCTCAGGAGGCGAAAATATAACGGGAACTAGTCGGGGTGTGGAGTGATGTTTCCAGTCAGTTATTTTAGCAGTCCACACTATTTTGTAAAATAGTGTTTCAATAATTGTAATGAGGACTTATTTGAGTTTGAATACTGTCTAGAAGGCAATATTTGTATTTAAACTCATATCATATGTGTTGTCGTATTTTACACGACAATTGTATTAATGAAGTTGTAGCTGTTTATGTACCATGTATTTGACGACTTAGAAAGGGTGATGTATACCTATTTTGGGGGCGTCACAAAAATAATCTTCTATAGGAAGCTTTTCAAAATAAATCTTTTAAATGAAGAATATTCTAAAAAAAGTTGTAAATATTATGTAATGTGTATGGGTGTTTATGTAACTATACTTTAGAGAAAGACTCACTTGAGTAATTTTTGCATTCTTACTAATGTACTACCAATACTCGAGTATTCTTAGCACATTCAAAGAAACACTCACACTAAAAAATATTTAGAAAGTGGGGGGGGGGGGGGATATGTAAGAAGATTATGTCAATCCCCTCTTTTATAGCCAAAGTTTAACCAACATCTACCATACATCAACTTTAGCATATTTTTCACATTTTAAGATTATCTTTAATCTACCACACATTATTTTACCAAAATTTTTACATTTCAAGATTACCTTTAATCTACCACACAAAAATTTTGACACAACTTTAACATTTCAAAATTATCTTAAATCTAACACATAATTTGGCACAACTTTCACATTTCAAGATTATCTTCAATCTACCACATATATTTTTGGCATAACTTTCACGTTTGAAGATTACATTTTATTTATTATTCATAATTATTATTATATTTGTTCATCTTCTATATTATTTACTTAATGTATTAATATCAGAAATATTAATTAATTATATATATACAATGTTATTTACTTAATGTATTAAGGAGTGTCTAACTTTTTGATATGTAACTTTTCATTGTTACCCTTGCTATTATGACAATTATTGGTTCAATATTGTGGAATACTGTAATGACACTGTGCGCTACTATTCCTTTATTGTCGGGTATTTTAATAGTTAAATATAATATAACAATTTCGCTAGATAACTTTATTAACGGTTATTTTGTCTTTATTGTATTCGACAATTATTCTATTATGGGGTCCACCAATGATTGGTTGTTACGACGTTGTCATATAGTACCAAATATTCTTTGACGTCTCTGCTAACATTATTTTTACTTCTTATAATTTACACATATCATCTTTAATTTTAACTTTTTATCAATTTAACACCTTATTGTTACAGAAACATTATTAATTAAAAATCAGGGTCTTACACAGATAATATTTATATTCGAATATTATCCGTTAGATATGAATACAAATACATATATTTCATATTGCATATCTATCGGATACAAATACGAATACATATACTAAAATTTATTTTTGGATATGGATATACCTGTATCCGCATCAAAAAATATTCGTTTATAACTCTACTAAAATTCATCCTTCGATTTGTATACATATATGGAAAAAATGGAGTTGCAAAACTGTGTAAATTCTAAATATACATAGTCTATGATAGTAGGGTTAAGTCACTCTACAATCGTAGAACAGTGACTACTCTAGGATCGTATAGTGAATTGACTCTACTATTGTAAAATGTGTACATTTATGAGTTTGCACAGCTGTGTAGCTCTATTAACCCATATATATATATATATATATATATTATATTCTTAATTTTTTGTATAACACAAAATTCTACTTCCAAAATATTGAATTATATAGTTGTGCAAAAGTAACACCAAATCTTGGGTGAAGGGATAATGTGACGCCCCAAAATTAGGTATACGTCACCCATCTTGAGTCGCCACTTATATGGTACATAAATTCAAATACAACTTACTAATATAAGCGTAAGGTATAATACGACATAAACTATGAAGTTTGAATACAAATATTGTCTACTAGATATTATACAAACTCAAAAGGAGTCCTCATTACAACTATTATCACACTTTATTTCACGAATAGTGAGGACTATTAATGCTATCCTCCGGACCATTACTTACTCGTTCCCAGGCTATCGTCCCGACCTATGTTCTCATTTCACAAGAGAATGTTGTGAAAAGAAAGGGTGAGCTCAACTAGCCCAAAGAAGAAATATTATGACTAAGATAATGCGAATAAATTATCATTAGCCTTCAACCAAATGTTGTTAAACCGATAAAATACAATGACAACCGCTTTAATGCAGTGGAATAAGCGATCCATTAAAAGAGTCAGTAGAGAATAAAGTCTACTATCTTTTAGGTTTTAAAAGGTTTTCATCAATTTTTATCACGACTCAGACTTTAAATAAATAAACCACCACATCTAATCATCCCTGTACATTACCGGCCAAGGATTTTCATCAAATTATCAATGGTCATTACATAATCACCCCCGGTCATAATCATACCAAAATTATCCATCATGTCATAATCGTACCAAAAATTATCCATCAACGCATTACGGCCACCGAGGACTTTGTCACATCATTTATATCAAGTCATGATTATACCGAATGATCCTCGGTCATAATCATACTAAGTTCATCTACTTGCGTAAGCCAAAGATAACATAATATAACATGAGGATGATGATAATGACATAATAATTCAATAAAACAAGTTCAAGAATTATTTAATCCATGAATTATTAACGTCCAAATTATCAACACAATCTTTAGATCTTGTTTAAGTGAGAAAATTCAAGAATGATCGTAAGAATATTTCCATGAAATCAGATCTTTGGATGAAGTCACGAATGTGAATATCAAGGATATTCTACCAATTTCATGGAGTATAGAAGTCAAAGTTTTAACTTGATTTGGGTATAATAAAGAATGGAATAACAAAAAAGAAATCACCGTAAAATGTCTTCTAAAACACGAATGCATGTGCATAACAAAAGAAATCACCGATCTGAATCTGCACCGCTGCAGTAACATGCATAGATATCGCGACCACGTAATAATAGAAGAAGTCACCAAGTATAGGGTATTCAATGTAATAATAATAATAAGGATTTCATACAAGTATGGTGTAACCCGAATTAGCGTCCGGTAAGAAATTTGAGCTCATTTTGGACAGGAGGTACTTTATATACATAAATTCACTTGCATAAGGCCAGAATTTTCTCCTTAATTTAATAGTAAACATACCCATAACTAAAATCATGGCGGAAAACTTTTTGATTTTAGCTCAAATTACACTCCTTTGCTAAAATCAATAGATAAAAATCTACATCAATTTTCCAGTAATTAAATCTTGGATTAGTTAGCAAAACTCATAGGGGACGACCACATTCAAAAATTCACAATACTCCTTACGGAATATGAATCGCTTCTAAATTAAGTATTCACGTTTTTTCACTAAAAATCGTATTTACAAAGAGATATGATTCTTGAATACCTTCATGCGCTTACTAACCAATATTAAATTCATCTTTCAACCGCCAGTTATTCATATAACAATTCATCTTTGCACTATTCAAAGCAAAGATATACAACCTTTACATTACGTAAACCACGTAAGCCAATGCTAAGACGCAATTAATAGTATCACTTGATCAATGAATTTTGTCTTGGAATTGATACATGCACCATTTCGCAGCTCAAGGATGAGCTAAATCAGAAAGCCAATCGTACAAGGGTATATGATTGATATCAACAACTCGGTCATAATCATATTACTCTTATCGAGTCCATCTACGATAAATCGCAGTTCATGCATTTACTTTCGAACGCATCCACGAATTGAATAACCTCACAATGATGCATCAAGCTTGCGATCTTCCTGCCTCAATAATTAATCCCTACGACATCGTCAATTGATTGCATCCCCGCACTACAAATCGACAACAGCGAAGGTTCGAGATATCTATTACATATTGTATCAATGCATCAATAACTGGGGTTTAGTTACTCCAAGATGCACTACACAAAGATAATTGTATTCATTTACTAACTATGACACTACGAAAAACATGATCATCCGTAACCATAATCATACCAAAGTCACATCTACGCAAATATTTTTCAAAGCCACAAATCGACTAAATATAATATAAACATATTTATTTGAATCAATGATATAAAAGTTAATCGATATGAGGCTCAATGTTATGAAGTTTCGACCCGATAAATCGAAGTTTAACATCTTGATATCGAATTTAATTGTAGATTCAAGAATAGGTGAAATAAAAATTAGATTGAACATGTATTGAATCAAGTATAGATTTGCAATAATTCATAATCTAACTAACATAATATTATAACTTAGATTCGGTTTTTTTCTCGTATATTTTAATTACTTAAATTCTTAGGTTGACTTTCTTACATAGAATTTATCAGCGCCAAATGTGCTTACACTACATTCTGATCCAGTGTATGAATCGTAATAATCAGATCCAAAACGAATTGGTTGACCCATACCTGGCGAGACATTAGAATTCGATGTTAAATCTCACCAATTATCGTCAATCTCAGTCCGTTTAAATCTATATGTGATATTGGATGGACGTCTTTCTACTTTATCAGCAGCGTTGTGCGGCTTTCAGCCATGCATCGCCTATTCTCCCTTCGTTCGATCCTATTTTATCCTTTAAGTACGTTACTTCATTTTTAAATTCTCGATTCGACTTTACATAACTTTAACACCGCGAAAGCGTCATATGTTCGGCATCATATCGAATCAAACTATTTCATGAATTGTATCCTTTGTTTCGCGACCAGTTTGCGTTCTTGAATCATTCTTCTAGCCTCCACAAACGATACTGTAATTCTGGGATTTAGCGTATAATTTCTTAACGATAGTCACCGAGTTCCTTTCTTAACCTGCCTTCTCTTGTACTCACTATTGTTCTACCTACCTTGACTAGCTCGGGAATTACCTTTTTATTTAGTTTACTATTCCTACGTGGAAATCAACAATTTCCACTTAATTCGACCTTTGCATTAACGATTAATAGACTAAAGGTGTCGCAAGTTTAACTAGCATTAATCCAAAATGAATATTTTAATTTACCGTTTCCATGAGCTCTTTACAGGACTGAGGTTAATGCATATATCAAATATTATCCTATGCAACGTGACGCTTAAATACCAGTTAAATTTTACGAGTCATACTGAGCGAAGGAATTATAGAATTTCTCCCCTCTAGTTCTTATCATATCTTGGCCGGGAAAGTATCCTGCCTGACGAAACCAGTGGCTAAATATTGAAATTAGTCATAACTTGCTCATGCTTAAGTCGTAACTTCATGCTCATTTTGACAGGAGGTGACTTTATACCATATAATTTCGTTGTCCCAAAAGGCCAGACATTTTTCCCTTACAATTTATGGCCGAAACAGCATAAGTCTCTAAAATCATGGCAGAAGCTATTTTCGATTTTTGCAGCTTTGCACTCCTTGCTAAAAATCAGTCCACAAAAAATCTATAAATACGCTTCTTCCAGTAATTCCACCCTGATTAGTTAGTAACCTATAGATGCTAACTCAGGACTTCCGACCACATTCAAAAATTCAAAATATAATAGAGATATGGTCAATTTTAATTTCAGCGCTGCTTTTCACCAAACTGACAACTCTCACATTTCTAAAACTTTGACGCATCAACCAAATATAACTGACTCAAGGCAAACCTACTACTTCATATATACCCATGATTTCATTATTCCAATGTTGAGTGACTTTCATCATAAACCACGTAAACCGTGTTATTTAGTTGATAGAAATATTGAGGTTAAGACAATGGGTTTTGCATCGGGTCAATACGTACCGTTTGCCATTAGGTAGGCTAGAAATCTTCAAGAATGCCAAGAAATTTATTAATGATATAAATATTATTCCAAAATCATATTTTTATTCAAGACTTGATAGTACGTCACATCGATAACAACTCTAAATATACTTCATCCCTTAACCTAGAGCAAGTACCTCGATCAATGATGCCTTCATAAATCCCACATTCATCATCATGTCGCTTAGCGAAAGTCCGTATCTTCTATATTCCACTTACAAGGTAGTCATCATGCCAAAGGTCTTGAGTTTCTTCATTCTTATGGCTTGATATAATGTTGATTAACTTAGGTTTGGTTACTTTGAATTCGTATAACAATTGGTTAAGAATAAAAGTCAACAACTCATTTAAAAGCATGATGATTAGCTAAAATCCAATTGATTCAAAATCACATCAAAGGAAAGTATTTTCAAAGTATAAGATCGATGCGTATTCAAAAACGCTTATTCGAATGTACATTTAAAATAAGTAGCTGTAATCTAAGGTTCCTACTAACGGTTTCAACCAATAAGTCAAAGTTTAACTTCTTCAGGAGTCAATTTAAACGTTGAACAATCAGTAGAAATCAGCTGAAAGGGTGATTTGATGAGACGACCATCAATATCTCTGCCTTGCTTACAATTGAATGTTCTCACACCATCCTTGCGTTTCATTCCATCCATTATTTTGAATTATTATTCATCCACTATAATGTCATCTACATGCATGTGGTAATTCAATTCGTTGGGTTCTTAATTGTCATTCAAAAGCAAAAGTCCATTTCATCTATTTTGCCATTGATCTGGACGCTCTTTTCTACACTATCAACGCTATTGTGTTTTTACCCACATCGCCTATTCTCTTCGCTCGCTTGTTTTTCAATGATTCACATTGGCTTAAATTCGCATGTCCAACCGAGAATATCTACACCCCGCCAAAGCGTGATTTTGTTCGAAAACGTTACTGCAAAACTCCACCTGATATTCGTTGTATCCTAATGTTCCACGCATCATTGTCGATTGGCACCGTTTTAGCTCACGAACACGCATTTTCTAATTTAAGTTTTGATCATACTTTTCAACCAATTCTCCTCGTGTCTTCTTCTCTTCTTCCTCTTCTTCTGTTGTCTCACCGCTACCGCAGAACTAAATGTAATAATTGGCTTCTTCATTCACTACGTGATATCTCTAATTCGTTCGCCCTAATAACGTGATTAACTATATTAGGATTAAAGCAATGTCACAATCATCAAGGAATACACTCCATTGTGAATATTTTCAATACTATCAAACACCGCCACAACACAAGGGGTTAATTAATATATCAAATAATATCCCTATACACCGATCACCAATTAAGCCGACCAATAAACTTTCAGTAAATATACTAGCGTAAGGAATTTCCGCCTCCCCCTCCTAGTTCTTATAACATCTAGCTGCATCATATCCCTAAATGATAATGAACCGCGATCAGCCTTCAAAATTAGGTATACGCCATACATCTTGAGACGCCACTCATATAGTAAGCAAATTCAAATACAACTTACTAATATAACTGTCAGGTAATACTAAAATTTATTTTTTAACTCCAACATGGATATGGATATACACATATCCGCATCAAAAATATTCGCTTATAACTCTACTAAAATTCATCCTTCGATTTGTATACATATATGGAAAAATGGAGTTGCAAACCTGTGTAAATTCTAAATATCATAGTACATGATAGTAGGTTAAGTCACTCTACAATGATAGTAAGCATTGACTACTCTAGGATCGTATAGTGAATTGACTCTACTATTGTAAAATGTGTACATTTATGAGTTTGCACAGCTGTGTAGCTCTATTAACCCATATATATATATATATATATATATTATATTCTTAATTTTTTGTATAACACAAAATTCTACTTCCAAAATATTGAATTATATAGTTGTGCAAAAGTAACACCAAATCTTGGGTGAAGGGATAATATATAAAAAGTATTGTTCTAACTATTTGCTAAAGTGATACGGTGGACGAGTTCGAATTGAAATTGAAATAGGCTTTTGAATTGATACATTTTAAAAGTGACATAATTTTTGAATTAGGAAGAGTTATGAGCCCCATAATATATATCAAATTGAAGTTTGCTACAGATAAGTGGGTAATATACCCATGAATAAGGTGTAAGACCCCAACTTTTTATAAATAAAGATTTAATTTCTCTAATTATTATTTTGAAATAGTAAGGGGTTGATTTGATTAATGTGGTTAGTTATGGGTAAAATCGCAAAATATTTTAAATAAAGCAAAGTGGTTATAAAATATTCATTGTTGTCGGAGAATATTCGTTTGGTCGGGGAATATTCTTACTTGTTGGGGAATATTAAATGCGATGTATGGCGCTTGTAATTGTGTACCCATAACGAAAAGCGATTGGATGAAGAAAGCGACAAGTATAAGTTGTTTTAAATAACAGGCGTAGTTATTCTGCAGATTATCATTTGGAAAACCGGTTGGTTAAAAACACAAGAATATCTGGCGTTGTTCAAGAAGACATTAACGCCAGATGTGCACCAATTATTGATTCTTACGTGAAGGCACTACTCAATAATTGTTACAAGAATTATCGCTTGATATTTTATTTTATCGATTCAATAATTGCTTGCGTTAATTTGTTATACTACCGTTGTTTCAATAATTGTCACTACACAAGATTTTTCATTATCGAAGCAATAATTCATATTATCTCGAATAATATTATTAGAAAACATTATTGGCAATGTCTAAAAAGTTCTCATCTAAGGAGAGGTTTGGTCACCTAATTGCTACGCCAAGAAGGAGAAATTCTTATTGAAAGCCCTGCTCTTCGGAACTACTCGTCGCCAAAATCTCGTAATTCTATAATATTATTTGTGAATAATTAATTATTAATTTATATGATGAGAAAAAATTGATTTTATGTGGATATAGATGGAGAAAAATTTTAAAGTGACAATTGTTAAAATTGATATTTTATTTTTACGATAAAATAATATTTTATTATATTATTATAATATAATAATGATGATATTTTACAATGAATGTGGGATATATGAGTATATGAGGAGGAAGAGTATTTTTATTGCAAAAGTTGTTTAACACATGTTTTGTGTGTTTGGTGGACCCCATTTCTTATTTGAAATTTGATTATAACACAAAATCGCTTGCTTATGGATTTCGGTCAATTTTTGTTTGGAATTTGGAAAAACTTTCTTCTGCAAAGTTGTAGAGAATTGAATTTCCTATAAAAATTTGTGAGATTCGAATTTTCTGACAAAAGGGCTATTTATTATTAATTATTGAAGTTTCGAAGTTCTAGAATAAATGATTTTTGGAAGTTTTAATTATTTATTTTATGAAAAACGTTTTTTGCAATTTAGTGGGCTCAACATGTGATAAGAATGGGCTGATTTCAGTTGATCTAAGGTGGGCTTGACAATTTTATAAATATATTATTATTATATTAAATTTTCTGCTTTGGTGTTCTAAGCAATTTCCTATAAATAGGGTGCTTAGGTTAGAATTGAAAATTACACCAGAAACTGAAATCTTCTCTCTTTCTCTCTCTCTATAATATCTAGCGTATTTTTGTGAGTATTTTAGTACTTTGAGTATTGTTATACGGTGCAAGTTCTTTCAAAGACTATATCCAAAGATTCGGTCAAGTACTATCCTTTTGAGGTAAGGGATGTTATTTCTTCGTAAGTGATATTATTTCTTCAATATCATTATGTCGAAATATTGGTTGGAACTTTTTATCAAATTTGAAACTTTTTCATGTCGGGGTTACTATTCATGAGTTACTATTCACGAAACATGATGATTTTTTGTGAAATTTCTATCTTTTAGTGTAATGAGAGTTCTTATTCACGATATCGACATTATTTACGATATCTGACTATTCACGAATACGACACTATCTACACAAAAATTAAATTTTCTTTTCTGTGTCCAAGATTGTCTATTATGATTCCTATCTTTGATTGGATCTATGTTTTGATCATTCTTGAATTTTACTCCACTCGTGTTATTTATGAAGTATTTTCGAACTTGGGTTATTTAAATTATGAATCCTTAATACTTGTTCTTTTGTTTCACTGGATTTGTTTTCTTTAAAATATTTTTCATCATCCTTAGTCCTAAATGATGATATAACTGAATATCTTTGGCCCGTAGTGCAAAGATGAATGATTTTATGATGAATATCTTTGGCCCATAGTGCAAAGATGAATGATTTTATGATGAATATCTTTGGCGGTAGTGGTCAAAAGATGAAAGTGTTTAGATGAACATTGATTAATCCATGAATATCTTTGGCTTTGTAGTGCAAAGATGAATATTAGATTTATGATGTATATTGATTGATGTTACAGGGATAAAATATCGATGATGGACTTTTAAATTCATAGATGATAGTAGATGTAAGACCCCAACTTATTATTAATGAAATTTAATTTTCTCTATTGATTATTTTGAAATAGTAAGGGTTGATTTGATTAATGTGGATAGTTAGGGGTAAAATACGCAAATACTTCAAAATAAGCAAGTGGTTATAAAATATTCATTGTTGTCGGGGAATATTCGTTTATTGGAGAATATTAAATGCTTTATAAAGGAATATTAAATGGCCCCATGTGTGGAGCCCATGCGAAAAGCGATTGGATGAAGAAAGCAACAAATATAAGTGGTTTAAAATATAGCTAGGCGTGGTTATTCACACAATTAATCTTTGTTAAAATACTCGGTTGGTTAAAAACACAAGAAGCACGCGGTATTGCACCAATTATTGATTCTTACGTAAGAAGGCACTACTCAATAATGGTTACATTAATTCTTTATTCAATATTTTATTGAGTTAATAATTGTTGCGTTGATATTTTATATTCTTTGTTGTTTGATAATTGTCATTACAATATTTTTCATTATCGAAGCAATAATTTATATTATCCGAATAATATTATTAGATAACATTATTGGCAATGTCTAGAAAGTTACATCTAAGGAGAGGTTTGGTCACCTAATTGCGTGCGCGATGAAGAAATTCTTATTGAAAGCCCTCTTTCACAGGGAGCTGTATGGTTGTCAATATTGTGATTACGTAATATTATTTGTGAATAATTAATTATTGATTCATATGATGAGGAAAATATTAATTTTATGTGGATATAGATGGAGAAAAATTTTAATGTGACAATTGTTGAAAATTGAAATTTTATCTTTTTACGATAAAATAATTCATTTAAATATATTATTATATTTTAATAATATAATAATGGTGATATTTTTACAACGGATGTGGGATATATGAGTATACGAGGAGGAAGAGTATTTTTGTTGCAATAAATGTTTAAAACATATTAAACATGTTGGTGGACCCCATTTATTGATTTGAAATTTGATTATAGCTTGTAAAATCGCCTGTTTGTGGATTTGGTCAATTTCTATTTGGAATTTGGAAAAACTTTCTTCTGTAAAGTTGTAGAGAATTGAATTTCCTATAAAAACTCATGAGATTCGAATTTTCTGATGAAAGGGCTATTTATTATGAATTATTGAAGTTCAAGTTAAAAATTATTATTTTTGGGAGTTTTAGTTAATTATTTTGAGAAAAACGTTTTTGCAACTAAGTTGGCCTCACATGTGATTCAAATGGGCTGAGATCAGTTGTCTAAGGTGGGCTAAAGAAAATGTGAAAATATATTAATATTATATTCAATTTTCTGCTTTGGTGTTACAAGCATTTTCCTATAAATAGGGTGCTTAGGTTAGAATTGAAAAACACACCGTAAACTGAAGTTTCTCTCTATTTCTCTCGATATATTGAGCGTATTCTTGTGAGTATACTTTGAGTATTTTTAGGCGGTGCTGAAGTTCCCTTGACTATACACGGTATTCCAATTAGAAGTCTTAATCTTTCGAGGTAAGGGATGTTATTTTCTTCTCAAATGATATTATTTCTTCAATATCATTATCTTTGAAATATTGGTTGGAACTTTTTATCAAATTTGGAACTTTTTCATGTCGGGTTACTATTCATGAGTTCTTATTCACGAGTTACTATTTAAAATTACTATTCACGATTCTTATTCACGAGTACTATTCATGAAGTCGTGAAGATGTTTTTTTGGAATTTCTATCTTTTGGTGTTATTCACGTACTATTCACGATATTCAAGACTATTCACCTTATTCAAAAATAAAATTTCTTCTTTTTGTCCAAAATATCTATTACGGATACTAGCTTTGATTGTATCCATGTTTTGATCATTCTTGAATTTTACACCACTATGATTATTTTTGAGGTATTTTTGAACATGGATAAAACAAAGTACGAATCCTTAATCCTTAATCCTTGTCATTTTGTTTCCTTTGGATTCGTTTCTTTAAAAATATTTTCATCATACCTTTCGATCTTAAATGATGATATTATTGAATATCTTTGGCACAGAGTGCAAAGATGAATGATTTCTGAAGAATAACTTTGGCCGTAGTGTATAGATGAGCATGTGTTTAGATGAACATGACCAATGATGAATATCTTTGGCTGTAGTGCAAAGATGAATATTTGATTCGGATGTATATTGATTGATGTTACTGGGGATAAAAGATGAGCGATGAACTTTTAAATTCATACATAGAAGATAGTAGTTTGCATTCTCTACTTAACTCTTCTAATGAATTATTATTTCCGCTGCGAATATTGATTTAAAATTTGTTGTCTATTGTATTCTATTAGATTTTTCCTGTTGAAGACTAACGGTAATTTGTTGTATATTATCTTAGTCATAATATTCTTTTCTTGGGCTAGTTGAGCTCACCCTTTTCCTTTTTGTTCCATTTTTCTTCTCGAGGCGAGAATATAATGCGAATGCAGTCGGGGGTATGGAATGAAGGTTTTAGAAAGGATTGTTTAGTAGTCCTCACCATTTTGTAAAATAATGTATCAATAAATGTGATGAGGATTAATTTGAGTATAGATATTGTCTAGAAGATAATATTTGTATTCAAACTCACGCTTTTCTTGTTGTAATAATAAAGTTGTAGTTGTTTTACGTACCATGTATTGACAACTTCGAATGGGTGATGTATACCTATTTTGGGGCGTCACAATTGGTATCGAGCTTAGGATATGATCTCTGGCGGAGATCGGAATAGAACTAGGAGAGGAGAGCAGAGTAAATCCTTCGCTAGTGTGTCCTACCTAAGCTTATTTTTAGTTGAATTCGATATATAAGGATATTATGTGATATATTGATTTCCTTAATTAACCCTTGTTTTATGGCGAGATGTTTGAGAATGTCGATTGAGAATATTAACAATGGAAATGAGACCAAGTGGAGACGCCTTTGTACTCACCAACGAGGAGAACGTGCAACAAGTGGCAATGTTCCTCTGTGAACAACACCACCACCAGCGGATGATGAGCGATGGGATGTTTAGAAGCTTTTTACGGTTCATGCAAAATCGCATGAGGGAGACTCGTGTTCAAAATATCTGAGGAGAAATGATAGCAATTCACGGGTTGTCACGAATGACGCTTTAAAGAGTTGGGACCACGAATTTAAGGGAAAGCGGATCCGATCATGGCGGAAACATTGGTAAAACAAATTACCATGATATTCGATGTCTTGGGATGCACGGAGGAGAAGAAGGTTCCATTCGCCACCTTATGTTCCGTGGCGAAAGCGGATACTGGTGGGAGTCTCGTGAAGCGTACCCCATCCACCCGCTCGGCATGTCTTGGGAAGCGTTTGAGAACTATTTAATGACAAATACTTTCCTGAAAGTGTTTGTCATATGAAGGAAGTGGAGTTCATCGATTAGAGAAAAACAACATGGCGGTGTCTCGATGCGAGGCAAAGTTTGCGAGTTATCGGTTTGCACCTCATTTGGTGGAGAATGAGGAGCGTATGGCGGATGTTTCTTAGAGGTTTGAAACTTCGTACGTCGATTATCTCATTTCTCATAAACTTTCTCTCTATTCAGATGTTGTAAATGTGGCTCAATTATTAGGCGAGATAACGAGTACGGTCAACCGAGGACCACAACCGAGATCGTACGAGATAACGATCGATAGAATAATGATAACCAAATGAGAAAGAAGACGGACAAAATGGTAACCACTCGGGTGGTAATCATGGCCATGAAAATAGAAGAAGCGAGTCGGGAGAGATTTTAAAGAGGAGATTTAACAATGACCATGTGAAGACAGCGGTCTTGGCGACAAGAATCGGTTTCTAAGGAGAGAGAACGACCACCGGTCATATGCTATAAATGCGGGGAAGAGGACATATCGGTCCAAACTCATCCTAACAGTTCAAGGTATGCTATAATTGTGGAAAGGAAGGACATATCGCTCGAGATTATGCGATGGCGAAACCTAGTTCAATGAGGATGGTGACTCAAAAGTATCCCGGAAAAGTCAAAGTCAGCGATTTCGGAAGAAGGCGTTTGTTGTGATTGGTCATAATGCGAGAACCCAAACGAGGTGATCACGGGTAAGCTATTTATAAATTCTTGCGAAGTTTATACCTTACTTGATCTTCGTGCTACCCATTCATTTATCTCTCCTGCGTGTGCTCAACGTTTAAACTTGACTCAGGAGAAATTAGACTTTGACCTATCTGTGAAAACTCCGTTAGGAGAAACTTTCATCACATCCACTCGCTTATAAATCTTGTTTGATTCAAGTTGGCACCATTACCTTACACGTTGACCTTATCTCTTTAAAGATACTTGCTTTTGATGTGATTTTAGGGATTGATTGGTTAACTACTCATCATGCCAAAATTGATTGTTTTAAATAAGGTTGTTAGTTTTCATATTCCTAACCAACTTTTTGTTGCGAAATTCAAGCAACTAAACCATTAAAATCAATCAACGCTCATATCTAATCATAAAGCTATTAGTTTATTAAAAAGCGGATGTCAAGCTTTCTTAGCCCATGTTATGGATTTGAATAAAGACACGTCAAATTTGAATAATATTCTGTTGTTATTGACTTTCCCGACGTATTTCTGAAGAACTTCCCGGTCTACCTCCGAGCGTGAAGTTGAATTCTTTATTGATCTTGAACCCGGTACAAAGCCCATTTCTAAAACCCCATATCGAATGGCTCTATTGAACTTGAGGAGTTAAAGGTCCAACTACAGGAATTGTTGGACATCGGTTTCATTCGTCTAGTACATCTCCTTGGGGTGCTCCTATTTTATTTGTAAAGAAGAAAGGCGAGTATGCGACTTTATTATTGACTATCGGAATTGAACCATGTCACCATCAAGAATAGGTATCCTCTACCTCGTATTGATGACTTGTTTGACCCGATTGCAAGGGGCACAATTCTTTTCAAAATCGATCTTAGTTACGGATATCATCGGTGAAGATTAGAACCGAGGATATTCTAAAGACCGCCTTTAGAACTGATGCGGGCATTATGAATTCTTAGTCATGTCTTTCGGATGACTAATGCTCCTATGACTTTCATGGATATGATGAACCCGAGTATTCAAGGAATATTTGGATCGGTTTGTTGTTGTCTTTATTGATGACATCCTTATATATTCCAAAAGTCGTGAAGATCATGAGCACCATTTGAAATTTGGTACTCGAAAGGCTTCGTGAAAACAAACTATATGCCAAATTGAAGAAATGCGAGTTACGGCTTGAGGAAGTAGCATTCCTTGGGCACGTGGTGTCGAAAACATGGAGTATTTGTTGATCCGTGAAGATTGAAGCAATCAAAGTTGGGAGCAACCAAAGTCGGTGGTGAAGTGCGTAGCTTTTTGGGCTTAGGCGGTTATTATCGGAGATTCGTGGAAGGTTTTCTAGAATCGCTACTCCATTAACTCGACTAACTTTCGGAAGGATACAAAATTAGTTTGGAAGCGAAAGAATGCGAGAAGAGTTTCCAAGAGCTTAAGAGAGACTTATTTCTAAGACTGTTCTAACAATACCATCCGGTTCGGATGGATTTGTTATCTCTGACGATGCTTGAGGCAAAGGGTTAGGATGTGTTCTCATGCAGCGTGGGAAAGTCATAGCTTATGCCTCGCGACAACGTAAAGAGTATGAGAGGAATTATCCTACTTTCATGATCTAGAGTTAGCGGCGATCGTTTAATGCTAAAGATATGGAGGCACTATCTATATGGGGAGAAAGTGGAGATATATTCGGACCATAAAAGCCTTAAATATTTCTTCACTCAAAAGAACTCAACATCTTTGCGGCGACGTTGGCTCGAGCTATTGAAGACTACGACCACACTATTCAATACCATCTTGGAAAAGCGTGGTAATGACGCGTTGAGTAGAAGATCATATCACGAGGAACGAAAAGTGCGATGATGTCAAGTATCGCGTAGAGCCAACTTTAATAGAAAAAGTTAAGGTTGTTCAAGCCACCCAGGCGGGATATGCGTATGAAGAAGAAAGTACAAGAAGGAGCTATTAGGGCGAGAATTGATGAAGAAGGAATACTTGAGTCCACTCTAGACTTTGTGTTCCTAACGACTCGATTTGAAGTGCAAGATTATGATGGAGGCACACAATACACCATTTGCAATCCATCCTAGAAGTACTAAAATGTATAAGTGATCTTGACATACATTTTGGTGGAACAATATGAAGAGAGAGATTGCAAAGTTTATCTCAATGTGTTTAACTTGTCAACGTGTAAAGCGGAGCATCTAGTACCTAAGGGTCCGTTGCAACCACTTGAAATTCGAAATGGAAGTAGGAACACATTACCATGGATTTCGTTCTGGGTCTTCCTACGGTTTCTCGAGGGCATCAATGCTATTTGGGTTATTGTTGATAGATTAACCAAGTCTGCTCATTTCTTGCCGTCTGGGGAGACTTATTCACTTGAGCGTCTTGCTTTGAGTATATGCGTGAATGAGATTGTGAGGTTGCATGGCATGCACAATATCCATAGTTTCGGATCGTGACCCAAGATTCACTTCAAGATTTTGGGTTAGCTTGCAAAAAGCTATGGGCGCGGATTTACGATTCGATTCGGCATACCATCCTCGAAGCAGACGGACAATCGAAAGGACTATTCAAACTCTTGAAGATTTATTAAGACTCGTGTCCTGAACTTCAAAGCGGTTGGGATAAGTATTTACCATTGGTGGAATTCTCCTACAACAACAGTTATCAGGCAAGTATAGGTGTAGCTCCATTTGAAGCATTATATGGACGAAAGTGTCGCTCTCCAGTATGTTGGGACGAGGTGGGTGAAGCAACACTGTTGGGACCCGAGTTGGTATGTATGACTACGGAAAAGATCCAAATGATTAACAACGTGTACAAACGGCACAAGATCGACAAAAGAGTTATCGCGGATCTTCATCGAAAGGACGTGGAATTTAGTGTAGGGATCATGTATTATTGCGAGTTGCTCCATGGAAGGGAGTTACAAGATTTGGGAAGAGAGGAAAGCTCAATCCACGATTTATTGGTCCATTTCAAATTCTTGACCGAGAGTAGGAAATGTAGCCTATAGACTCGCGTTACCTCCGAGTATGTCTCGTGTTAATAATGTGTTTCACATATCGTAGCTTCGTAAATATGTGAAAGACCGAACCACGTTATAGAGTTAGAACCGGACGAGATAGCGAAGACTTAGCGTATGAGGAGGTACTTGTCAAGATTTTGGATAGGAAGGAGCATGTCCCACTGTAAGAAAGGTCATACCACAAGTTAAAGTTTTGTGGAGGAATCATGCTATAGAGGAAATGACACAGGAATTGGAAAGCGAAATGAAAGCGAGGTATCCTCACCTTTTGAAAATACCAGAATGCGTCGTCGTCGATTTCGAGGACCCGAAATTTCATAAGGAGGAGGTTGTAAGACCCCAACTCATTATTAATGAAATTTAATTTTCTCTATTGATTATTTTGAAATAGTAAGGGTTGATTTGATTAATGTGGATAGTTAGGGGTAAAATCATGCAAATACTTCAAAATAAGCAGTGGTTATAAAATATTCATTGTTGTCGAGGAATATTAGTTTTGGTCGTGGAATATTAAATGTCTTGTCGGGGAATATTAAATACTGACCTGTATGACCATGTATTGGGCCCATGTGAAAAGCGATTGGATGAAGAAAGCGACAAATATAAGTGGTTTAAAAATAGCAGGCGTGGTTATTCACAGAATTAATCTTTATTAAAATACTCGATTGGTTAAAACACGATAGCACACGGTATTGCACCAATTATTGATTCTTACGTGAAAGCCTTTACTCAATAATGGTTCTGATAATTCTTTCAAGATTTTATTGAGTTAATAATTGTCTGCGTTGATATTTTATATTCTTTGTTGTTTGATAATTGTCATTACGATTTTTTCATTATCGAAGCAATAATTTATATTATCTGAATAATATTATTAGATAACATTATTGGCAATGTCTAGAAAGTTACATCTAAGGAGAGGTTTGTTCACCTAATTGCAGGCATTGAAGAAGAAGAAATTCTTATTGGAAAGCCCCTCACTCGGGAACCTGCAGTTGGTTGTCAATATTGTGATTACTGTAATATTATTTGTGAATAATTAATTATTGATTCATATGATGAGGAAAATATTGATTTTATGTGGATATAGATGGAGAAAAATTTTAATGTGACAATTGTTGAAAATTGAAATTTTATCTTTTTACGATAAAATAATTCATTTAAATATATTATTATATTTTAATAATATAATAATGGTGATATTTTACAACGAATGTGGGATATATGAGTATATGAGGAGGAAGAGTATTTTTGTTGCAATAAATGTTTAAAACATGTTAAAACATGTTTGTGGACCCCATTTATTGTTGAAATTTGATTATAACACAATAAAATCGCTTGGTTTGTGGATTTGGTCAATTTCTATTTGGAATTTGGAAAAACTTTCTTCTGCAAAGTTGTAGAGAATTGAATTTCCTATAAAAACTCATGAGATTCAATTTTACTGATGAAAGGGCTATTTATTATGAATTATTGAAGTTAAAGTTCAAATAATTAATTTTTGGGAGTTTTAGTTAATTATTTTGAGAAAAACATTTTTTGCGACTAAGTTGGCCTCACATGTGATTCAAATGGGCTGAGATCAGTTGTCTAAGGTGGGCTAAAGAAAATGTGAAAAATATATTAATATTATATTCAATTTTACGCTTTGGTGTTCTAAGCATTTTCCTATAAATAGGGTGCTTAGGTTAGAATTGAAAAACACACCGAAACGAAGTTTCTCTCTATTTCTCTCGATATATTGAAAGTATTCTTGTGAGTATACTTTGAGTATTGTTAGGCGATGCAAGTTCCCTTGACCTATATACGGTTATTCGAAATTTAGAAGTACTAATCTTTCGAGGTAAGGGATGTTATTTTCTTCTCAAATGATATTATTTCTTGATATCATTATCTTTGAAATATTGGTTGGAACTTTTTATCAAATTTGGAACTTTTTTATGTCGGGGTTACTATTCATGAGTTACTATTCACGAGTTCTTATTCATGAGTTTCTATTCACGATTCTTATTATTCATGAGTACTATTCAGCTAAGCGTGAAGATGTTTTTTTGTGGAATTTCTATCTTTTGGTGTCGAGTTACTATTCACGTATCTGCACTATTCACGTATCTGACTATTCACCAAAAAATAAAATTTCTTCTTTTGTCCAAAATATCTATTACGGATACTAGCTTTGATTGTATCCATGTTTTTGATCATTCTTGAATTTTACACCACTATGATTATTTTTGAGGTATTTTTTTGAACATGGATAAAATAAAGTCTGAATCCTTAATCCTTAATCCTTGTCATTTTGTTTCCTTTGGATTCGTTTCTTTAAAAATATTTTTCATCATCCTCGGTCTTAAATGATGATATTATTGAATATCTTTGGCTTTGTGGTCAAAAGATGAATGATTCTGAAGAATATCTTTGGTAGTAGTAGTGCAAAGATGAGCAGTGTTTAGATGAACATGATCAATGATGAATATCTTTGGCACAGTAGTGCAAAGATGAATATTTGATTCGAGATGTATATTGATTGATGTTACGGGGATAAAAGATGAGCGATGAACTTTTAAATTCATACATAGAAGATAGTAGTTTGCATTCTCTACTTAACTCTTCTAATGAATTATTATTTCCGTTGCGAATATTGATTTAAAATTTGTTGTCTATTGTATTCTATTAGATTTTTCCCTGTTGAAGACTAACGATAATTTGTTGTATATTATCTTAGTCATAATATTCTTTCTTTGGGCTAGTTGAGCTCACCCTTTTCCTTTTTGTTCCATTTTTTCTTCTCGGGGAGGCGAGAATATAGCGAAGTCTGAGTCGGGGTATGGAATGAAGGTTTTAGAAAGGATTGTTTAGTAGTCCTCACCATTTTTGTAAAATAATGTATCAATAAATGTGATGAGGATTTATTTGAGTATAGATATTATGCAGAAGATAATATTTGTATTCAAACTCACAGTTTCTTGTTGTAATAATAAAGTTGTAGTTGTTTACATGCCATGTATTGACAACTTTCGAATAGGTGATGTATACTATTTATGAAAATGGGTATCGATCCAGATCATATTGCGAGGCATGTCTTGGGATGCGGGAAGTAGGATTAAACTGATCACCACCTGATGTATTAAAAATTCGATAGTCTTAGGCGGGTTTATTAGGTCGAGAAACTTTAGTTCGCCACCCATCTGATTCGGCAGTTTACTGAGCGTTTGAAGATACGTATAGCGTACCATTTTTGAAATTTATTCGTATAGAGGAGACATATTGATGTCTATGAGCCACTCACGAAAGTGTTGGGTCGTCTGTTACTGAGGCAACGTTTAGATGGCGGTATCTCGATTATCGAGTTTTCATATCTGAGATTTCGCCCTCGTTTTCAAATGAGCGTGTTGGTGGTAATATAAGATGTTCTTGAAGTTTTTTACATCATTCGGTATCTCGCGCATTTCTCTCGTGAGAATTAACCCGAGTGTGATTGTTGGGAGATCCAACTTGAAGCGGAGAGATAGCGATGCAAAAGCTAGGACCCTGAGCGGGAAAATGAGATAACCACTCGAGAGAAAAGCGGAGAAGAAAATGGTCTACCGGCCACTCTGGTGGTAATCGCGTGAAAAATAGATTGAAATAAGCCGAGGAGGAGGAGATTGTTATGACCATTAAAGAGGGAGAAATTGTGATAACTGACCACCGGTCTTAATATTACAAAGGGTCGAAACCGGATGATGCGTATCTCTGTAAGCGTACATGTATAGAATGGACCAATTGCTCATAATTGTGGAATCACGAATACATAATTCGCTCGAATCATTATGACATTATAAACTGGTATACGATAGTGCACTTGTGAAATGGGCGATTGTTCTATCGTGAGATTAGATGAATACCTCGAAATGCGATGCTAAGCGTTGGAGTGTTGTGGTTGTGGTCATAATCGAGGAAATCGAGGTTGTCCGGAATAAGTCAAATGATTATTTAACGATTAGGGATTTTTACGCGTTATTTATATACCTTGAATGCGTAATATGAGGTGATCTTTAATGTTCATAGAAATCTCTTGATATTATACCTTACTTGTGATTTTAAAATCAATTGATCGGTTAAACTTGAATGTTTGTCTCATGTAATCTGCTGTATAAGCGTTAACACTTATATTCTCAACGTTTTAATCTTGTTTTGATTCTTGAAGTGAAATAGCTTTCATCTTTTGACCTTTCTGTGCAAAATCACTTGTTTTGATGGAGATTAAATCATGGTTAACTACTCACTTATACGAAAATCTCCTGTCATTATTTGGCACCAGGCGACCTGAAAGATGCATTGCTCTGCTAAAATGTAGACCCATTGTTGATTTTGATTGATTATAAAAATGATTGGTTCTTAATCCATAAGCTAAAGTTATGTTTCAGCTATTCTTAATTGATTTGTTTTACCGTACAATTTGTTGTAATATTAAATTGTATATCTGACATAATTTATACTCGAATGAACTTCAACCCAATAAGCGGATGTCGATTAGCCAATGATCTTGAACTGATATCGTGAAAGCCCATATTTTGGGGGCGAATAAAGTATCAGCATGTGTTATTAACTAGTTAAATGGGTCAAAGGAAATCGTTGGAATTCTCATTGTTGAAGCCAAAATCGAAATCATTTGATGTCGAAGATAATTGTTTGGGACTTGTTAAGAGACTTGAGTATCGACTTTATTTGTGAGGAAGGATTTTGGTTCGGACCATAGGCGATCTCCTTGGGAATTGCGGACAATGTGTTTGACCCTGATTTGAAAAGGAGTGCAGCCCATTTTTTTCATAAATCGATAGCGTAGTTGAACCTTTGAATAACATAGGAGATCCTGAAGAAGGCAGTCCAACACAGTTAAAATTTCGATAGATCTAGATTACCTGAATTCCTGAGAAGCGCGATTTTATTTTCAAAATGATAGAAGAATTTCAAGGTATCGCAGCTTTTGAGATCAATTTATGACATTCACCATCGAGATAGGCCCGGATTGATTATTCAAAGAATCGCCTTGAACCCGATGGGCATTGATGTCTCGGATAATTAGTATCATCTTTTCAGAATTGGATTAAAAACTAATGTCTCCTGCGGCTTTCATGTGAAAATTTGAAGGGTAACAATAAAATATTTGGAGAACTCGGTATGGGTCTACAAGGAATTCTTAATTGATGACAATTAAAATTTGCGACTTGTGGAGAAAGCTAGAGTACATTCCTTGGATCAATTAATTGATGGAAACTTTTATTGATGAAATCATTTATTGATAAAGTAGAAGAAATGAGCGCATTACGGTGGAGTAAAGCAAAAATATCCTTGAATCGAAGAGTTCATAGTTAGTATCCATTGATCGGCGAATAGAGCAATTATTTAGAACCAACTATCGACATTTAGTATCCGGATGGCTGGATTGATTGAAGCAGGCTGGTTTCTAAGTTTAGAAGGGTTTTCCTTCTTCGGAATACAATATTGAAGTCTGTTTTGGGCTAACTCTTGAAGGCGATTAGGTAGATTACATTCGAAGAGTTTTAGAAGAACTCAGCGAGAAGAACTTCGAGAACGAAACAATTAGAATATACTGATTTTGGAAGGTTCGAGGGGATTTGTTAAAAGTCTTAGAGAATGTTTGGATGTGGTGCATTTGGTGGCGTGATGAAATAGGCATAGTTAGGATGTGTTTTTGAATTATCTGCTTGTGCCGATAAGGAGGTTAGGGAATTATCAGAATGCAATGCGTTAAGAAATGTGGAGGCACTTTATGGGGAAAGTATTGGGAGTATATATCATGATCTAAAAATTTTCAGCTATATTCTTCAGCAAAATAGGGAAAGAAATTGCATTGTCGCAGCATTTAGATATGAGTTGACTCAAACTACGTCAGCATGACTATTCTTATCGAAGACTCACGGACCACACTATTTAATAAGCCATCTAGTCGAAAATCTTGCGTTGAAGAGATGTCTATAATCACGGGTACTAGTGCGAAGCGACTCAGTCGATTGTCAAGATCGCCATTCTTTAATAGAAAAAAGGATTAGGTTGCTTTCAAATAGCCAGGCCGGTAAATGCGTATGAAGAAGAATACAAGAAGGGAGCTATTCAGGTAGCGAGAATTGATGAAGAAGAAGTACTTGAGTCCCTCTACAGACTTTGTGTTCTATGACCTACGATTTGAAGTGCTGAGATTATGATGGAGACACCTGATTACACCATTTACGATCCAATCCTGGAAGTACTTAAAATGTCATCGTGATCTTGACGCCCATTTCGGTGGAACGATGTGAAGAGGAGTTGCGAAGGTTTATCTCAATGTGTTTAACTTGTCAGCGATGTAAAGGCCAGACATCCCCAGTACCCTAAGGGTCCAGATTCACTGACCGCTTGGGTCCAGAAATGGAAGTAAGACACGATACCATGGATTTACGTTCACGGGTCTTCTACGGTTTTCTCGGGGAGACAATCGTCTTGGCTTGGGTTGTTGTTGATCGATTAAACCAAATCCTGGCTTCCATTTAACTGGCGTCTGATAAAGATTTAAATTTTGTCGAAATAATTTTTAATATTATGGTGTGAATTTGAGATAATATTATAGTTGTGGGTAGTATTTATAAATTTTTTAAGATTTAAATGCAAAGTATGCAGTGGTTATATTATATTAGATTGGTGGGAATATTAGGTTTAGCGAGGGAATATTAAAATGCAACTCTCGATCATTGGTGGACCCCTGAGAAATTATTATCGGATTGAAAAGCGACAAAATATTTTATTGAAATAACGGCGGAAGTTTCTAAATTAGTTCTTTGTTGAACTACTTTCGGTAGTAAAAAATGCGATGTCGATGTGGTTGCGTAATGTAACGCGGTATTGATTATTAATCTTTATGTGAAGTCATCGGTTTGATTCCATTGTTATCGATTAATAATATGAATTATTATAGCGATAATGACGTTTTATTTTATTAAGTATTATTAGCGTAATAAAAGCGAAACATCTTTATATAAAATAGAATACTTTATTAAAGTTATTACATAAATAGAATATATTATATTTTATTATGCATAGTGTTGCGTAGTGTTTTCGTAGTATTTTGCATAGTATTGCATAGTGTTTGCATAGTAAAATGTTTTTATATAAATAGAATATATTATATTTTATTTAAAAGATTTTTCTTTAAATATGGACGTCGAGTTAAAGTAAATCGATCGGGCCGGATTAATGGATTGAATTCTTATCGTTCCATTTTCTACATAAATAGAAAGCTCGTTCAATACGTTATTTTCTTACTGAATTCATTGAAGCTACAGAGAGAATTATAGAGAAAGGCTATAGAGAAAGTTATAGAAAGAAGAAGTGTATTACTTACTTGCGATTGTCTTACATATTAGGTTCTTTTTGTACGGTAAGGGGTGTTATTCTTTTTATTCTTGAAGAAAGCTTACATTATTAATTCATTATTATTACATTGGAATAACTTTGTAAAAAAGTAAGCATACCTATCATAACTTGTATATCTGGCATACCACATACTTGGTGAAATCCTTATGTTATTCCATTCTTATTATTACTATTGGAATAACTTTGTGTGACTCTTGTGATTTTACCTATGCTTGGTGACGATTCTTATTGATTGATACGTTGGAACATCACATGCGTGTGTTTTACAGGACTTTGGTTAAATCTTTATTATTACATTGGAACATCACATGCATTTGTGTTTTTACAGGACTGGTTAAAATCTTTATCGATCTGTTGGAATATCTATCGTATGTGTTTTACAGGATCTGGTTCCATCTTTTGATATATTGGAACATCTGTGCCGGTTATGAATTTCACTTTGACTGGATTCAAGATTATTATTACATTGGAATAACACATGCTACATCTGGAAATCTGCATGCGTGGTGATTTCTTTTGTTATTCCATTCTTTATTATACCCGGTTGGTTAAAACTTTGACTTATATACTCCATGAAATTAGTAGAATATCCTTGATATTTGCGTTTAATCGATTATCTTTCATGGAAATATTCTTGATCATTCTTGAATTTTACTTTCTGAAAGCGATTATCGTGTTGACAATTTGGGCGTTAATAATTCATGGATTAAATAATTCTTGAACTTGTTTTATTGAATTATTATGTCATTGTCATCATCCTCATGTTATATTATGTTATCTTTTGGCTTACGTCGTAGATGAACTTGAGTATGATTATGACCGAGGATCATTCGGTATAATCGTGACTTGATATAAATGATGTGACAAAAGTCCTCGATGGCACATAATGCGATGATGGATAGTTTTTGGTATGATTATGACCGGGGGTGATTCGGTATAGTCGTGACCATTGATAATTTGATGAAAATCCTTGGCCGAAGTAGTGCGAGGGGATGATTAGATGTGGTGGTTTATTTATTAAAGTTTGAGTCTCGTGATAAAAATTGATGAAAACCTTTTAAAACCTAAAAGATAGTAGACTTTATTCTCTCTTGACTCTTTTAATGGATTAACTTATTAAATTGCGATTAAAGCTGGTTATACATTGTATTTTATCGGTTTAACTTTGTTGAAAACTAATGATAATTTATTACGTTATCTTGATCAATAATATTTCTTCTTTGGCTAGTTGAGCTCACCCTTTCTTTCCTTTATTCTCTTGAAATGAGAACATAGGCTGGAGACAGTAGGAGAGCAGTAATGGTCGAGGAGGATAGCATTAGTAGTCCTCAACTATTACGTGAAATAGTGTGATAATAGTTGTAATGAGGACTCCTTTTGAGTTTGTATAATATCTAGTGAACAATATTTGTATTCAAACTCATGATTTATAATAAATATTATTACTGACAGATTATATTAATAAGTTGTATTTGAATTTATGTACCCATGTAAGTGGCGACCCAAGATGGGTGGCGTATACCTAATTTTGAGGCGTCGCGGTTGATATCGAGCTTAGGGATATGATCCACGGCTAAGATGTGAGAATAAAATAGGAGGGAGGGCAGAATTCGCTTGTTAGTATGACTACCTAAATTTATTTGAGTATTTGATTGGTCGAATCGGAGTATAGTGATAATATGTTGCGTATGTTAATTAACCACTTATTTTGTGGCGGTGTTTGAAAATGGCATCAAGGAATGTTGAGAATAGCAATGGAGCACGAGGCTTATTGATTCTCCACGGATCGATAATCGAGATAATGTATAACGGGATGGCGATAATCCTCCTTGTAAATAACAACGATCGATTGATTGACGTGAGTGCGTTTAAGAGGTTTTAAATTCATGCGACATCGGTGGCGACTCACATCCCAGCGTGGTGGAAACACGGAAAACTCTCGAGATCGGTCATATTAAACAATTGAGGCTGGGACCACCGGAGTTTAAGGAGCAAAACCACTTGGCGGAAGCATGGATAAGCCATTACGAGATATTTGATGTCTTGGGATACTCAGAAAGGAAGGAGGTTCACTACGCGCTTTATGTTGGCGGAGGAAGGATTCTTTGGTGAGAATCGGTAAAAGCGTACTCGACTCTTTGTCTTGAAGATATCTTGGGAGAAGTTCGAGAAACATTCAGCGACAAATACTTTCAAAGTATTAATGCCCATGAAGGAGTGGAGTTTATCAAGTTGGAACAAAACAATATGGCCATGGTGTCATGATACGAGGCAAAAATTTGCGGAGTTATCGTTTTCGTCCCTTGGTGGATAATGAAGAGAAGAATGGCGAATGTTTTTAAGAGTTTGAAGCGGAGATAAATCGACATCTTATTTCTCATAAAGCGTGTTTTTATTAGGATGTTGTAAATAGGGCTCGATTAGTGGAAGCGGCGATAGCGAGTCAATATGACTAAAAAGAAGCGGCGGTAAATTATAATACCGAGTGATTAGTCAGTGCGGTGACCAATGGCGTGGAGAAATCAGCGGGCGGATATGGTAACCGCACGGTGGTGTCGGGGCCAAAATAATAAAATGGACATTTGAAAAGAAGATTCATAATGATGGAAGGCGTCGGCGCCATGCACCGTTATTAAGGAAGGAGAGCGACCACATGTCATATGCTTAATCTGGGAGGAGAGGGACACATCGATCGAAGCTGCCATCGAATCAACGTGTTATAATTGTGGAAGAAAGGTCAACAGCTCGATTTTTGTGCGTTTCTGAAGACAAATTCCAACTAGGATGGAGGCACCGAAAGCGGATCCCGGACAAAACCAAAGCCGGTAGTTTAAGAGAGGCGTTTTTTCTCGTGACGAGGAACACGAATAAAATTATCACGGGTAAGTTAATCGTAAATTCTTGCGAAAATCTATCTGAAGTGTTAGATACGATTCTACCCACTCTTTTATTTCACTTTAGTTGTGTTCAGCGTTTAAATTTGACTCAGAAGAAGTTAAACTTTGACTTTATTAGTTGAAACCGTTGGTAGGAAACCTTCGTTCCTCCTACTTATTTTTTAATCTTGTTTGATTCGAATAAACATTTTCACGTTACACGTCGATCTTATCTTTTGAAAATACTTGCCTTTGATGTGATTTTAGGAATCGATTGGTTAACTACTCATTATTCTTTTAAGTAAGGTTGTTAGCTTTTATATTCATAACAACTTTATTTATCTGAATTAAAGTAACGAACCAAAATTTAATCGTTGTTATATCGAAGCCATAAGTAAAGAGCCGATCCTTTCGTTGTTGACTTCCTTGTGTGGAATGCTTAGAAGCCCGGACTTTACATGTGGCGACGTCGTGAATGAAGATGGCAAGTTGATAGGTATCGTTGTGAGAGTCTTTATCTGGTTAAGGGATAGAAGTCAGATTGGTATTAATGTGACGTCTTATCAAGTCTTGGATAAAAATATGATTTTGAATGATATTTCTATCATTAATAAATTTCTTGGCGTATTCTTGAAGACTTCCTAGCCTACCCTAGAGCGTGAAATCGAATTTTGTATTGACTGATCTGAAAAACCCATTTCTTAAACCCTCGAATATTTAACTGACTAAAATGATGCATTTACGTGGTTTATGATGAAAGTCATAATAAAAGCATTGGAACTAATGAAAATCATGGGTATATGAAGTATTAGTAAGTTTTATGATGAGTTATGTTGGTTAGTATGTGAAAACATGAAGAAGTTTCTTAGAAATCCTGAAGAGTTGAAAATCAGGATTTTGGTGAAAAGCGTAACATGAAATTGATTGACCATATCTCTTATTATATTTGAATTTTTGAATGTGGTCAAGTCCTAGAGTTAGATCTATGAGTTACCTAACTAATCCAAGTGGAATTCTTGGAAAAGGTGTTGTAGATTTTTTGTAATGGACTGATTTTAGCAAAGGGTGCAAAGCTGCAAAAAGCGAAAAACTTACGCCATGATTTTAGAGAGCTGTTTCGGCCATAAATTATGAAAAAATTCTGGCCTTTTGGGACATGAAAGTATATGGTATAAAGTACCTCCTGTCCAAAATGAGCTCATTAAACTTAAAATGAGCAAGTTATGACTATTTCAATATTTAGGTTTTTAAATAATATTTCTATAGGGAGTTCTATAACTCAGATGACCATGAAATTTAAACTGGAAGCTCACGTTAACATGTGTAAGGTCCTGCCAAGATTTGGGAATTTTGGAGTTAAACTTAGGGTAGCTAATTTCTTAAGGAATTAATTAGAAATTGATTTTTAAAAAATAGTAAATGAATTTTAAAAATTAGAAAAATATATTTTCATTATGGGACTATATTATGCTAAATCCAGAAAAGAAATATTTTTTGGGAGCTGATTTGGTATTTTTCATGAAAATAGTTTAATTCTGAACATATGAGTTAAATATGTTATGTGAAATATGAAAGTTGAAAATAGGATTTTATGGCTAGAGAATCATATATAGAGTATATCATATTTTTTGAGAGATTTGATAATTGGTGATGATATCTTATGAGTATGACATTTTGAATGATTAAATGCATTATATGGTAAAGCGTAAACAATTAAGATAAATTGTTTATAAATTTAAAAAGTGATTAAAATATTGTTATAATATTAATGATATTAGATTATGAGATTATTAAATGATTGATAACATGGGGATATTCTTGAATCTGGATAAATTATATTATAAATGTTTAATATTTATCCTTTATCTCATTTGATTGATTCTTTATATCATTATCCTACGTGTTTATATTATGTTGAAAAGTAAATACGTGGCTTGTAGTGCGTAGATGAACTTGGTATGATTATGACCGCGAGGATTATTGGTTATAATCATGTTAGTAAATGAATACTGAAATTATCTTTGGTAGTAGTGCGTGGATAATTTGTGAATTGAGTGATCTTAATGAATATCAACGGCATTGTAGTGCGGGGATGATTGATGATGTGGATTAATAATTTTGTTGGTCTCGTGATGAAATATTAATTAATGGATATTGTTCAAAGTATCTTTACGTGCGTAGATGGACTTGGTATGATTATGACCGAAGTTGATATTAATTAAATGGATGCGGCATAATATGTATATGAGTTAACCAATTATCTTTGGTAGTAGTGCGTGGATAATTTATAACAAGTGGTTGTGATCTTAATGAATATCAAATTGTAGTGCGGGGATGATTCGATGATGTGGATTAATTATTGATTTGGTCGGTGATGAAATATTAATTAATGGATGTGTTAGATTATCGTGGCTTTACGTTGCGTAGATGGACTTGGTATGAATATGACCGAAGTGTTGTTATGTCATAATAGTAATTGAAAACTACGATTATCTTGGTAGTAGTGCATAATTTGTGGTGCGTAATCTTAATGAATATCCTTGGCACGTAGTGCGGGGATGATTCGATGATGTGGATTAATTATTGAGTGAGAGTCGTGATGAAATATTAATTCGTGGATGTGGTAAAAGTAATCATCATGGCTTTGAGTAGTGCATGTAATTTATGGTAGACTTGGTATGATTATGACCAGGATTATTAGGGTATAATCATGGCTTAGTAATTGGGATAATTTACGAATATCCTTAGCGGTGATGCATGGATAATTATTTGTGGTTGTGATCTTATTAAATGATCGTTGAGTCTTAGTGGACTTATTGGTTTCTGATTTGTATATCTTTATAACGGTTTATAGTGCAGATGAATTGTTAATGAATATCTTTTGGTAGGGATTACGAATTGATGAATTATCTAATTAATATTTTTAAGCGATAAAAGGTATTGAGGTATCCTCCGTCTCTTTGTCATGCCCGTATGCATTACCTAATTCGAGGCGAGAAATTCCATAAGGAGGGAGATTGTGAGACCCCAGTTTTATCGATAAAGATTTAAATTTTGTCGAAATAATTTTTTAATATTATGGTGTGAATTTGAGATAATATTATAGTTGTGGGTAGTATTTATAAATTTTGCAAAATATCACAGTGGTTATATTATATTAGATTGGTTAGGAGAATATTCGGTTTAGCGGGGAATATTAAATGTGGCATGACTCGATCGTTAGTGGACCCACAGCGAAATTATTATCGGATTGAAAAGCGACAAAAATATTTTATTGAAAATAACGGCGGAAGTTTTCTGATTGATCTTGTTGAACTACTTTCGGTAGTAAAAGTATGCGATGTCGTGTGGTTGCGTAGTAGCGCGCGGTATTGATTATTGATCTTTATGTGAAAGTCAACTTTCGGTTTGATTCCATTATTGTCGATTAATAATATGAATTATTATAGCGATAATGGCGTTTTATTTTATTAAGTATTATTAGCGTAATAAAAGCGAAAGCGTCTTTATATAAAATAGAATCTTTATTAAAGTTATTACATAAATAGAATATATTATATTTTATTATCGTAGTGTTGCGTAGTGTTTTTTGCGTAGTGTTTTGCATAGTATTGCATAGTGTTTGCATAGTAAAATGTTTTTTATATAAATAGAATATATTATATTTTTATTTAAAAGATTTTTCTTTAAATATGGATAGTCAGATTAAAGTAAATCAATGCAGATAGTTAAATGGATTAATTCTTATGCATTCCATTTTTCTATAAATAGAAGCTCGTTCCTTCGTTATTTTCTTACGAATTCATTTGAAACTCTGAGAGAGAAATTATAGAGAAAGCATAGAGAAAATTATAGAAAAGAAGAAGAGTATTCTACTTTACTTCCTTCTATATTGAGTTCTTTTTTACGGTAAGGGGTGTTATTCTTTCTTCTTGAAGAGAACATACATTATTCCATTCATTATTATTACATTGGAATAACTTTGTAAAGTGGCGTACCTATCATAACATTTATCTCATGGCATACCCTATATCTTGGTAAGAAATCATATGTTATTCCATTACTTATTATTACATTGGAATAACTTTGTATCTGTGATTTACCTATACTTGGTGACATTCTTATTATTACATTGGAACATCACATGCATGTGTTTTACAGGACTGGTTAAATTTTATTAATACATTGGAACATCACATGCATGTGTTTTACGGACTGGTTAAAATCTTTATCGTTACATGTTGGAATATCTGTCACGTGTGTTTTACAGGATGCAGTTCCATCTTTATTATTACATTTGGAACATCACATGGGTGTGAATTTCACGACTTTAGTTAAAGTTATTATTATTACTGTTGGAATAACACATCATCTTGAATCTTAGCGTGCGTGGTGATTTCTTTTGTTATTCCATTCTTTATTATACCCAGTTGGTTTAAAAACTTTGACTTATACTCCGTGAAATTAGTAGAATATCCTTGATATTTGCGTTTCATCGATATCTTTTCATGGAAATATTCTTACGATCATTCTTGAATTTTACTCTCTGAAAAGCTTGATATCATGTTGACAATTTGGGCGTTAATAATTCATGGATTAAATAATTCTTGAACTTGTTTTATTGAATTATTATGTCATTGTCATCATCCTCGTATTATATTATGTTATCTTTGGCTTACGTGCATAGATGAACTTAGTATGATTATGACCGAGGATCATTCGGTATAATCATGACTTGATATAAATGATGTGACAAAAAGTCCTCGATGGCTTTATAATGCGATGATGGATAGTTTTGGTATGATTATGACGAGGGTGATTCGGTATAGTCATGACCATTGATAATTTGATGAAAATCCTTGGCCGAGTGTAATGCGAGGGATGATTAGATGTAGTGGTTTATTTATTAAAAATGAGTCTCGTGATAAAAATTGATAAAACCTTTTAAAACCTAAAAGATAGTAGACTTTATTCTCTACTGACTCTTTTAATGGATTGCATATTCCATTATGATTAAAGCGGTTATACATTATATTTTATCGGTTTAACTTTCTTTGAAGAAATAATGATAATTTATTACGCATTATCTTAGTCATAATATTTCTTCTTTGGGCTAGTTGAGCTCACCTTTCTTTCCTTTGTTCTCTTGAAATGAGAGCATATTTGGGACTGAGTCGGGGAGCGGAGTAATGGTCGAGAGGATAGCATTAGTAGTCCTCATACTTTGATACGTGAAATAGTGTGATAATAGTTGTAATGAGGACTCCTTTTGAGTTTGTATAATATCTAGTAGAACAATATTTGTATTCAAACTTCAGCAGTTTATGTAAGTATTATGCCTGACAGGTTATATTAATAAGTTGTATTTGAATTTATGTACCATGTAAGTGGCGACCCAAAGATGGGTGGCGTATACCTAATTTTGAGGCGTCGTTATTGATTCGATAATTGCTACGTTGATATTTTATATTATTATTTGTTTCGATAATTGTCACTCTAGTATTTTTCATTATCGAAGATCGATAATTCATATTATTTTAATAATATTATTAGATAACATTATTGGAAATGTTTAGAAAGTTACATCTAGAAGAGGTTTGTTTATTGATTGTCATGATGAAGAAAATTAACATTGGAAGGCCCTGCTCACAGGAGCAGCACAGTTATCGATATTGTGATTACATAATATTATTTGAGAATAATTAATTATTGATTCATATGATAAGGAAAATATTGATTTTATGTGGATATAGATGGAGAATTTTTAAAAGTGACAATTATTTGAAAATTGAAATTTTATCTTTTTACGATAAAATAATTTATTTAAATATATTATTATATTATAATAATATAATAATGATGATATTTTATAATGAATGTGGGATATGTGAATATCTGAGGAGGAACAATATTTTTAGTTATAATAAATGCTTAAAACATGTTAAACATGTTGGTGGACCCCATTTATTGACTCAAATTTGATTATAACAGAAGTAAAATCGATTGGTTTGTGGATTTGAATCGATTTCATTTAGAATTTGGAAAAACTTAAACTTACAAGTTGTAAGAATTAATTTCCTATAAAAACTGGCGAAGATTCAAATTTTCTGATGAAAGGGCTATTTATTATGAATTATTGAAGTTAGAAGTTAAAATAATTAATTTTTGGGAGTTTAATTAATTATTTTGAGAAAAACATTTTTTGCGACTAAGTTGGCCTCACATGTATTCAAATGGGCTGAGATCAGTTGTCTAGGTGGGCTAAAGAAAATGTGAAAAATATAATAATATTATATTAATTTTTTTGCTTTGGTTATTCTAGCATTTTCTATAAATAGGAGTGCTTTAGGTTAGAATTGAAAAAGCACACTAAGCTGAAGTTTCTCTCTTTTCTCTCTCGATATAATGAGGCGTATTCTTGTAGGTATACTT